>OY282449.1:48376912-48954412 GCA_958295655.1 Palloptera scutellata
GACGTGGTTCGTCGTCAACGCGTTCTCGACCATCTTTGAACAATTTGTACCAATCAAAAACACTTGCTCGTGACATACAATTATCACCGAAGGCCTTTTGCAACATTCTGAACGTTTCGACACCAGAAATTTGATTCCGCACACAAAATTTAATGGAACTTCTTTGTTGAATAATTTCACAATTTCACTCATTGTGAAAATCGCCGAATGCACTTTTTGTACTTCAGAAAGACAAGCGTATACTAAACACTAATGATTATTTTGATGTGACATTTGGCACAGATGTCACCGACAGTCATACCAACCTTAAAAAATAATATTTTGATAAATGGGTTTCCGCGCGAAATTTAAATTAAAAAGTCTTACTACTTTTTGCCCACAGTAGTACGAAGCGAAGAGCAAAATAATTACTCACAGGAAGCGTTAGGGAATTGCATATAAAGCTTCGAAAAATTCGTAATATTTCTATTCAAATAAAATACAATGGAAAAGCAGTCTAGTAACAAATCCGCACAAGGAATAATAGCTAGGTTGCTAAATTTACTCTTCAAAATCAAATGAAAAAAGTATATTTTATTATTATATTATATTTGCTAACTTATAACAACAAATTTTAGCAAGGAATATGATATCCAAGTGCGCATCTGCCTTAAATTTTAGTCGAGAATATATGATATTGTTCTACTTGGTATTACTTCTACTGCTACTATTGTTATGTTGTCTCCATATTTGGATATACTATGATAACGAGCTAGGAGCATAAAAAAAAAAATGAATCTGACATATGCCGAGCATATTAACTGTCATATTGACAGGCGACTAAGGTAAAAAATAAATGTATGTGTGTATATACATACATATGTATGTAGAAATATAAATACCTATACACACATTCACACTTAGCAGTGCGTTCGTCAAGCACTCGTATGAGTATATGGTATACAGTTTGCCTGTTATTTAAAACGTTTAGTTACTCTAAGTATCCTTGGCTACACAAATACACACAACAAGGACGAGAAACGAAAAATATGCTACTGCTCTCGTGTAGTTGAACGACGACGAAGGATGCCGCCTGTGAATACTGATATGCTCAGTAAATGGTTTTCCTTTTTTCTCCTCCTTCTCTTACTCAATTCGCTCATCTTTTTCTCGGTGAAATTTCACAGTTCATTGGTTATTGGAAAATTCATACAAGTTGCGATGCAGTGGAATGAATGAGTGAAGAGCAGTAACCAGTATGTACATATTCCCATGAAAGTATGTAAGGATGGGTCTTGAAGTACATTCGTAGAAAAATTGCTAAACTTTAATATTGATTTGTTGTTTGTGCTGAACTAAGCTCAGCTGAGCTAAGTTGACTTGAGCTGAAGTTTATGCAAACACATACAATACAAATTATTTTTATATGCAGCAATGGGAATAAGTATTTATGTTTACATATTTTCACATTTACATACTTACGTACATTTTCATTTATAAAATTTTAATTTTATTATATGTAGATAAAACAGCTGCTGAGAGTAAAAGAAGCAGTAAAATTGTCTTTGTCTTTGAATTTAAAATTGAAAATATCTCACAAAAATATTTACAATATTTACCAATAAGAATTCTTGCGTTTCTATATTTTTCCTTATGATATTTTAATAAAATTTTTGCATGTGGAACGTGCGAATAAAATCAATAAAGCTGCCTATCCTCTATGAGTCTGTGTGTATGCACGCGTGTTCATTCTGATGACAATGTTAGAACTCGTGTTTTTGATTACGATGGTAATAGGTATTGGTGTTGTTGTTGATAATATTGTTGATGGAGTAATGGTGTATCAGATAAATGGTTGCTATCATAAGATACATACAAAAGGAATTTTTGTTTTCTTTTTTCTTGTTTACCAAAGTATTTTGATTGAGAGCCTGTCAAAAAGGTAAAATTTTAGGAAAACCAGCAGCAAAATTATGCTCTTATATCCAAAATTTATAGGAAATTTTAGTGTACGAAAATTAAAGTGAAAGAATGTTTGAAGGACTTTGATGACATTGTAATATTTTCAGGCACATATTTTGAGTAAATGGATGACATCTTGAAGTGGTGCTCCTCAATGTTGAGTTATGTGGGAAAGCAAATTTATTTGGTTATAAAATTTGTGTGTTGACAGATTTCATTTGATTGAAATTTTCAATCAACATTTAATTAAGAAAGTAAGAAAAAAGAAAGAAATTTTTTTATAGTATTGAAAATAACTTCTTCCAAACATTGAGATTCAATTCAATTAATTTAACGGTTTTTAAAAAGTATGAGTGCCATTAAGTAACTTAAGAGTAAGAATAATTTAGGAGGTGTAGCTTCATCAACTACTTATTAGTATAGAGAATACTTTTGAAAGCATTTATTTTTCTGAACTTCTAGTCTATTGTCGTTCTTTATAAGGAAACAGTTACTTGTATGAAAAATCTTTCTGGTGTTAATTTCCTTTAAAAAAGCCTTTGTGGTTTTATAATTTCTTCTAAAAGACTTTAATTTTATTATCAAAGGTTGAGTTAATTACTATCAATGGGAACATGATAGTCTAAATGTGCGAATACCAAAGCATGCGGGTGGTCGCTGGTCGCTGTGGCGTAGTGGTAGTGCGTTGGACTGCCAAGCAGAGTGTTCAGTGTTCGAATCTCGGCACAGGCAAAATCAAAAAAAGTAGAAAAAATAATTTTTCTACACGGCACCACCTCTTGGCAGACAATGGCAAACCTACTAGAGTAAAAATTTCCTATGACAAGCTTTTCACTTCGCCGTTCGGAATCGACATTAAACTGTAGGTCCCTTGCATTCATGTACAAATATAACACGCACAACATGAGTGGATGCGAAAAGCTCGGTCTAGGCCCTCCATGGGCTGTTGTACCATTAAAAGTAAGTAAGTAAAGCATGCGGGTAATATGATTGGAATACCCGGATACAAGTACTTCTAAATCTAAATACAGAGGAATTGAAGTTCAAATATTCGGATTTACTATATGCTTGAATTTTTTTTGTCATTCTAAAGTTTTTTGCGAAGGAGTGTGTGAACATCTTTAGGTCTCTTATACCTGTACTAATCATATTTCTCTCTGCAACTGAACCATTTTATTATCTTATACCGACAACCTCTCGAGAGATCCATACACATGCTATTTTTTAGAAAAAACCGATTTTCTTCTATTTAGTTTATATATATATTTTATAGGATTTTCTTAGTCCAATAATTTTTACCAATATAGCGTTTAAAGGAGGTTCAGTTCGAAAATATTCCACTATTGGCTATTTAAGGCGGAATCCTACCAGTTTGTATTTCGTATCCATTATTCGAATCAATCTTAGATTTTCAGATCAATTATGGTCGTATACTTAAATAGAAGCACTAGTTTTATTATAGATATTCTAAATCAGCAAGTACCTAAAAGTATGTTTCAGTATTTTTAATCATTAAAAATATTTTATGAAAAAATAATAATGACAACGAAATGAAAATCGGTGGTTCTTTTCCTCAATTTTTCCCATATACTGTAAAAATAATTATGTTTTAAGGCGACGCCACATATTAAATTACTAAAGTTAAAGAGTAATAAATTTTAATTTACAAAAGTACAAGAAATGCTAGAATTGATAATTGCGAGCCAGTTGATGCCGAATAGAACATGAAAGTTAATAAGTTATTTAATATAAGTTTAAGTTTTAGGCGCCAGGCAAATTCTTTTAGTTCGAATGATCCAAAAGTGGCATTTATCATTTAGAGAAAAAAGACTGAAAAGTATGCATTGAAATCGTTATAATCTTTTTTTTTTTCAAAAGCAATGCATAGAATTTTCAATAAATCACGCTTAATTACTAAGGCTTTTCAAAGCTAGAGACTTTCTATGTAATAGCAATAGCGACGCCGATAAGTATGCAGTACACACAGACATACTTACTGTATACTAAGTAAATACATACGTATGTAATTTTTCACATTTCATTTGCTATATTGCTTTTTGATAATCACAGCACGTATTTTAATTGATATGTTCGAATGGATATAGCTATGTACATATTTTGCAGTATGTATGTAGATGGAGTGTTTGCGTTATCTGTTTTTCTGTGTATTTTGTTTTTTTTGCGTTACAGTACAAATAACATCAAAAATCATTCAACATAGCACTGACAGCATACACACTTCGAACCTCTCGCCTTTAATTCATTTCATTTGCGTTAGCGCTAGATGGAGATAGAGTTACTACTACATTTACTGCTTATGTATTTGATGTTCGGAGATGTTGCCACTGTTTACTGCTCCATTTAATATTAACTCAGGAATGATGATGATAACGTTGATGCCAAAACGACAACACCATCGTCAATGATGACTGTAATGGTAATATTATATGGTGTTGGTATAAGGTATTGGTGGCTGTTGGCTGTTGACGATGAGGACGAAATCGATTGAATGCACGAATGCATCACATGTGTACATGTGAGTTCAATTGGAAAATCGTGCAGCGAGAGCTGAGCGTCGTAGCGCCAAGCAAATATGTAGACGTGAGAAGTAAAGTAGTATGTATCCACATACATATGTACATACAAACATACAAATGAATTGAATACGTTTGTATGTAAGTAGAATATCATTGAAATCATGTATAGTATGCTCTTGTGTGTACACACAATCCTTCATATGCTTATGTGTATTTTAGACAAAATGCTGAAAAATATGCTGGAAATTAATTGGGTATTAAATTGTGCGTACACAAGTGTTTGTGATGGAGAGATTAAATAGAAACCAAACGAAAAATGTTGAATATATTTTAATGATATAAGTGGGTACATATTTCTAGCATACTTTTAACGAGTAGTAGGTCTATGAAATAAGTAAGAATTATTTAGATTTTAAAAGGATTCCTTTTTATAACCTCCACACTCTGTGTACAGGGAATATTGGTTTTGATCGAGTATCGCTTGTTTGTAACGCCCGCAATGAGACATCGTTGGTATGAACATAAATATATGTATATATTCTTATAAATATGTAAATAATCAGCGTGAATAGCTGAGTCGATTAAGTTATGACAATTGTTATTGTCAGGAAGAGGTTAAGTTCTGAAATGGGCAAATGGGCCAAATTGTGAATAAAACAGTTAAAATAAATTTAAAATTAATTGATGCCAAAATGATCATCATTGGGCAATAACCACGCCTAATTCCCATAAAAAAATGTGTATAGTGCGTCAGGCTGATTAAAAAAATATTTGACGCAAAAACCATAAAAATTTAACACTCCGTTTATTCCGAAAAGGTGTTTCATTTCAGAGACCTCGCCCGAACTTTGCTTTCGGGATTTTGTATAGCATAGTTTTAGGAGTATGAGCAATCTTTTATATAAATTTACTGTACAGTGATTTGAATTTTAGTATAAATACTTTAAAATGTTTGCTATTGAAAGCAAGTCTTAAGGTTTACATTTTCTGGCTATGTTACCTTACTTTAGTTTACACTTCTACAAAATTGGCCAGCGTAACTTTTGCGAATTTTTTCAAGAGATTATAACTAATATAATACATATCTGCAAAATAAACAATAATATTTCATAATAAATAAGTAATTACATTTCAAGTGCAGACTTTGTATGTATGTATATTTGAATTCTGTGATTAAAATAAACTTAAAAGCAAGTAGAAATATTGAACATTTTTAGAAGTGCAGTACACTTGTAGGTTATTGAACTATTAAATATATAGATATTTGTTTATTTAAAAGACTAAGAGCATTTTAGAATAATATTTTAGTAAGTTAAATAGGCAAATAATTGCTTTAGTTTTCGTTATATTTGCATGCTTAAAATCACATTGTTGACTATAAACAATAATGCAGCAAATCTAACTTGCTCATTTTTGATTGCATAACATTAGGCATTCTTATATATTTGTAATCATTGCATGCAGATTTGTGGACATCTGTATGTAAAATTATTTACATAATTTAAATATTGATTTAGGATTTAAACATTTTATAATATTCTACAGAATAAACCTTCTAACATACACTTACATGTGCAAACACCAACTCATACATACATATACTTATACAGTTATATGTACTACACTTTAGCTTTAGGGCATCTTATATTTAACAGCAGCAGTAAAACACAAAGAAAACATTTGAAGACTGTGTGAATATAAGATGAAAATATTAGCTGTATACATTCATATATACAGTGTCGGACAATAAATAAGAACACCTTGATCTGAAACCAAAAACATTAAAAAAATATTTCTCTAGGCTTATGATAAATTTAAATGGTATTTACTTTTATTCATTTATTCCATAAGTTTAATTTTTTCTTAAAACAAAAACAAAATCAATTCAGTGTAAAAAATAATTTTAAAGTTATAAATAAAATCACATTTCAAAACGACAAAAACTTAATTAAAAAAAAACTTCAATTAAAAAAAAAAATTTATAAAATATTGACTCAAATTGTACACTAATGCATATATATTGTGGAATAGCCCTTGTCAATTAAAACCGCCCTACACCTTCTAGGCATTGATTCCACCAGAGACGCGCAAGTAGCCTGGAGTATGGAATACCACGCTCTTTGAATGCTTTACCACAATTCGTCTTTGTTTGTAGCTCTGGTACTGCCAATCTTCTCTTTGACAATATTCCATAAGTTCTCGATTGAATTAATGTCAGGAGATTGTGCAGGCCTGGCCATAACGGAAAATCCATTATGGGAAAACAAAACTCGCGCAAGGATTGAGGTGTGCTTTGGGTCGTTATCCTGTTGCAATTGCCATTTCAGGGGCATTTCCCATTCAGCATAAGGAAGCATCACCTCCTGAAGGATGTTTACTTAAAAAAATCTGTCCATCGATTCTTTTATCCAATGGGCCCACACCATACCAAGAGAAGCATCCCCATATCATGATGCATCCACCTTCGTGCTTAAAAGTCTTTCTAGTATATTTTGGGCTCAATTCTGCATTTTTCGGGCATCTAACCCTAAATTTGTATGCGATTGTCATCTGCACATGTAGTTTGGCGAGGCCTACCTCTCTTGCAATAAAATTTTTGAGGTAATAAAGATTGATAGACAAATGTCGAGGATCTGCTAATAGTTTTAGCTATTTGGCCGATGCTTTGTCCTTCAATTCGTAGTTTTTTCACAAAATCACGCTCCTTGCTGTATTGCTTTGCTCGACCCATTTTGCTGTGACATTACGGAATAGTTTATATTTAATTTGTTGAATTACCCTCAGTTCTACCATTTAAATGCTTACCAGTACAAATTATAAACAAATTTAAGTTCTCTTTTTTAAAATATAAATTTTTTCGTCTGCTGCTCTTATTGCATTGTCCGCCTTCGAATGCTTCGCTTCAACTTTTTTGTTTGGGAATCCCCAAAAAATATTTAAATGTAGTGTTGCCACCTAGAAATTTATAAAGTAAGTATATACTTATCATACCATTTTCTTCTTCATAAAAATTGTTTGCAATAAGCAGTCCGATAAAAAAAAATCAATGGAAGTTTTATAGTTGAAGGTGTTCTTATTTTTATTGTCCGACACTGTAGCTAGGTATTTTAGTGTGTATTTACGGAGGGGGAGGGGAAACGATAAGCACACGTACACATGTATGCACAAAATGTACTAAATTTTCAATTTGAAATTCAAATCGAAACACTGTGAAAATGCTTTTCACTTCTCACTTCACAATTTTGCTGTTGCTTGTTCCTTTACAACTGCTCTTCTACTCTTCCTTCGCCTTAATATTTTTCTTTTTTCTCTTATATCCTTCTACTTTCTTCCTTTTTTTTGGGGTAAATGAAAAGACAAAAAATAAAACATGAAATGTCATGACAACTTTCAAAATTTGAATTTCAAAGCAAAAATTTTCATTTATTTGTGCGTTTTGAGTATTTAAATAAATTGAGTACACTAGCACATATGCAAGCAAACCCTAGAGGTAAACAACATCAGCATATAAGAACAAAAAAAAAGTTAAATCCAGAGAATAAATGAAAGCGAAAAGCATCTTTGATCTTTTGTCAATATGCTGGAAAATTCTATTAAATTTTTGTTTATGTTAAATGTAGTTACTGTTTTTATGCTTATTCCGGCAGCAGCTTTCTTCCTTTCCCCATGGTGAATATTATGTGAAAACCATCCAAAAGTATACTTTGATATTTGGTTAACGTGTGAACGAATGAACATTAAGTTTTCCAAAACAATCTTCTACGAAAAAAATGCAATCGGAGCTTAAAAATAATGTAAAGTGTAGGGATTTTATATACATATATTTATGTATTTTTTATGATCACAGCACACTTTTGGGCTTAATATTTGTTCTTATTTTCTTACAGGATTTTATATTTGTTTTATTTTCCGCGGCGAAAATTTACATTTATTTTTGGATTTTATTGCTCAAAACCACAAACCAAATAAAATGGTTAATGCGTATATATGTGTAGTATACTGGTTATAAAAATGTATATGCAGATATTTTATACATAGCATAAAAATATGCAATCAATTTTGTGTGATTGGACAATAAAGAACTGTATGAATGTGAGAAAAGGGGTGAGTGCACATATGCTGAAATAAATAGATATCGATTGATTAAAGAATATTCTAGAATTTATTACAAAATAAAACTTTGCTTTAGCAGTGCATGAATAGGTAAAACAAAAAACCTTGATTTGTTTTAATTGATCTTTTTGATTGGTAATTGCGAGCCAAGAGTTGGGACTGTGTAGAAACATATGTTTTTTTTTCTTCTAGTTTTTGCTATTTTCTCTGAGACGAGACATCAATTTTAGACCTTAAGATATACTTGCGTGAAAACAAAGCCAAATTTTTTTAATTAAAAAAAAAGTGGCAGCTAATTCACATTATGAGATTTCTCCATTATTTCTCCATCTCCGTGAAAATAGAGTCCAATTTTTATAATATCTAAAAAAAAAAATGGCAGCCAATTCACATTATGACATTAAGTACTTTTATGCCAACTTGTATAATAAAGCTCCACCAAATAAGACACTAAACTATTTCAGAATAAATTAACATGTATGAAGATACAAAAAACTAGTAGTTAAAACATAAGTACTATCAACAGTTGCTCGTCTTCATATGCGCATACGAGTAAGTCTTTGTACGCGCATCTCATTAACCTTATTTGACTTTTTGTGTGTCAGGTTTTTTATTACATTTTGTACATATTCACTCATCAACTATTGTGCTCAGTAAGCAGATAATGGGGGTTGTTTTTGCCTTTTGATGCACCATCATCATCTATATTTGTATTTTGCCTGTTTGTGCTCTATGTTACAGGTAGGAATGAGGTGGGTGAGGTCGAAATATGCTAATGTAAAGTAACTATTGTCTTAATTTTTTTAACTCAAATTGCTGGGTGGTTAGTTATGATAATGTGTTCTTGCATGTGAACATTTACATGCATGCTCAGCACAAACATATCATTTCAAGCGTTTATTATATTTGGGAAAACATTTTTTTTTTGGAAGTTAGGTTATACTTATTTGTTTCGTTGGGAATTTGCGCATACTGTTATTATTTTAATAACCAGTTAGCTGTATGTATGAGTTGCAGGTTTCTGGGGGAAGATATTAGAATGAAAATACGTGTTACTTTGCCGATGTGATCAAAAGAGAATAGACGTTTTTTTTTGGTGGTGGAATATCTAGTATGAATTTCAAATTTAATCAATAATTTGTGAGTATTCCAGTTGGAACTTGATCTTATGTCTACTCAGTATGAAGGAAATTAAAGATCTGTTTTCTTTTTACTTCTTAGTCATAGGTCAATTTCTATGGGTATTTTTCATTGATGCAATTTCATTTTCAAGACCTAAGCCTGTTCCCATTCATCTGACAGCTCATCTGATATGGACATTTTTATTAAAAACAATATATACGTATAAAAAATCATATCTATGCAGACATAATAGCTACTAGAATCCCTAAGAGTATGCTTTTAAAATACAATCTGCTATTCCAGTGATTTCCCCCAACAGTTTATAATATTGTGAACAAAAATCTCACTACTAATTTAACTAAAGAAAAATATTATAATGGATAAGCTGCTTACTTTTCTCACATACACTTTTCCTTTCCTTCCTATATATAAGAACACATCTTTGCAGGCAAAGCTTATTACATATGAAACACCTTTCATGTCAATTTAAAAAAACCATTTCTTTTCGTTTTTCGTTTTGAAGAATATGTGAAGTAATTTTTACTATATGCTAACAAAACAAACGGAAAAAATTCAACTTGATTGTCTTTATTGCATTTTTTTTTGTTTTTAATTTTAACTTATTTAACACCTCATAAAATAAGCATCAATCTTTCTGTGCATGCAGTGCTTATGAGTGAACGAACAATCATGAAAATTAACATTGCATGAAATGTTCTTGGCGTCAACTTCAACTCTAATGCTGCTACTGATATTTTCTTCAGCCTACCAAGTAATTCACCAAAAAGTATGCTGTAAAATCTTCGAATGTAAGCGTGCTTACTTTAATGAAAGCGTGGTGGCGGTACAGAACTACAAGGCACGTTCATGTCTCAAAAAAATTTTGAAAATGTATAATATTTGTTTCATTTACTCTTTCTTGATTCTGTTGCTGTTGTTGTTGTCGCCGCTGTTGCCACTGCTGTTACAACTTCCATGTTATTAGATTTTGTTAATGTAACACACCCAAAAGGGTTGCTTTTATTGTACATGTGTGCATGTGCGTACGCATGCTTCAATTTGAACATGAACTTACTTTAGAAAATCTAAGCTTATATGTTAGGACAAAAAATATTTAAGAATTTCTATATTATAAAATTTTACCCATAGAGTTGATGTAAAAACAAAACAAAAATAATTTCCCTCTTGTCATTGACAGTGACGACAAGGACACGTGCTGCTGAAGCATAAATGTGTGCGTATATTCGTGTTTGCTTCGAGTATCACAACTAAATTTAAATTTAAATGCCAAATGAAAGGGTTGAATAACTAAATCTACATATACGAAGGTGCTTCGAGTGTGTGTGTGTGTGTTTGTGTGTGTGTGTGTGTGTGTGTGTGTGTGAGTGAGTGTGCTCTTTCACTGTGAATTAAACTGGATTGCATTTATATTCTTATATGTAATTGTTTGTATGTCATTAGAAAAAGTTGAAATTTTCATTGCTTTATTATAATGAGAATTTGAAATTGTACGCAATCGCTACGTTCTACTTCTATCCCTTTACATCTTTCTCTCTTTTCACTTAATATTTAAAATAGTTTGTCAGCAAGTCTTGTTCTTTTTTATGTTCCTTTTTTTGCTTAGCTTTCATTTTCTGTGACAGCAAATGTCAAAATTTCATTATCATTTCAGTTTTCATGTAATTGAATAAAGGGTTGCGCGTCTAGTACTTTACAGTTCGTTTAAGTTTAACTCAGTCTCCGTTCAGTGATACTCAGTTTCCCTTTAGTCTTACTCAGCTCCCTTCAGTTTCTATAGTTCCATCACTTTCAGTTCTTTTCAATTTTTTCTTTTCAGTTCATTTCAGTTTCCTCAATTGAACTCAGTCGCACAAATTTGAAGAGAAGCGCAAGAGACAACAATAACAAATAAAAATACAGCCAACTAGCTGATAGCATAAATTTTAAGGTTCTTGTACTTTGAAGCGACTGAATGACATGACTGACGTATGGTTAATTAATGTGGCTGTGCCGGAATATTTTGAGAATGTGTGTGCGATTGCGTGCTATAGAAGTCAGAATATTTGAGAATGTGGAAGATTGACTGAGGCAAATTAGTGTGTCTCTGCGTGTGAGCAGAGTTTGAAACTTTGAAAATTATTTATTGATTTTCATTGTGAAATTCGTAAGTAAATTTTAATTTAATTATAAAACAACAAAAATTGTTATAAGCGCCTAAAGGTATGCAACAGTTTTTGCAGCTATATCTACTGCTACTTTTACGGTTATTGCTGTTACGTTAACATTAATGAGTAATTACAGCAATTTGATGGAACTGTTGGCATTTAAAAAGACCTAGGACTGGAAATTAAATCAGAGATTTTTTTGTAAAATCAAGATACAGGGAGAAAATCATTAAATTAACTGAATTAGATGTGATCATTGTATGCTACAGTTTATATCGTAGGCACAGGAGTCTGGATGTGGAGCTGTTTGTTTATACTCTGAGTATATGTTTAGTGGTCGCTGTGGCGTAGCGGTAATGCGTTGGAATGCTACGCAGACTGTCCGGGGTCGAATCTCAACACAGGCAAAATCAAAAAGTAGAAAAAAAGAATTTTTCTATACGCCACCACCTCTTGGCAGGCAATGGCAAACATACAAAAGTAAAAATTGCTATGAAAAGCTTTTCACTTCGCCGTTCGGATTCGGCATTAAACTGTAGGTCCCTTCGATTCATGTAAAAATATAACACTCACAACATGAGTGCATGCGAAAAGCTCGGCCTAGCCCGTCCATGGGCTGTTGTGCCATTAAAAGTAAAGTAAAGTAAGTAAGTAAATGTTTAGGCTTAAGCTGTACATATAAAGTTTTTCCAAAAACGAAAAAAAATTGTTATACCTTTTTACCTGAAGTTTACGTGGAGAGAATGTTTTCAAACTTGAGTGGCTAGATATTTTTGTAAATGATTTCCTATCTTTAGCACACATTTTCTTATTTCAATTTATTTTTATTTTCCTAAACGTATGCAGTATATATTTGAAAGATACCTCGGTATACAAGTACATAAATATTCCTAATAAATTAACACTTACTTAACATTTATTTAATTGCCCATAATAATTCCATTTGCAACAGTACTTTTAGTTTTTATTATTATTTTTACATTAACATTTTCATCTTTCTCTCTGATTCATTTCCATTATGCTGTAGGAAGCTGAAAGCAGGAGACGAGTAGGAAGGGAAGCTATGAATAAGTAACTAACACTTACAATAACATGAGCATGGTCCAACACAATGTCCTGTAGAATTTTCTTTTTATTGCAGTCTAATATTAAGCGAGAACACCTTTCCTTGCTTTTTTATACGTATTTTTATACCAACTTCAGGTTTCTCCTTTCTCCTGCCCCCAATCAAACCTCAAGCTCATAACCTGAAGTCTGGCATAGGAGCAAAAGTTAGAGTAACATTTGAGTAAGCCACAAACTCTACATAATCATGAATATCTATAGAAAGCTTGCAAGGCAGCAAGTTGAAACATGTTTCGAATCTTAGAGCTCTGTAGTACTGAATTTCACTCTACATTCTTTGTTATGTTTTGGTTAAAAATCACAATGGGGACTTGTATGTGTAGCAAAGACGCAGGAGTACGAAGCAAACACACACACACACTCAGCAGAAAAGAAAAGAATTATACGAATTAGATAAGCGTTTCACAAAAGATACAAAAGTACATATTTATATGGTTAGCAAAGTGAGGGTCTCCGAGTGGGTATACGTATCTGTGAGTGTACGAGTATACTAAGTATGTATATAAACTCGTCAAAAACATGATGATGATGATTTTTGTACGATATTCGTGTGTTTTCTTTTTTTGTATTCTGGTATTTGCTTCTTTTATTATTTAATGGAGCACAAAATGCACTTTACCCTCCTTGTGAGTTTATCATTATCATGAATGTATATACGAACAGCAGCACCAGAAACAAAAAATGCTGATATGTGTGGTTTTACCAAAATAAAATAAAAATTTATTTGTGTTTTATATACTACGGTAGTTGGAAAACCTGAAATTGGGTGTTTAAGGAGCAGGAGAAAAGGAGGTGTTGTAGAAAATTAATAATTTATACATGAAAATGTGCGTTAAGAGAGATTCGCTTTTGTAGATCTTTTTTTTTTTCGTTTCGTTCATAAGTAGGTAATTCTATTGCTTTGCTTTTATGCTTAGACATGTTATTTGCAAGGTCATAAGGTTATAAGTTGTTGGAGGAAAGGAAGAGTCTGTAGTTCTTTGCTATAGGCTGTGATTTTTAAATTTGCTAAAATCATTTTTATTTTCTTTGTTTACCGTAACATTAAAAATGAAGTGTATAAATATTTCATTTTATTATGTGGCACTTAAATGTTTATTTATGTGAGCGTGTGTGAACGAAATAATATTATAATGATGAGTCTTGCCACTTGCCATGAGTAGTACAAATTTGGTTTCTAATTTTGTTTTTCTTTAAAAAATTAAATCTGTTTGAAAGTAAACTTTATTTTATTCTCGAGTAACAAATTGAATATTGATTCAATATTAACATAATTTATGTATCACTTGCGCTGATCAAAATAGAAAATAATCAGTATTACTTTTATGCTTCCGAATTTCGAAATATTCCTAATTATACCAGACACTGCTGAGTTTGAACCATTTATTGTACTAAATTTCTTTTCCCCGAGTCAAAAGCCCAAAAAGTGACATATCATTCTTGTTTTTCTATTCCACAAAATGGATAAAGCTATGATTCATTTATTTTGGTTAGTTGCTCGGGATGTTCTTATAACATTCCGTTTGGTTTATCTGGATTCAGAAAGTGAACAATAATATAACCTTGTTAAATTTCGAGATATCTCGAAACTCTTTGTCTTTCATTCTCGTTTAAATTAAGAATTTTTAGTCAAATAAGTCCAATTTTTTTTTTTATTTTAAAATAAGTCTTAAGCTGAAGTCACACGGAAATCGTTTACCCTAACTCAGAATTACAGTTTTTAATTTTTTTTATTTGTTATTCTGGTGATAATTGGTAACTTTAATTTCTATATCGTGAAAATATTAAAATTAAAATATTGCAATCATATACAGGAAAACATATAATGCAAACTGGGTTTGAGTTTCAATGATTTCAAATATTCCTTGAAGCAACAGCAGAGTCTAGAGCAGTAAAATCTCCATTTTAGCAGAAATAAGTATTACTTACATACCTTATGAACATGAATAAAAATCGAATAAATCATAATATAATCTCTGTTTTGATGGTTCCTAGAAATATGGTGAATTTTAATTTCAATTAAACGAGTGAATGCCACATTTATCCATTGAATTCTTTAGATGTGTCGTCTTCACGCCTATATCGATCTGGTTTGGTGGGATTATGTTTAAACTCAATATCTGCGACCTCATCGGTGTTATTCCAGAAAAGTACTTAAGTATAAAGAGTGCAGCCCAAGTTGGACTGTTACAGAAAAAGAAAGCAAACGTTTCTTTCTTGCCCTCGTGTATGCATCAGCGATAGTGTGTATAGTGGGGGGACAGAGCCTGGCCGCGAATACATACAACCACCGGTCCCAGTGGCACCAAAAATATGTTTAAATGCATCCAAGTAACCCAAGTATTTGGATTGAACATGTATTTTAAATTCACTAGGTACCAAAAAGTATGCTTTATTTTAAAGTAATTCAGTGAACGAAGTAGCTTTGTTTCAAGGTCGAGATATTTGTTATGAGATTTTTGAGCACTGCAGCCTTGCTCATCTACTGATTAAAAGCAAAGCAAATGCAGAAAACAATTTAACTGTATTTAGCATAAGTATGACAATTAGTTTAAACAAAGATAAATTTATTCACTTAAGGGCAAAAACCATTCATACCCAACTCTATAAGCAATGTATCAAAAACAAAATAATTTAGAATCTATTCACTAGAGAAATTATATATGATATTGGCCACTAAGATGTACAATAATAATTTTATCTTAACACGTATTATTTCATATTAAGCCCCCTATAAAAGAATGTACTTGTATGTAAGTGCCTACAGTTCATCAAAGACCTAAATACAATTTCAAACTACATACAATACAATTGAATAATGTAACTCAAAGGGTACATACCATTTAAAATTATACGCTGTAAATATTGACTATTTTTTTTTTTCATTATATCCCTGAAAGTGTACGAGTATCTCCTTCAACAACAAAGTAATACGAGCATATATAAATATATGTATAAAACGTATAAAAATTTATTATTTATTTCAATATGTGAATTTTGCTTACAGCATTCAACATTCCTGTTTTTGGCTTTTTTTCATTCACTTTTTACTTGAAAATGAATGTAATTTATAAATTGCATTCCATGCTGTCGCTTTTCATTTAGAACTTTGATATATGAGCGCGCTGCTGCTTCTGCTGCCACTGGTGCTGTTGCTCCAAATGCATTCGCGTTGTGTAGGTCGAAGGGTCGATTGCATGGCAGCGATATAACCATATACGTATATATATGTATTTATACCTATATAGATATTTTTTATAAGTGTGTGAGTGTATGTGAGAGAGTGCGTTCCCAAAAGAAAGCAAACAAACACACTCACACACACATCATCATCATCATCATCATCATACCAATGCCAATGGAATTCTTTTAATAATTCTTAGGTTTCACTTGGCAATCGCATACAAACGCAATTGTAAATGCATGAAAGAGTATGAGTGCCACAAAAGAAAGGAGCAATAAGGAATGGGGTACGTACAAGCAAACACGAAACGAAATGAAAAGAAAAATACAAGTCAATGGAGTTTAAGGATACACATAAGAGTATTCAGTATAATGCTCTTGAGCAATAAGTGTGTGCATAAATTTACTACTACATGCATATATGCGATGGAATATATGAGTAGCATCCGAAGTGGAGTAGCAATGACAGTAGCAGTAATAGGCAGCAGCAGCGGCGGGCCGTGAGGAGATGGAAATATTTTTGTATACTCATAATTCATATGATATTTGAAGGGAGTTGCTCGTAAGTATGTGTATGAAAATAAAAAAATAAATATTTCTCTTTTTATTTTATATTTTTTAAACTGAAGTGGCAGTTATAATATGACAAACGACGACAAATAACGCACGAGTGTGTAAATAAAATGAGCTGTGTATGTGTCGAGGAAAAGGATATTACAGATAATACTACACAAGTGCTTTTAATATACTTATTATTTTAAATACTCGTAACGTTAAAGACAATAGCTTTGGGCTTAGTTAGTATAAAGAAAAATGAACATAGAACAGTAATTTAAATTATTCTTTGTAATTTTAATTGATTTACTAAACGTAGACACGTGCTTTTTGCATAGATACTTTACAATTACATCAAGACAGACGAAGTTGTGCCTTTAGCAATATGAGAGCTGGTGACAAAGCAATTGCTCTTTAAGATAGATAATAAAAGATGAAAAAGTAGGGGGAAACGTTCAATATAATGCGTACAATTTTGGTTTTGAGTTGTAGTACTTCATAGTAAGTATTTCAAAAGAACAGGGTGGAGCTGATGGTTGAGAAGAATGGTTGTTCCTCTTACCCTTGAAATAAAGAGACTGCTTTTCGTCATAACTACTTTTGAAATATTGGGGTACTGCTGGTGATTTCAAGTTATTAGCCACCAGGAGAAAATCCAACGGCAATTGCAATTTGATTTTCTGAAGGTTTTGTTGTATAGCTCCCAAGTTTTTGTCAGATGCTTAATAATAATCCATCAAAAATTCGATTTGGAAAAATATGATAAGTCAATTATGAGGCTTGTGTCAATTAAGACAGCGATATTAAATGCTTTTATCCCTTTGATTAAGTCTAATATAACAATAACAAAAACCTTTGAAAAACTAGGTAGAAACAAAATTCAGTAAATGGAGATGTTTTTACTTGCTTTACTTTACTTTTAATGGCACAACAGCCCATGGAGGGCCTAGGCCGAGCTTTTCGCTTTTCGCATCCACTCATGTTGTGCGTGTTATATTTGTACATGAATGGAAGGTCCCCTTCAGTTTAATGCCGAATCCGAACGACGAAGTGAATAGCTTTTCATAGCAATTTTTATTCTTGTAGGTTTGCCATTGCCTGCCAAGAGGTGGTGGCGTGTAGAAAAATTATTTTTTCTACTTTTTGATTTTTTGATTTTGCCTGTGCCGAGATTTGAACCCCGGACACTCTGCGCAGCAGTCCAACGCATTACCACTACGCCACAGCGACCACAAGATGTTTTTAACTACAATGATATCCACGACCTTTTCAAGTAAAACTATTTCCTTATACAGCGCTAAAGATGATGGGAGATATATATATTCAAGGCTTCATTCGTCATTTTGATGTCATTTCCTTTAGAGATTTTTTCATGATGATGTGTAGGAAATACATGTATCCCCTACATTAATTCCACTGTAATTAGTTTTACTACTCGACTGTCCGGTAGCTTTTGAACTCTCATAGCAGCCAATGAGTCAAATTATTATTATATTATTCTTTGAATATTTATAATTTTAAATAAAAAATTTATATATGTACTTAATATTTAAATAAGTATTTGAAAATATTCACAAGCTCTACAGCTCGAATGGTATTTACTGTTTATTGATTCCAATTGAATCTCAATTACAGTTACAGGCAACGCCACGATGCAGAGAAGGGTGAGAGAAATTCAGAATACATCTTGAAGGGCAATGCAAGTGACACCAATACCAGCGGTGCCACTGCAAATGCGACAGTAATGACCTTGAACTGACGATTTAGCAGCAATCCTCATAAAGCCTTCTAACGAAATATCTATCAAGAGTATCAGTAGAAATATCTGTCCAGAGAATAAGCATTTGAAAGTCTTGCACTCACATAGACCCTTTGTGCTCTGTTCTTCCTTAAAGCTAAGCGAATAAATTGCTACCAAAGTGGTATAAGTTTTCCTTTATTCACTTTTTTTACAACCTTATCCCAACTCATAGACTAATAAAATATTACACAAATATTCATAAAAAAGTTAGTAAAAGAAAATTCTCAGCCAGCCAGAGGTTATGGCAACATTAAAATTAAAATTTTAATTGCATATTTTCAGGCACTCGAATTGAAAATAATAAATTCATACATTTGAGACTAGTTACATAAAAAAAAAAAAAAAATTAGTATTACTGCTTCTACATAAGTAAATCCAACACGTCTCTCCTATTCACATCCCCTCTCTTATAATGCAGTTTACAAAACAAAACAAAAAAATATAATTACAGAGACAATTCTCGTACATTCCGCTGCTACTGTTGCTATTTTGTGTTGCCGATGCCTAAAAACATGTTTCAATTAAGCTATCACCTTGAATTATTCTCACAGACACAAACACACACAAAATATTATAATAATGTTCAATGTACGTGTGCCAACGCATAAGCGCCGTAGCATATACCTCAAAACAGAAAAGTAAAAAATAGAATCATCAAAAAACAGAGAAAAAACATTCATTAATGTGCCGGTCTACTCGGGTTGGTTCTTTCTATAGCTGCTGCTAGTGGTAGCAGTACTGACAATGTATATGCCAGAATTGGATGTTGCTAGTAATAGTGGTGTTGGTTCAGGTAGTATTTTAATTTTAATGTTTTATTATTTTATATCATTCCTTTTTTTTTTTTGGTGTGAGCCCCCATCCATTTCATTGTGTTTTTCATTACATTTTTGTTTTTTCCCTTCTCCTTTTCTGAGGTAAAAGGTAAAACCCAGCACAAAAATTTGCATTTAAATGAAGAACGAGAGGCGAGTGTGTTTACCATATAGTCTTCTTCTTTTTTGGCTCGTTGATTTTTTGTTTTCAATATATTTTTATTTTTGGGTTTTCCCTCAACTGTTTTGGTATTTCATTTTATTATTGCGGTGACTTTAAAAATTCGGTATTGTCGTGTAGTGTGTTGAAAAGAAGAAGAAGAAAAAAAATGAAAGAACAGAGAAAGAATGACGAGGGCGCAGCTCACGCGGGGAGTTAAGTACATACATTGAATGAATGAGCTTTTACAGTAGAGTGAAAATAATAGCAGAAAATGTAAATATTCATCAAGCCAAAAGAACAAAAACGTGTGGGTCAGTAGGCACTTGATTTTAAATGATGTCAGTTAACTTGCCCAAAAAGAAAAAGTTGAATGAAGGTATGCAATTTGTATTAATGGCAGTTGAGTTGAGAAGGCGAGTAGTGTGTAGTGATGGTGGCTTGGTGTGGCAAGGAGGCGTATCTCGGCGGTAGGAAGATATTGTATGAAGGAAATGAGAACCTTTTCCTTTTTTTTTTGTTTTTTTTATTAATCTTAAACTACTCGAACGTTGTATCGTTATCACTGAAAATTGGCAAATTGTTTTTTAGCCGATGATTTTTAAATTTAAATTTTATTCAGAAATTTG
Source organism: Palloptera scutellata (assembly GCA_958295655.1). NCBI lineage: Eukaryota > Metazoa > Arthropoda > Insecta > Diptera > Pallopteridae > Palloptera > Palloptera scutellata. Next base: position 48,397,059 of record OY282449.1, read on the forward strand.
ATTTTAATGGAAAAGTTATTTGTGTTAAAAGAATATGGTCAGACAGTGGGGTAGTGGGGTAATCATTGTCAGATATAATGTTTATAATCACCAAAACTTATTAGATTCTTGAACAAGTTCGACTTGGGTGATTTTGCTGTTAGGCGATCCTATCTTCTTGTCAACGATAAAAATAAGTTTGTGGTTTTTTCTTATCTGGAAAGTGTAACTTGTACAAGTTTCCTTCTTTATGTCCAGTCATGTATTGTGGGGGAGGGTTTTTACTTCTTGAACTGAAGAGATCTTAAAAAAACTGAAACTCACTTCAATCTCAAATAAAGTGGATGAATATCAATTACTAACATAAATCTAAAACAATGTCTGATCTCTATTTAATACCCACTTTGGTAGTAGTTGAAAAAAAGTATATTTTTACTTTATCAAGTTTAATAAACCCAAAGTAAATTTTTTTCAATGTTGTTACAACATAAAACTCTCGCTGAAAAGTTTTCCTTTCTATATGAATAACAAAAATTACGTGTCCTGACATGACCAGCAATATTTTTAATAATTTTTCCGTAGCGTGGCGTGTTCATCACACCAAACTCTACACCACAGACACATGCATATTTATATGGTATTTTCATAAAACTTTTTCTCAACTCTCGAAAATGTTATCAAGCAAAAGGATACCTTTCTTCCTACATTATTTGCCATGTGTTCTGTGGAAGCGTTTATTTAGCAGCAGTGGGAATTAACTCAGAGGCAAATATGAAGTATACAATTTCAGATATGCTGAACTTCATTATTTGAGCTGATCAAATAATGTGGTTAAACATTTTAAGGTGCTACGAGCATGTATGTATATAAATAAATGCATACATCAGTACAATATATAGATAAATATTAGCATTCTATTCTAAAATGAATAAAATTTAATTTTGTGTTAGTATCTGCTAATTGTATATTAATTCCTAAACCACAATTATATCAGTCAAAAAGTTTTTAAAGTCAATTTTAAATTCAGTAATTATGCTAATATGCACTTACTTATGCACATACATTTGATGTGTATGTGTGCATGAATTTTTAGACATATGTCTACATTTCATGTATTTATGTACATTTCCGTTTGCTGTGCACCTGCATTTCCTGCCTATACGCATACACATAAGTGCTTGTGTGTGTACGTGCGAGTGCGAGTATGTTTTGCAGCAAGGGAGTAAGCATGTATGTATGTGTGTGTGTATGTATGCGCGTCAACACTAAATATATTTCCATATAGACATACGAATGTAGATGTGCATGTAGATATTTAACTTACAGCAAACACATGCAACAAACTAAGTGGAGACAACGCCAACGACAACGATGATGACGACTTAACTTCAAGTATTGCCATGTTCCACGCCACATTGCACATCAAACCATGCTCTGCATTCAAATGTAAGTATGTATGCATGCCATAATACCAAACCACACTTAACTATATGAGCCTCTATAGTGTTGTTTTTAGTCAACGTTATTATTATGACACACACATACACACAAAGATGGTGTCAAAATTATAGTAAAGTTCAGGTATGCATTTAGAATTTTTCAGCATTTTAATAAGTCTCTAAATACTTACTAATTAAAATTTAGTTTTGTGTTGGCAGTAGGTAGTAGAAATATTTTTGAGCACTTACCTAAAATGAGAAAAAAATAACAAAAAAATTAATTTAAATTTAAAATTTAAATAAAATATTCTGGAATAATAAAGCATTAGAGTTATATGTAATTTTGTAATTTTCATCCGTACTTGTCTGTATTTGCAATTGCAACAAATGGAACTATTACTACTTTATTTTCAAGACGGTAGTATTTGACCACCTTCCATAAAAGTATACTTTTGGAAATTTAGATAATTAAGTTTCCCTGCTTATTCTATGCAGGTGTCTGATATTACCTATACATTTTCAATAACATTATAATCAAAATATTAATACACAATTACCTAAAAATATGTTAAAAAGAATATTAGGACAATATTAATATAAAAAAAAAATTTATGTGCCTAAACATATGCTTTGAAAATTTACAAAATTCATTTGCACCCCAGTAAATATTATGCCACTTAAAGGACTTCAATTTGCCTTCCATTTAAGAGGGTGAGAACCCCTAAATAAAGGATTGGCATGGTTTAAACCAGCTCGTCGTGTAAACCGGTTTTAACCCGGTTTTAAATCGTTTCGTGACCAAATTTATTGCACAGTTTCATTCAAATGACGTAGATGCATAAAACTAAAAAAGCCGGCATTTCGCCAACTCTAAACTAAATATTTTTCCTGCTAAATTATTCTTTCTTTTCTATGAACGAAGCCACGTGTCTAGAAGTCCTAAATCTGTTTGTTTTTATATTCTCTTCCTACTCATTAATGTTTGAATTTATACAGATTTCCCATTATTCCACAATACTATAACTAAATACATATGTATGTATGTATGAAAATGCTAAAAACTGACTAACTAACTAAGAAGTTTGGCAATGTGTTTCGTGTCAAAGTATGCTTTGAAAATTGTTATCATAATGTGGTGAAACTGTTTCTCAGTTTTTCTGTTATTTAAATGTTATAAATTATTTTATTTTGTTTTACAAAAAAAATTTAAACATAGAGTCTGAAATTTGGTCGCTGTGGCGTAGTGTTAATGTCATTTCCAATTCAGTAATTATGCTAATATGCACTTACTTATGCACGTACCAATTCAAACCAATAGGATTTAAAAATATATTAAAACAGATAATAAAATTTTAACAAACAAATGAAAGTACATATTTAATATAATATTATGAAACATTAGGAAATATATAATTAAAAAAAAAATAATGATATTCAGAAAATAAACGGTGTATTTAATTGCAACGCCTAAATGTATACTATCAAAATAATAATATTGTTCAATCACATTTGAAATTTATTGAAAATTTCAAATATTTTTAATTAGTATTAGAAATTTTTTTTTTTTTTGTGGGCGCCTAAAAGTTCATCATTACCCTCCAAAATGCTGGCATTTTTATAGCACGTGAAAAATAAAGCGCAAAATTATAACTGCAAATTTATGACTATGCACAATATTAAAAATACGTATACGTATATAATTTAAATGCCTAAAATTAGGCATTGAAGTTTTTGAATTATTACATTTCCGTACATATTATAAAAAAGTTGAGGTGTTCGTGTATGAAAACAAGGGGAAATATTAATATTTTCATAGATGATGAACTATTTGTACCGTTAAACTCGGTATAAATATTTTTGTTGCATGGATGTATACGTTGAAACCTTAAAAGTAGATATTAAATATACTGCACAGTATTCTCAAATAACTTTAAAATAATACATTCACACTTCAACATAAACGTAATACACTTAAAATTTAATAACGGTTATGTAGATCTTCTAAAATTATACTACATAAAAAAACATTCATTATTTTATTAGTTTGCGTGTTATTTAAAATTCTAATTTAAATAACATTAGAATTTAATTGTTTGCAGGACACACACACACACATACAAACATACACACGCAAAAAGCAATATACTAGTTCAAAGAAATAAAAACCTAAAAGCATGCAATCAAACATTTACATATTCAGTATATTGTATACTTTTCGGCGCTTCTTAAAAGAGTGACGTTGGCTTTTATTGGCATTGTAATTTATTATAATTTGTATTTAACAAAATGTTTTTTCTGACATTTTCAAAAGAGAAGTGTTTTGTGGCTTCAAATAAATTATGAGTGAGAGGTTTATGTGGTCTGATGTTGGTAGCTCTCAGCTTATAGTCTTCTGGGAAACTTTAATTGGTATGTTTAATTAATAATATTTTATTTAATTTGTATATATTTCAGTTGATATACTTGAGTTGGTAAATTTCATTTCGGGACGCGATTTCAGATAGCAGTCCATTAGATCCTTTGGAAGAAGATAATATTCCTCTTGATATTCATTATTATCTATGAAACATCCTATGAATGATGTCAATCAACTATTTTTTGTACATAAACTACAGTTAGTACACTTCAGCCGGTAGTCTCACCTAGCGGTTTGAATTTCCAGTTGGATTCTCATTAGTTTCATTTTGGGAGGTTAATTTGCTTCTAGTTATTCATTACATTATAATTACATACATAGATCTGCACAGTGTTTGTGGTAAATATATATCTTAACTCGAATCTAAGTGGTATGTAATAAATGGTTTGAATCTCCAAACTGCAAGAAAAACTTAAATCTCATATTCAATCTGAAAATTTTTTACTTTTAGTTGTTTCCTTTTAAATGTTTTACTCTACTTTCCTAATTACTTTTGAACTTTAAATCTATTTTAAAAGTACAATTTAAATCTTATTTTCTTTAAAAAACAACTATTCAGCATTTTTTCAATAACATAGATATATGATATGGTCGAGTATATTTTTATACTCGACCATACATACAAGTATACATATATTTTCTATTTTCGAAAGTAATCTAATAAATATTGATTTTCATTCGTCATCGACATCATCATCACCAAAAACAACATCGTTGTCATTGTCCTTCAACATCAACATGAGTAACCCTAAACGTAAACGATAGACGAGAGTTTTACAATACATGTAAACTAGCAGCAGCAAAAGCAACTACGGGCAGTAAAAGCAACAGTCACAGCAGTAATTTGATATGCTAGAAGCTTCAAAAAATAAACAGGCAAAGGAAGGAAAAATTGAAGCAAACATGCTTGCTGCTGCTAGCCACACCAGCTCGTAAAAAAAGAGAAAGAAAGAAAAAGCACAAAACTACTACGAAACTATCAGCAGAAGTAGCTGTATATACAAAAATATAGGGATGAAATCATTCGCTCATTCAATTATTCAAATGTCCTTTGAACTATAAAAATACATGACACTAATAAAAATAGTGAAAAAAACATGAATGATTGAATGAAATAGTTAAAAGAAGTAAGGAAAAAGAAGCACAAAAATAAGAAGCAGAGCACAAAAGTACTAAATGTTAAAATACACGATATAAAGAAATATAAGCTGGCGTCGCACATAAATATACTTCGTTTTTTACATATGTACATATCAGTACGTACAAATATCCTTGCATATACATACACGTGTGTATGTACATAAATTAATTTGATATATGTATGTATGGCAATTTGTAGAGCCACACAAATTTGGCATGGTCAAACGTATAACAGCAATTTTTTTAATAGCATTAATCTGCTCTTTACAGCCCTCTCACACACACATACACACAAGCAGTCTATTTAAAAATAAACATATTTTATGCAAAGAGAAAGAGAAAATAGCGTATTAAAAAAAAAACGCATACAAGATTTTTAGTTTATTTTTTTATTTTCTTGGCTTGGAATTTATTTTCGTCGTTGTAATTCCTCACATTTGGTGTAGTATAATAGCAAAGTCACAATACATCTTAAAAATACAACCTTAAAGATAGCAGCATGTAGGTCAGTGAATTATTGCTGTACTGCTGAAGCTTTATGTGTGTGTATGTGTGTGTGTTTCTCTCTATGCATTAAGAATATTAAATTGGCAACATTTGCTGGTAGTAGGTGTACTTAAAATCTTTCTTTGATTTATAATTTAAAGTTACTATAGTTATGTAAAAGGAAAATATGAAGCAGCATATTTTAGGCAACTTACAATTTATGTCAAAGGCAATCTTATAAGTAGAAACAAAAAAAAACAAAAAAAAAAAAAAAAAACACAACACTTGAGAAGATTAAAAAATACTCATAAACTTGAATGACGTCTTAAATATTATTTTGGGTCTAGTTACACTGATTGACTGGGTATGCATATAGCATCTTAGTAAGGCTAGTAAGTATGCTATAAATGATTATAACGAAGTTCGATCTGAGTTGCAACAGAGCAAAGTAACAAAAAAAGAAAAGAAACAACAACGAGTAGGTGAAACACACAAACAAATGAATTGTAATCTACTTGACGTGGAAGAAGCAAAACGAGAAGTTTAACATTTTGTTTCCGTGTTGAATACCAAATCAGCAATTGAATTGAATTACATGAAAATATAATAATTATGTATAATTGATTGGATATTGGAAGAGTTGAAAAACGTTGGTAGTATCAAATTAAATAAACTAACCATTTGCATAAAGGTCCCTCACTGTCGAATTGGCTAGAAAATCTATCATGCTTGACTGCTTCATTAAATGTGAACGCGTTGTGAGTTGAACAAAAATTAACTTCGAGAAGACAAAAGTTTTAAATTTTACACGAGCTATTAACGTAAAACTTTGTTCCTATAGGGATTGTTCCCATCACTGACGTGGCTAATGTGCTATTTTCATTTATACAGAATTCCAGAAGAGATCTGTCCCAGAAAGGTTTATCCTAAAAAGATAATTCCTTTAGAGATCGTTACTATGGACATCGTTCTTATAAAGACGGTTATATGAGTATAGCGTTTATAGAACGTTCGTATATGGAGTATTCCTATGAAGATCATTCCTATAGAAATACTTATTTCTGAAATCGTTCTTATAAGTCTCGTTCCTATATAGACCGTTCCGTTCCTCTAGTGATGGTTCCAATAGGATATATTTTAAAGATATCATTCCTATAAAGATCATTTCAATAGAAATCGTTCTTAACAGATCTTTCCTTTAGAAATAATTCCTATAAAAATGGGTTTTTAGAGACAGTTTCTTTAGAGATCGTTCCATTAGAGTTTGTTCCACTTAATAAAGATAATGAACATAGATGATAGCTTGGCTGATACCCTATATTAAAGAAGCAATAGACGAAGTAGAAATGAATTAGCCTAGACTTTGCCAGTCGAGGACCTGCTCATATAATCGAATTTATAGGTGGATTGCGAATTTGCAGTACCTTTTTTTAAGAACTAAAACAAAAAAAATTAACCTTGATAAAGCTCAAGATATCTAGATTTTCCCTATTCAAACATAATATTGTCATATTTACTAAAAAAAAACTTCCCTGTTGAATTGATTCTAAATAAATAAAATTTTAGACTTGAGAAGAATTGAAATTCAGAACTTTTTTATTTTAGAAACTGCTTAAGTCGTTACTGAAATGATTATAGAAAATTTGTTTTTGTTGGCTAAAAAAACCTGTGGTTTATAATATTTATTTTGCTTTCTTTTTATAGCATGGTTTGCATTTCTGCACATTAATTTTGCATATATTACGTATAATAAAAAAAGTTTTCATATAAGAAACGACAGAAGTAGAGAATATTTTCAGGCTTTAACTGAAAATAATGCAGAAGTTAAATTTTGTATTTGCTTTATGAAAATAGCTGATACAAATCATTTCAACACTAACACCCTCAAATCTTGTACAATATTCACACCATACAATGAAATTGATACGATTCTTTGTTGCTGTCGTTTTTTTTGGTACTAGATACCAAAATGCTTGGTGGGTTGGCGGTGTGCTAAGCCTAAAAATCGGCAAAACGCGAACGCTAAAATCAAGCAATATAATCTCACCGTTGACCATAAAGATTTATAGCCTATTGTTCACAACACAAATGAATGTTACAACGAAAACAGCAACAACAACTACACCACTAGAGCTTATGAAAAGTAAGCGAGCGGCTGCGGCAAAATAAAATATTATATAAACTTATTTTTTTTTGCAAACTTAGCGCCGAACTTTATGCAATAATTTATTTAATGGAAAAAAGTAACACATAAAAATGAAAAGAAGAAGAAGAAGAAATTCCCAAATCGCAACAAATACAACAACATAATAGACGCAAAAGTATTGCATACCTTCGTGGTAGAGTGTTGTAGATACTTTTAACCGAAAAAAAAGAAAAAAAAAAACTCAAAATAAAACAAGAAGAAGCAGTAGAAAAAGAAACAAAGAATTAAAAACTTGGTCCTTTGAGTGTAATACGAGTATATTTGTTGCCGACTTTGAGGCGCAATACATTGTTTTTTCTCTTTTTTTTTCTTTTTTGCCTTGTGCTGCTTCGTTGGCAACATTTTCGATACATGTTTTGTGTGTGTCTGCGGCGGCATTGAATAGCGTACGGCGCGGCATTATATGATAAAGTGCGAAGAAATGCGACGCTGTGGTGAGTAATAAAAACGAGCGCCTCACTACATTTTCAGGTACATAGTGAGAAGACAGACGAACGGACGGTTGCTGAAGCATGGAGCGAGTAAGCGGCGTAAACTTTTTCAATGAGTTTTTCCTGTCGTTAGATTAAAATGCTTTGCCTTCGCACTAAACGGCAACGACAACGACCACGACTATGACGACGAGGATAGTCAGGCAGCGAATGAAGCGAGCACTTTGCTTCCAGCAAATGATTGGATTTCTGAATGTGTTATTGGCAGCAGAGGGGCAAGCAATTGACGTTTCGGAGGGGATTTTGGGACGACAACAGAGGAAAACAAAATACGAAAGTACCACTATTTTTGCCGGCAAAATATTTTGATATTGTTTGCATCGTATACGAAATACTTGCACAGATGTAGAGCAAAAGAGAAACAAGAAGCTGAAGTGCACTTATTGTTCAGAAGAGTGTGTTTATTATGTTGTTGCTGCTACTCTGTTTTGTGTTTGGGTGTTACGAAATCAATCGATAGTTAATGGAAAATCGTTATTAATGAAAAACTTTTTCCCGAACAACAACAACATGAGCTCGCAAGCAACCCAAGAATAACAACAATCGAAAATGCAACCATGCGCAACGAAATTATGATAAAGTATACGAGTATAGAGCGCAGGATGTGGTAGGAGTACGAAGCAGTAAGTAAATACTTAAAGAAACAAACGTGAGCCGCAAATAAAAGAAAAAATTTCCAGGAAACAAAATAAACAAAATAAGTAGAAAGTATGGGAAAAAGTTCAAACGCTCAAAACACCTGCAAGTAATTTGCAATTTTTTCTCAAGTGTGAAAAAAGCACGCAGTTGAAAAACAAAGTTTTCTCGTTTTTATTATTATGTTTTTTAAAGCATACTTTTAGACATGAACTTGAAGTAAATCATCATTTGTTGAAAGCGGAATATTTTAAATCAAATATTTTCATCAATTTTGGATTAAACAATAGAAAAACTTAACTAACAATTTAAATAAACTAAATAAATTTGGTCGCTGTGGTATAGTTGGTTGTGTATTGGCCGGTTACGTAGTGTATCCAATCTTGGCACAGGCAAAATCAAAAAGTAGAAAATACAATTTTTCTTTACGTCACCACCTGTTGGCAGGCAATGGCACCTACAAGAGTAAAAATGTCTTTCCACTTCGCCGTTCGGATTCGGCATAAAACTGTAGGTCCCTTTCACCCGACTCTTAATTTTTACGAAAATGCCATTTAGAAATAATTGTAATAGTTCCTTAAACAATAACTTCTTTCACTGCATACATCAAGGCAGGTCATAAATTCCACCATAAAACTATTTATTAAAACTTTAAAACTTTCTTTACAAAAGTGAATCTTTTCACTTAATTCGTTGAAATTTATTTCTGAAAATTAATACTCTGTCAACTACTTAAACTGTCATTAAACTTTTATGCTCAAACATAAAAAGCAATACCTACATATCTACACTAACAATAGCATAGGAAACTATTGAACAGGTATAAAGTAAGAAAAAGTCTTAGCAGAAACAGAATAACAAACGGCGATAACTACGAAAAAAACAAAACTTGTAAATCCTCTGCCATCAGGTATACTTTTAGGCGCTTAAAAATGTCACAATACTTGCGCTGATACAAATAAATTGGCAAAAATATATTTTCAACTTCTCACAACGAATAACAACAACAACAACAACGAAATGAAGGAACTTTTTCACTGCAACTTCATAATACACAAGTATGACAAAAAATACCTTAAGAATTCAGAAAAATACTAGTGGCTGTACTTAGGTAGTGACGGTAGTGTAGGTAGTTTACTGCAGTGAAGAATCTTTGTGTACCTTTCAGTTATTCACTCAATTGCTGTTGCTTTCAAATATATGCGACACAATACAAAACTTCGTTTGCGTAAAATAACTTTGCCGGTTTGTTTCTGTTTCATCGTTTTTACCCTTGCATGCGAAAGAAAGTTAGTTTATATTTTTCTACTCTACTCAAGCTCTTTCAATCTTCTCACTATTCCACACTTTGTCTTCTTCCGTGTAGCATAATATTAAATGAAACAGGAAGCGCGGTTGCTGCTCAGTGTGTACGTGTGCGTGTGTCAAATCGGCAACCATCATCACAATGTGAGATTGCAGCAATTCAGCAAACGTTGCTGCAACATTTACATTGTTGTATAACAATAGCGCGCAACAGCCAGCACACGAAGGAAAAAACACACTTAAGTATTTAGAAAATTGTATTTAGTTACAGTGAAAATTGCAACAGGAGAAATTGTTTTTATATTAATTTAACACCAATAAGTACGCAAGTATTTTCTGCTGAACAAATTTACAAACTTTTATATGCTTTGTTAATTTTAAGCTTTGGTATTTTTCTTCAGAATCAATAAATATTCTCTATGAAATAAGCTTGTTTTTATTTATTTTTCTCTTACTATCTGGATTTGTATTAATTTACTCCATCCACATTTTTGTGTACCTAAAAGTGTGCTAAGTACAACTTTGAATTCAAAGAAAAACTGGGGAGTTGTTGCAAATCCGGAAACACATAAATAAAATTGAATTATCTGACATTATTGCTCATCCATAAAAGCTTTCAATATTTGTTTTCTTCAAAACATATCAAAATATTTTAGAAAATACATAACTAACTCTCATCTGACATTATTATTTATCCAGAAAGTCTTTAAATATTTTCTTGAAAATATTTCGGAAACTACATAACTAACTATTATGTTAATTTTATATCGGATTTTGAATCCAAGAAGTATTTCATTCCTGGTTCATCTGTTCAGCAAATTTGTGATATTTTTTAAGTGCTTGAAATTATGCTCCATAAATGCAGCAACTACCAACTTATGTGGACCACATACTCCTGCGTGACATTTTGCATTTTGTTTGTAATTTCCTATTCTGACTAATGTTTCAAATCTCCATGTTACTTTCAGATTAGTAATATCTTTTTATATATTTTTTTTGTTTAAGTAAATTTTTCTGTAATACATCCGGGTTACTACAGTGCTTTCCGGTTTTTAATTTACTTAGCAAAAAAAAAGCTTAATAATTAAATGAAATACGAAATACTAAAAGGTTCTACTCATCTACACGCTACAAGAAAACAAAACAAAAACCCCGAAAAAGTGTAACTCTCAAAATACCACCAGCATTTGGCAGACAGACTAACCATTGAAGCCAAAAACTCACCCGCATTTTGCTATACCGTTTTATGTTAATCCACCATCAAAAGTCAAAAAGTTTATGGCGAAAATATTGCACACAAAATTATATACATACATATATAAATTCATTATATGGCAGTGAAAGTACGCAAGCAACGCTTCAATTACATTGCATTGCACGCCTTAATATAATTGAAATTTATATATATTCCATCTGAAAAGATACACGCAGATGTGACAGAGTGAGAGAGGGAAAGGTGGTAGCAGGCATTTTAGTTTTTATGCACTGCCTAAAAGTATGCTTTAAATTTTTATTAGCCAAACCAACCACAAATTTATACAAACGAGTATAAACTAACATAAAATCATTGCAATACAAACGATGCTCACTTATGCGCTGTACGTTGAAATTGTAGTGTTTACACACACACTCACACAGAGGAACCCAGAAAAACGCCTAAAAGTACTTCGAATTTTAAAAATGAGATGCTGCATGGATATTTGTTAAATGTTACAAGTAAATATTTTATTTTTATCGTTTTGTAATCACATCAGCATAAAATTGTGTATTTTATCTTTTTCACATTTATTTTCAGCATTCATAGTCCAAAGTATAATATGCATTATCCTTGTTTATATGGCTGCATTCTTTTAGGCGCGATGTATGCGAATTACTAAAAAGCCGAGACGAAAATGAACAAGACGAAGAAGAAGGAGAGGGAAAAACTTTATCATGCATATTTTATGCGTTGTAAATGCGGACGTCATAAAACTGTGTATTTTAACTGCGTAAATATTTCTGCTTGCTTTTTCTGTTAAATATGCAAGCGTATGCGTGCCTAAAAGTATGCGTGCATATAACAATGGGTATGTGTGTACACATGTACATGTGCTCGTTGTATATAGGAAAAAATATCTTCTCTTGGCTGTAATTTACTACCATGTCAGCGCGTGGGGCCAAAATTAACCCTCTCTGGTTTATAGCATGACAAAACAAAATCGTTAAAAAAGTGTGTAAATGCTGCACAAAAATGTATATGTGTTTTATGATTTGAAGCCCACAAGCTTTCGTAAATTATAAAATGTTTACCGATGAATGAAAATATATATAAGTATGTATTTATTATTTTTTGGGCTAAATTTTATTATTATTAAGTTTATACCATTTCGATTTTAGATAAGCTAAAATTTCTTTGATTTCTGTTAAAATTTTTTATGGTTGCAGAGTTTATTTTTTTTAGCATAATTACAAGTTCTTTAGTATTTTTGATTTTCCTCTTATTTTTGTTTCAGTTTCGCAGTAGAGAAAAAAAGAAAAGATTCTAGTGACATTTTTCCTTTATGGTATCATATGTCATCATTAGGAAAGAGGATGGCTATGGAAACTGCCCAAAAAGTGGAGGGGAAAAGTACATAATAATAAAATGTGAAAAATAATGAGGAATGTAAAGGATCAACCGTTTACTACCGGCTATGTGCCTGCGTTGTGTTGAGGTGTCAGTCAATTTCCGATATATGCATTCAAGTTTATTTGAAGTTTAGCAGGGTTTCGTCGTGCTCGTCTTCTGTCGAAGTCAGTTACAAAATAAAAAAGTATGTTTGTACGTATGTCTGGACCTTACTATGTGTGTATATTAACTTAGTGCTTTACATCATTAAAAAAGTTTTCTTTCTTTTTCGTTTTGAAAACTTTTATTTTTTGAAAACTTTTAAAGTCTCTTTTATAGCGACTTGTGTCTGTTGATGTAGTTTTATCAGCAGAATTTTTCATCAAAAGATTCCTTGTCATTGTTGACATATACGCATGTACTTACTAGTAAGGTAACTAATTAGAGTGGGGAAGTTTTCAATATTATTATCTATAGGTACTTAGTATTTATAACATACCATATGCTTCTAGATTATATTAAGTGGTTGTCCAGATACTCACTGATAGAGCATATGGTTGGGTCTACAGTTTAACGCTGCTTCTGCAAGGTGGTGTTGCAATTTGTTACCATTGGTGTCTTTTCTCATTTCCTACTAGGAGCTGTACTTGTAAACTTAGTTATAATTCTCATTCACTAAATATCGGTAGGAATTTAAGAAGGTTATAACCACCAAACCTAGTCGGGAATCCAACACACAACCATACGGGTTAAAATTTAGTGCGGTGCCTATATAGACTATATTTCAAAATTGCTTTAAATTTCGAATTAATTTGAGGACATGTCGGACATGAGGACAATAGTGAGCAAACAATTTAAAAAAAGATATTATTACTTATTAATAAAACCTTGAAATTTTTTCAGAGGAGTAGGGCAAGGATAACTTAAAATTGAGTCACAGTAATATAATCTTACCCTGATTTATTTAGATTTATTTAGCTTTTAGGATTTAGCTAAGTTAAATTCTCTATGGATGCTTTCATTTGACCGTTGTTTATTTAATTAGTTCAATATCATTTAGATCTACTTGCTGGTAGTAAAATTTTTCATGGTTCGATTATTGATGTCGAGATTATGCAAAACAATCATTTAGCTGGCTTTCAGGGGAGTTAAAAAGTCGACAGACTCATGCCAACTAGGGATCAAACCAAAAAAATAGATATCTGACTAATTGGTAATATCTAATGTAAAAAATTTCTTCACCACTGAAACTTGCCATAATAGTAAAACACAATAACTTCTGGTTAAGGTTGAGATACAATAAAAACTAGTCTCGCCTAACTTCCTTAATATGTTTTATTTATATGTTATATTCAAAACGTTTCCTTTATATTGGAGTTCTGGTTCCCAAGTTCAACTTGGAGATTGCACTTCAACTTACTTCTCTAACTAAATGCAAAAACTTTAAAGTCGCATTGAAAATGTCTAATAAATTTTGCACTCTTCTAGTTTTAGTGGCTAGAGAAAAAATCCAAAACAGTAGGCACTAAAATATAGAAAAAGATTCTAGCTGAATTTAGAACAATATCAATTTATTGACTATATATAAGTGCAAGATTTTTAATATTTTGTATAAAAAATAAAATTTCTATATCAAAAAATATATATTTGAAATATTTAAAATGCCTGAAATGTAAATTTTACATACACCTACTATTGCAGACCTACACACACATAAACACATTTATTCACAAGCTTCACTACATTTATCTTTTTTGCATGTTGCAAGTTGCTAGTTGCATACACATATACCCTGTTAATCTGCACTAATACGCTTGTGCCAAGCATAGCGTGAATTGCAACAACATAATTCATATCTTCATGTTTGTATACATTTTTTTCACATACTATTACGCAAATACACACATATCTACACACTCATACAAATAGCACAACAGTAGGAGGAGTTCTTCCTTTATTCATTTTTATTATTTTTCATTTATTATTTTTTATTTATTATTTTTGTTTTTTCTTTTCCTTTTTGTATATTTTTTGTTGTTACTTCATGTACAACCCTAAACACAAGCAATGCAACTACTGCTGCTGCATGACCAGCTTCTTTCTGCTATACCTATATACATTCACTACTACCACTATACATTTTTTTATATTTTAGCCAACCCTATGCCGAGAATGCACAATTCTACATAAATACACACACACACATATGCATTGCACCATACATATAACTGCATACATAGATAGAAAGAGAACCGCTACTCTTACCCACATTTCTATACGATAGTTTTTTATGTATTTGCTGTTTGTGCCTTTGTGTTCGTGTATATTCCTACAGTTGCTATTATTTTCCATGCGCATAAACACAGAAGTATGTATGTATGTTGCTGGTAGTATATTTTTTTTTCTGTTGCAACTATTGCTAGTGGATTTTTCTATTATGCGCTCGTTTATTACAATTTTTTTTTTCATTTGCTTTTGCTGCTCCTAAATTTATGCACTATTTTTTCTGTGTATGTGTGTGCGCAGTGTGTTTTGTTGTAGTTCCAGCATACATTCACACAACATAAAGACAGTATAAATTGAGTGAGGGTAGTAGGCTTGTACCTAAATATTTGGTTTATATTTTTCGCTTCGTTTTTGATTTTTATTTTGACAATATAAAAACCTTTTCACATATTCTTTTGTTATTTTAGCATAGCGAATTGAAACAATTGTTATGTTGTACATGTTTTTTTTTTTCATATAGAGGGCCAACAGGTATTGTTTGAAAAGCAAAACAATAATAAAATTGTTTTGAATGTAAAAAAAAATTGGTTTTCCTTATGAAATGTTTTGTTTCTTTTTAGTTTCTTTTTAGTTTATTTTTTGTTAAAGATAAGTAGTATTAAAAATACGTACTCTACGAAGCATAAAAGGAAACAGCATTGGGTACTAGCTCAAAGGAGAGATGTGAAGGGAGGTAAGTAGTTGTAGTGGGAACAAAGTAAAGTACCACAAATTAATTTTATATTTTTTTTGTTTGTTTATCTCAAATATATTTTAGTTCAAATAACTTTAATTAATTTGTAGTTTAATTAAAACAATATTTTGATTATAACAGAAAAGCCAATGCTAAGCTTTACTCTCGCTTTGTAAGTCCTTGCAGCGTCTTACAGATGTATGCAAGAGTTGAGCTCCAGAAGTTTTTTATGCGTAAACTATCGAAACCGTGGACGAATAATAAGGTGATGCAAGTTGAAATTAATACTACTTCTCCTTCTACCAATGAAGGGCCTAGGCCAAGCTTTGCGCATCCATTCTGTTGTGCGTGTTTTATTTGTACATGAATAGAAGGACCTACAGTTTTATGTTGAATCCGAATGATGAAGTGAAAATCTTTTCATAGACAATTTTTAGTCTTGTTTGCCATTGCCTGCCAAGAGTTGGTGCCGTGTAAAATAATTGCTTTTTCCCCTTTTTGATTTTGCCTGATCCGAGATTTGAGCCCTCTACGTAAAAAGGCAGCGCACTGCCAACTATGCCACGGCGATCACTAATTAATACTAACCGATAGCTAAAATGTGTTTACATCAAATATGTATGGCTTACGTGGCTGGCCTGGAACACACTTTGTGATACCACATCGTTGGACCTATACTTTAAAGCTAGTTCTGTACATTGCCTACCAAGAGGTATATTTGTACACTTTCTTCTAATTCTCATTCACTTCATATAGAAAAAAATAACTACCAGACTAAGTCGGGAATCGAACTTACAACCTCTCGGGTGACAGAAGGTGCCCTTCGAACTAGATTATTAAGGACGTCTACATTAGCAGACGTCTACATTGTTCAGATATAAATTGTAAGATCTAGATGGTCCACATGAGAAGGAAGAAAAGCCACATAGTGAACTCAACAATAAACATTAAAAGCTATGGTTCCTCATCAGAGATCTTGGTAACAGTTGTCTGTGTTTCAATAATCAATATAATCTACTCAGAAAAATTCAGTGTAATGAGTTCAAGCATTTTAAAAGTAATTAATAACAGATTATGACAATTTGCACTTCACGATATTTGTTCTGATTCGGATGGATTGAATGTTCATTAACAAGATCTTTTGTTTATTAACAGTGAGATTTTTCAAACGTAAAAAAATCAGTCATATTGGATTGCAAAAAGATGTCATACATATATGATTGTATATAAAAAAAAAAAAAAAATAGGATAAAACTTAAACTCAAAACTGGGATATCGGTTTAACTGGGATATTAAACCGATTTTTAACGAAGAAATATTTAGTATTTTTTCTAGACGGGTTTTGTGAATTTGCTATCGCTGTTGTAATTTTCGACAACCAGTAAGTAAGCGTCATTATCAAGGGCAAGGGGGCGATCGTATGCTACACCTTTGTGAATATACATAGTTTTGGAGGCTTTTAAGGGATAACATATGGAAATGTGAGAGCACAGAGAGATAGAGATATTAAAAACTACCAAATAATTTTACTTAAAGGAACTTTAAATCATAGTTTTTCTTTTTCTGATCTACAATATCAGTTTGGTTGCTCTTAAAATCTTTACTTCATCCTCTAGCTATTTTGGCTCTTATGTTGCAGATACTTCTGCAGTGTAAATAAAGCCAGGCTAAATTGTCTGGAAGCGAATAATAACTACCTTTTTGTACATATTCCTTTCGAGGAATCCATCGACCGTTAAGAGACTTCGGTCCAGAGCCCCTACTTTCTCAGTCGTTAAGAGAAACCAAGTCCATTATCAATGATCGAGCCGATTTGGCTCGCAATCGTAAATAAGATTAATTGAGGGGCACGTAACCCGACATCTGGAACCGACCTGCTATAAACTACTACTGTCACTAAACACCAAGGACAGTCGGATTAAACATTTAAATAGGAATGGTTTGGATCTTTGAGTAGATCATATTCTTAGTGTCTTCTCTCTCTCTCTCTTTGTATTTTAGCTGCGGGAGATGCTAAGTTGCTCAATCCATCTTTAAGAAGGGTCGTTGGCGAGCGGCTTCAGTATTCTGCAACATATTCCCTATTTGCGATTTTCTAGGCTAGGCCTGCATTAAAAGTCCCAAGTAGGAGGGAAATAACGTATGTATATATCACAAAAAAAAATGTCATATGACTTAAAAAAATTGTACAATTTTACAAATCCAATATTTATATTTTATGCGATGGGTTTTCTTTAAAACATGTAAACAGTTTGAAGACAATGAATTACGTGTAACGTGCTTAGGAAATAAGGGGCCCGTAAGCTGGTCGTCCTCTTTCGCCCGGCCCTTATTTATATTTTATTTACGGCCCTGGTCAGAGCTCACCCGAGAGAGCTTGGTGGAGCTTAGAAAATTATTAGCAGAGCGGGTTTTTTTTAAACATATATTTTTATATTGAAAGTATAAGTATATAAGTATATGAAGATCTGTCTACTGTGGCGGGGGTAGATTTTATTTACTCTAGAGTTTTACACTAATTATGAAGTATAAAATTATGAGATATTCTCTGAAAAGTCGTTTATTTTAACAAAGCTCTTTTCATATCCAACATTTCTGTGAATATTTTCAATATTCCTCATATTTTTTCATATATTTTACATAAGTACTCACCAAAAACTCACAAATGAAAAACTTTGGAAGCATCTAGCTAACATATCAAGCTTAAAAAAAAATAAAAAATAAAACGCCAAAACAAAAAAATCAAAAAAATTCCAAATTCTGACAAAACACGAAAGAAGGAAAAATTTTAAAAAAAATAGGAAAAATATATGCACATGTGTAAAAAATAAAATCGTGCATCTTTCACAAATTTGCCACTTTCCTATGCATACCCTCGCTCGCCTTTCGCCTTCTCAGCCTTCTTATCGCTGCCACACCCTCGCATCAGCAAAAAACATATACATACAACAGAGAAAAATCTACACACGAATATATGAAATACTCTCAACGAACTGTAACACTACAATACTGGACGCTGTAGTTGAAAGATTCAATATCAGAGCAGCAGCAATACAGGCAGCAACAACAACAGTCGAATAACAACTCAACATTCGATTGCATCCGTCCATTCGTCAGCAATAACAACAATGAAAGCAGCATATGTAGCGAGCGCGAAGCACATTGTTCAGTTCGAACAGCAGCAACAGCAACATATGCACTAACAAAAAATTGCACATGAGAACCGACTACTTTTTTCGTGCATATGTGCACACATGATATTTGCACAAAAATAGAAAATCCATTTGTTTTTCATTTTTCTTATTTTTTTTTTTTTTTTTAAGTTTTTCACTATTTCCTTTTAGAATTGCAATGTTTTTATTTTTCCAAAATTTTTGTTGATTTTTTTCGCTTTCGATTACATGTAAGTAGAGAAGTACCTTTGTAATACATTCCACATTCCCGCATACTACTAGCGTTCTCAACACTTTTTCTATTATTTTCTGTTACAAGGTGGGGCAAAAGTTGAGTTATAATGTCAATTCTGCCATTTTGTTAGAAATTAAAAAAATTGGACTTTATTATCACGGAAAGTTTATTTGAAGGTGTAATATTTATGACATTAAGTTGAAAAACTGATATTGGCCAAATTATCGCCTGCTGTGTTGAAGCACATTTATGCTTGTTTTACAGCATTTTGAATTGTTGATTTCTTCATCAATGTACTTCAAAAAGCAAAAGTCAAGATTTCAAAAAGCACCAAAGGAAGAACTCTGGCATCTGGCCGGCCAGTTCAAAAATTCCAAAGTTCACACGGTCCAGAATTTGGTGTTTCAAAATCTCCATCGTGGGTGCTCGTATCGCATCGCAGCGAATCGCTAAATTGCTTGTTTTAAACTAATTCTCTAACTGTGAAAGCACAATGACATTTGACGCCATTTTTAAAAATTCAGATTATGACATTACTTTTGCGCCACCTTGTGTTGCTTGTTTTTTCTGGTAGCTACCAAAAATTTTGTTTGTAAGCGATTTTTGCATGTTTGATTGTGATTTCAAGGGAATATTTTGAAGCAGCAGTGGTGGCAACTCTGGCCGTATTACTATGTAAAAAGCGATTTTTTTTTTTTTTTTTTTTTTTGTAGTTAGTTTGTCGTTTCTTTGAAAAATGTATAAACGTAGTTGCTTTCTTTATTGTGCACAATAAAAATTCGTTGAGAGATATTTTTTAAGCAACAATAATTTAATGTGTATCTTTCAAATGAAAAGCAATATTTAAGAGATTTTTTGGAAACATTAGAAAATTAAGTTGATTTTTCTCGGATTTTTCCACCTGTTGTAAAGTTTATTGAATAATTTCATGGCGAAAGGTTGCAAATTAAATTTCAAAACAAAGGAGAGTGATGTGTGTAAGCGGGTCCAAAAAAAGGGGGAAGGCAAATATTTGTATGCTTTTATACGTACTTGGATCGCTAGTGGTCTCTTAAATTCGCCGAAGGACCATACCATACACAAATTGTTAACTTCAATTAAACTATTTATAAATTTCTAGATTAGATGAGGGTGATTGTCCTATAGTAGATCAGAACGGTCCATTGTAATTAATACTTAGCACATGGTAGGTACTACAGTTTAACGCGGATTCTTGCCTCGCAAGCTGGTAATTTTTCCACTTTCTTACAAGTGAAGAAGGTTATTAATGAGAATTAACCACCATTAACCTAGACTATTGAGTATTTGAATTTCTGAGGAATTTAAGTATTTGTACAATAACAATTGTAGTGAAGGCTGGATAGAAAATATGACGAAATATTTGAAAGGAATTGGTTGGGGAGTTGGTGGTACAATAAATATTCGTTTCTGAATATACTTAGATTTTTAATTTAAAAACAAAAAGCATGATTTCGAAAATATGTTCCGGTCTCATCTCAAAAACTCTTCTCTTTATCAAAGTATTAGAACAGCGACGGTGGAATACCGTCTCAACTTTGCAAATCCATAGGTATCATTTTGCCTAATCTCTATTTTTTTCTCAATTTACGCAAAGGGGGCAGGGGGTCATGAAAGTCTCTATATGGAACACATTGTGCAAACACAATAAGACTCATATGACTATGCACGCAATTGGATTTCACTTACCAGATATTTGCCAAAATGATGCTACGCTCTGCCTCGTCACGATACATGACAACCACTTACATACATGAGGAGACAAAAGATCAATGTAAGGGTACTACTTTGAACATAATTCGTGTTGGTGTGCCATCAGAATCAATGATGACCTAAGAATCATAGCCACTTAATAATACCACGACCAAGCCTATCTTGATCATCAAACATATTTAGACACACAGCTCGCCATATTTGAAGATACTAACGAAGGCTTAATATACTACAAATATCGTCATAAACGGTCAACCATCGACCATGAATAAGTAAAGGCCATGCTGAGTTGTTAATATGGCGAGGATTAGCGATTAATTAGGCAATGACCTAATCGGATTGCGGCAACAGCCCTCACAATTTAGCTACACCTACGCTTTAAGAAAAAGGTGAAGTTTCCCAATTATAATTATCAAAAACTTGGTTGGGATATTGAGAAAACGATTATGGAATCCGTCATCAGTATCGTGAGTAAATTATTTTTGCTACATCGGCTATGCAATAAATATGAAATTTGAAGAACATAAAACAAGTCAGTTACTATTAAGTCTAGTTAACAAATTTGAATGCACAATTTCGAAACAAATTTAATCCAATTTCAGTTTTATCTTGCTAAGAGTGAGAGGGGTAAAGTTTCCTACTCGATATGGCAGAATGGACATAATTTATTTGTAATTATTATTTTATTTTATTATTTTTTTATTTGTGCCATATGGTTTTGAAAGTACTTTCTATACCCGTCTAAAAATTAAAAATGGTTTACTTTATGATGATTACCACTAAAGACGTTGCATGACTTTAAAAAAAACTATAAAATCCTACATTTGTATGGGAACATCTTTCATTAGGCTGCTAAATAATAAGACTTTATTTTATTTTACGATGATTACCAGAATATTTCGAGACTTGAGAAGCGAATATTTTAAGTTGAAATATCAGGTAGTGAAAAGTGGGTAGTGGTAGTGGGATGTTAAATTTTAAAAAATGTTTTCAAACGATGTAATTTAGAAGTTTTTTAACAATTTCAATACACAATACTTTACAATAAAATACTAAATATTTATTATAAATAGATAAAAAAGTATAAATTTATACTCATTCTCATGCTGTTTTCCAATAGGAAAGAAATAATTGGCACTAATTGCCAATAAAAAAAAAAAATTTTACGCAAAAAAGAAGCGCAAAAAAAATTAATAGTTCAAATTTCCTATGCATATTAATCAAAAATAATATGAGTACAACTAATAAATAAATTTTGTGCGCTGTGGCAGAAACCAAAAACAAATATGGGAAGAAAATAATAATAAGCATAATAAAGAAGGCAATCACTTCGGCAGCTCATAAAGAATAAAACCACTCACATACCATTTCTACCATTGCTGCTAGGAAATTAATTTATGCCGCTCAGGCAGGGGGTTGGATAAAAATCCAAGCAAAATAAAAGTGGGGAAAAATTAGGCTTGTTATGCCAACAACACTTAATAAAAATTTTTAGTGATTTACATGCGACACCCAATTTATTTGTTATAACTTAATTGCTAGCAAGTAATGTTGGTGACATATTTTATTTTGCTAACGCCAATAATTATTACATGCACTAAAAAGTATGCAACATATTTTTTATTGTTGGTATAAGAGAATTGACTTTCTAATAGAAATGTAAAGAAAATGAAATAATAAAATGCGCATTGAGCTACTCTTGGTTTTGTGTTGTTTTTCGGGTAAAATGTCGTTTAGTTTGACATATGTACATAACTGTCACAGCTAATAATACCATTAAGCATGTGGCAGACACAATCGTTTGCATATGTCATTAGAGAACGTGTAAATTTGTTTAATTTCTTTCCTGCTTGCTCCAAGTGCGTGTAATAAACTACTTTCCTTCCCTGTTTTTCTTCCTTTTTTGGTAGTAAGTTACAAAAGGCAATCACAAAATAAATTGGCATTTACTACTTTCTTGTGTCTTTCATTGGCAATGTCATGTACTGTAGCCACAATGCTCTGCTGCCTGTTACTTATGCAATGCAGCGTATTAGAATCATACACAAGTGTTTTCATTTGTTTTTTTTCACTCGCTCTTTTTAGAAATTGCCGCAGGCAGCAATTACCACCAAAAAAGTATTGGGAACACTAAAGTTGAAGTTGTTAAGTGGTTATACTTGAATGGAGTTCGATAAAAAATCAGGAACGACGAAAAGGAAATTTCTTTGAATAACGTAACTAATACGAATGTGTTTTTAAGTGTATTTGCGTGTGTGTTCTGCAGGTTTTGCTTTTTATTACTAGTGGCAAGGTGTTGTGAATTATGTACATTTAATTGAAATTAATTGTGAAATAATAGGGAAATGAGTGAAAGTTTTGCTAAGTATAGAATAATTAGAGCAAGTCGAAATTTGTGGCAGAGTAGATTTGGTTCACATAAATCGGTTTTATATTACTTGTGTAAGTACATTATAAATTTATACAGTAACTAGTCACTAGCTAGACATAGTGGGACATTGCAGGACTAAGGTAACACCTTAACGCAATATGGGTTTGCTATATGAATAACTAATATGAAAGCATTCGTCGTTAGCATAAGCTATTCAGACACTAAAGTAGAATTTATATAAGTATTAGCTCACCCAAAGACCAATGAGCTATAAATCAGAGAATGCTACAATAGATCTGGTGCATCCGCAGAGCAAGGGCAATAACTGACGACTTCACATTCAATCTATGTACTTATAATATTTAAACAATGAAACTATTTTCGTGTTAACTTATAAAATTAAGTTTCACATTCATGTACCTAATAAAAAGTTATAATTAGAAAATTACTTACACTTTAGTTTTTAAAATTTTAAATTAAATGTTCTAAAAGTATACATTTAAATTTTAGTTTGAATTAGTTTCCGTAGATTTGACTTTCTTCAGACTTGGACTGACTATGTACATGCTCTTACGTCATATGAGAATTCAATCGAATTCACAGAAAAGAAACCTAAATTTATTTTATTTGATTTGTCCAAACTGTCACAAACTGTAACTTAGAGACAAAATCCAAACCTAACTTCTAGACTTTTAGAATTTGAAATTTTAATTAAGTCAATGAAAGATTAATTTTAAGTTTCAGTTTGAAATTATGGTAGCTACATAAATAGTCATTAGATTTGACTTCTACATTTCCAAAACTAAGAATATTCATCAGAGAGGGAACTGTGAAGAGACGGCAGATCGCTTCCTCAGTATCTGCCCCGCTTTCTGTCGGAGTAGAGTTGGCTTGTCTGGTTCTAGGGTGTTGAGAGACAAACACCCTGAACTCGTTGACACAGCATGATATATTAACTTAGCAAAAGCAACACTGGATAAACAATAGATTGTACAATGGGCGTAGTACATATCTGAATGCAGTTCCAACAAACAAACTAAAAAGAAATATAAAAGAAAGATGTTTAAATTTAGTTACATTACTTCTAGATCCCAATTTGATATTTGAAGTTAACTGTTTAGGAAGTTAAGTTAAGTTATCTTTGGATATTTATTGGTTCAAATGCAAACTAAGGTTTAGTTTAAAGTTTTTGCATTCAACAAATTAAATTTTTTAATAGTTTTCTTCGTTCTTATTTGGAAACACCTTCAAAAAATAATTTCCACAAAAAATATTTAATTACTGAATCGAATACATGAGTTGCAAAATGAACTAGTTTTATTGCTACATGATAGTACGCTTTGCGCGAGAAAACAAATTTGAATAAAATTATTTTCAAAATTTTTTTTAATACTGAAATAATATATTTTTTTGAAAGCTAACAAAACTCTAGCTATAGCAAGTACGTGTATATTTGTATGTATGTATTATATGTATTACATAGCTACGGGCATCTGGAAATTGTGCAAGTGATTGGGGATGTGAAGAAGAGAAAAAATTCGCTTTTTGTTTACATTTGCCACATTTCGTTGCTATTTTTAGAATACGTGAATATGAAAATAAACAAATTGATGATGATGAGGAAAATATCGAAGCGATTGAATTCAGGTTTTTTTGTTGTTCTCTGAATTTTTCTTTGTTTTTAATTTCTTTACTTGTTTTCTATCATACAAGTACAATTATATGAATTTTCTTTTCATTTGTCGATTTACTTGATTTTCATATTGTTTCTATGTATGTATGTATGTATGTATGTATGTATGTATGAATGTGTGTATATGCGTGCTGGAGGCAAGCGTGAAAATACCAAGTGTTGGCTGTTTGAGTTTCATGTATTGAACAATTTAAAATTCAAGGCAATCAATAAATAAAATATACACTAAAAATATTTACATATTATGTACAAGTGTAGGAATTAACATAAGTAGGTGCTAAAGGCAGACAAACGAATTTGCGGAAACTTAAACGATACGTTATTGTGTTTAGGTGAGCAAGTACATGCATAGTCTACATAAGTAAATACATACAAAATATAAATAAGTATTAGTACAGTATTAATTTGAGGAAATATTTAAATATCTAGATAATTCTTTTACTTTTTGTCGGGAGGGGAACAGTTGTAAGTTCTCGGTAGGTATTTAGTTAGATATGTATAATGACAAACTTTAACTTCGAGCAAGTAGCATAAATAATTGTATTCGATAAAATAGTTAGGTAAGTAGATATTATATGAAATACCTGAAAATAGTAATTACGCACATGCAACATAGTATTTTATACTTGTACAAAATAAGCAAACAAAAGTTTCTTCTCAATGAAATAAATGTTAGAAGCGATGGACTCATTGATTAAATTATTGTTAATCGCATTTGGAAATGGAAATGTCAGTCAAGCTTCAAGCTTTGTTGTCAAGTGTAATTGTAGGTGTACAAAAAGTAGTAGATAGTACCTATAACTACTAACCAAACCAACAAAACAAATCGAATCTTATCCAAATTCTAAATATACAAAAGCAGAATTCTGAACCCATGCAAACTTTATCGTTTACGGTGGTTGAAAGTTTATGATAAACAATGCCTAGTTGAGGTATACATGCATGCATATAATCAGATCAGAACAGAGGGGAAGGGGAAACTAGATGACCAGCAGATAAGAAAATATTCAATAAATCGAAGGACAAAAGGAAACAAATATAAACCTTTAAAAATTAACGTAGCAAAACAAACGTAATATACATAGCACCATATAGAAAAAGGAAAGTAAAACAGATGTCTCTTGAAAAGGGAATGTAGAATAAGGAAGTAAAATCAAATAGAGATTACGCTTAAAAAAAAACCAAAAAAATAAAAAGAGAAAAAGCAATGATGTAAAGATTTAGTTGTAGGAATATCGAGCAAAGGGGAAGTTACATGAAAGAAAAGGAATATGCTAAGAAGGAAACTTGACAAAGGCAGTTAACAAAGCAATGAAAGTGTCACCTTTCATTGAAAACGCAGCTCACACACACTCACTTGCACACATCACCGTATGTATTTATGTATGTGTGTAAATATATGCGTAATACGCCGAAAAGTGTACAATGAAAATTAATAAAACATTTATTTATATGCTAATGCGCAATCACGTTAGCTATAAATGTATATAAATGCGTGTGGGTGTGGGTGTGTGTGTGTATGGAAATAATAAAGAAGGTGCTTACATATGCTTTTTATTAGAGCTAACAACCAACTTGATTCATATTTTGTGTAATTCTGTTTTTGTTTCTTAGTTTTCTATACTTTCACTTTGCATTGTACTTTCGTTTACATTCCACCAACTTATTTACGACTATTAGCAGGTAATTTGGAGGCGCAAACAATAAAAACCTAAACTACATGTAGTTTGCGTAGTTGCGTATTTATTGCGAAACAAAAGGAAACATTTATTATTTATAACTAAGTAAATATTATGTACGAGTATATGTATATAAAGTTTGCATGACATACCTAAAAGCTTGTGTAGATTAATATATATATGTGTATATATATTAATATATAATAATGTGTAGATTTCTCTGAGACACCAATACTTTCTTAAGTAATTTTCTTAGAATATTTTCGTTTCCTTTTACCTTAATTTATTTATATTTATGAAATTTTCTTTCAACACATACATTCACAACTATATTTCCAACAACAATAAAAAACAAAGTGTGTTATTTAATACCTAAACGTATATCACAAACTTACTTGTATGCATGTATATGTGTCTGTGTATGCGTATGCGTTTGTGTAATAGAAAGGCGTAAATAGCTGTCATGCACTTGGCTTTGGCGTGTCAAGCGTAAAATTATGTTTCCATTTTCGTTTTCGTTTTCATTTTTATTTTATTTATTTTTTTCTACCTATATTATTTTTTACGTTCTCTTTTTATGTAGTAAATATAAATTGGTGTGAAAAGCATCAAGATAAAATGTTGAAGGTATTAAAATTACCAGCAATTAGTTTAAATGGGCGAACGATAGTGATCAGCCTAAAAGAAACTAATATTATGGTATGTAGATATATGCATGGACGCCAACAAGTATGCTACAACTTATGTGTATGTTTATGTGCATATCCAAAAAAAAAAAAGTATTTGTGTGTAAGTACGAGCTAAATGTCAAAAATAATTTTAAAAATTTGCTCTTTTAATAGTAGGTGGAAGAGCATTTAAATACATAGGTACTGAAAAGAAGTCATAGAGAGAGGAGAAACTAGAATAATGTTTTCAATACAATAACAATTAAGTTAAACTAAAAGCAACTCTATTTCGAACATGTTCGATTTATATGTGACTTATCTCTCCCTGAGTAAAGTTTTCGGATGAGAAAATCGATTTCGGAAGACTGAAAGTCTATGGGGTCTATGTGCCGAAAAAATGAATATGAAATAAAACGAGAAGAGAAAAATAAATTTTAATGTAAGCTTGTAGACTTGTACCACGATAGGACATTAATACTTTTTGGATATTATTTGGTTATCTAAATGACTAAATGTTTTCTCGTGAAGAAAAAGGTCTCTTGATGACCCTTAGAAACTTTAGACTTTCACTACTTATATTTAAAATTAAAAATAAATATTAAAGTTACGTAAGAAAAGACTTTTACCAAAAACTAAATATTTTAAAAATTCTCGTTTCTAATGATAGGCAGCGAACGGTATGTACACGAGAATAGGAGCAGCCAGTTACTAAAAGGAGTTGTAAAATAGACTGGACTCATGTGCTATTCATTTATGACTCATTCTCTTTAAGTAAGGTTTTTGGGTGAGAAAGTTCATATAGTACAACAACAAATGCTATTCTAGCAAAAATTGGAAGCCAACAGATTAAGAAAAATAAATTCAGTTTTAAAACTGTAACCAAATCCCAAAAGTCAAGTTATTTAAAGCAATAGAATCGCTAGGGTTAGAGATAACTTGTGACAATTAGCGGCTACAATTCAAACTTGTCCATTTGTTGCCTCATGTCGAGCGCTCCGGAATGGAAAAACATTTTCGCATTCGCAAATGCATTGAAAATCAACTATTTTGTAATGTTATCTAAAATTAAACATCACCATGCTTTTAGTAATAAACAGATGATAAATTTTGTGAAAATAACAGCAACAAATTACATAAGTGAAAATTACTTTTACCCACAAAAAATAACATGGGAAATGTTTGGGAAACTTAGCCTCTAATTCATAAACATTGACCCTTTACAGACGCCCCTACTCAGAGATTCCGTATTTTGGCCAGCTTTTAATGGAGTTAAGACCATTGTTTGTCTCAATAACAATTCAATTCTCGGTTCAATGTAAACATATCGTACTTCCAATTATGGAGTAAAAGTCTCAGTAATATCAAATAAATCAAAATTATGATATGACAAATGGGAGAAAATATAACCAGATATGGCGTATAATGAATTAAATTACTTAATGGAATCAAAATTATTCGTAGAGGTGCAACTTAATTTTACTACTTTTTTTTTCTGAGCCCTTCAAAAGAAATACAACAAAAACTTAAAATGTTTGAAATGTTTGCTTTGCATTAGATTCAAGTTTTCATTTATTGAAAAACTTTCAACGCTTTCGAGCAAATACGTACATATAAAAATGTAGTATCTAAGTATGCTTAATATATGTAAACGCTGAACGCATGTCAATGAGTTTGCTCTAGTTTACGTTTACGTTTTTAGTATACGTAAAGGCAACAATAAAATATCTAACTAATACCATCAAAACAAAAATATAGAATCATATATACATATATGCGTGTACATATGTAAGTCAGAATGCTTGTATGTATGTAATAATAGACAACAGGAAAAGAGTAAAGTAAATAGCACAATAAGGAATGTGTCATCATTATGGAGCGTAATGCCGCAAAGCTCTCCACAAAGAACATCCCTTAGAGAAAATTCAACAACAACAGTATCCGCAATGAAATGAGAAAACTAAGATGCACCCCACAACAAAAACAACAATAAAACAAATGTAAAAGAAGAATAGTAGAAAACATAATAAAACAAAATAAAACGAAAATTACGCAAAAATATTTAGAGTAACAAAGAATGAAAAACGAAGAAAAATGAAATACAAGTATAAAACACATACAAATAATAAGTAACTAACAACAATGCAAACAAGTTCTCACTGATTATCAGTTTCCAATAGAGGGTGGCCTTTTAAAAAAAAAATCAATAGATAAAATATATGTACGGTAGAAGAACACATAGATGCTTTAGAAATAAACGAACTAGAAGTAGAGCATAATAGGAAAATGAAATAATAAAATTTTATAAAATTGTGTATAAAGTTTTAAAGTACCTAGAACAAAATTAGTTTGTTTGTATGAATTCCAATGAAACTCAATTCAATTCAAAAACATTCTACAACCTTGAATTTGTATTGCAAAGTTGCAAGTTTGAAAAATGTTTAACTCTACAGTTTTATTTTTTAAAATATTTTTTTCTCTTTTTTAGGGTATTCACTTAATAGTTTGCTTTATTTAAATATTTTTTTGTTCCAAATATTCAAATTATCTTCTTACTATTGTACTTATTTTGAGAGAATATAGTGTATACATATTTTTAATGATATTTATTTTTCAAACTTTTTTTTCCTAAATGATGAAAAAGAGTCTACAATATTCAGTAAGTATAATTTTGAAATTTTCATAATTCTAGTATTCACAAAATTCAGTAGAATAAATAATTTTTTACTTCTGAAGAAATTATAAATTTTGCTAAAAAAAAATCAATATATGGTATGCTTAAAAACGATAAGATATTAATACCTTACTTACTTTACTTTACTTTACTTTTAATGGCACAACAGCCCATGGAGGGTCTAGGCCGAGCTTTTTCGCATCCACTCATGTTGTGCGTGTTATATTTGTACATGAATGGAAGGGACCTACAGTTTTAATCGCCGAATCCGAACGGCGAAGTGAAAAGCTTTACATGGCAATTTTTACTCTTGTAGGTTTGCCATTGCCTGCCAAGAGGTGGTGCCGTGTAGAAAAATTATTTTTTCTACTTTTTGATTTTGCCTGTGCCGAGATTCGAACACCGACATTCTGCGTAGCAGCCCAACGCACTACCACTACGCCACAGCGACCACCACGAAAATAGCCTAAGAGATAACATTGGGCTGCAAAATAAAGACAAATATTCAAATAAAATGTTTGTGAACCAGTATTGATATTTGTATAGTTTTGTTGTGCTGAATGCCGTTCTAGCAGAATATTTTTGTTACATCTGTAGTTTAAGAAATTTAAACTTAAAAGTGTAGTAATGTTGGTTAACATTTTCTATAGCTGACAAAATCGATTGGAAATTTTTCCTAAATTTTTTGTATTATCTTCACAATAAACTTCCTTGTGTCCAATATGGTGGGATATTTTATTTCTCATTCGATTTTAAGACTTTTTCATAGAAACGAGATTCACACACCGAATTTTATATATAATATAATATAATTATATTATTTTATATTTAAATTTGCCTAATCTCGAAGAAGAAAAAAAATGAAATAAATGATTGCATTTTATTATAAAACTGTTACGATCGATTTTATAGATAGATAAAAATGGGCTAATAGTGAAACAAAATTTCCATGATGTATTTTGAAAAATTAAAAGGAGTAAAACATTTTTGGTACTTACAATACGGGTACATATACGATTACTTAATTTAAAAATTATTCATATTTATTTAAAAGTCGTTATCGAAATTATTTAAACTTCATTAATTTATCACTGAATTGGTAAAAAAAAACCAATTTTCAATCGCATAACTTAGACTCACCCATGAAAAAAAATGGCAAAAAGAAATATATCCCAAAAAGTATGCTTTAAAAAACAGAAGTTTTAAGTCACTGCCTTGCACTCTCTCACTCTACTCTCTCTGAAAATCTCTTTTATTGTAAACACTGATTTGACTCTGTTTTCATGTAATAATGTTGACCTACAACCTATGTCTGTTTCCCATTTCTATATATAAACTTGATATGATTTTTTTTTGCATATACATACCTACATACATACATAGTATATATTTTTTAACATAATAATCCAAAATGATTAATTGCCAAAAGATGTTGTTGTGAAAAGCTGAAGGCAACAAACAAACAACAACAGAAACAACCAGTATTAAAATAGTAGACAACCTAATAAAAGTAAGTAAGTATATGCGGGCGTATGTATGTGTGCCTCCCTTTTTTTTTGCTCACTTCGTCTGCGTATATGTTGAGAGTATGTGTGCATTTGTGTGAGTTCATGGCAATGGCAAAGAGGCAAAGTCACATATTATGTTGTCATTACGTGACTACAGCATAAGATTTATTATTTTTTTTTATACATATATTATACACACATACAAACATATCGTATTTATAATAAATGTTTTTGATATTTTATTTTATACTCTCTTTGTGACAGGAGTCAGAAGTAAAAGTTAAAGAGGCGCATATTTATAATAACAATAAGCTTTTTTTCTGGTATACTTACAGTAACTTGTTGAGCAAACTCAACCTTCGGCTGGCCGACCAATTCAATAATATGAACCATATGGAACGATTTTTTCGGTTTAACGCAAAAAATATTTATAAATTTAATTTATATAATATTTTTTATTATTTCAAGTATGATTTACACACACAAAAATTTAAGTACTTATGTATTTTATTTAAATTTTTAAATGTTCTTTACTTTTCGTTTTGATTTTTAATAATCAATTGTTTGTTTTTGTTAATTTTAAAGTGTTAAATTTATATATTTTTGATTTTTTGCACGTTTTTATATTTATTTATTTTCAACACTTTTTCTTTAATTGTTTTTGAAAACTTATATTTTGATCTGATTTAATTTCCGTTTTTTGTTTGGTTCTGTTGCCTTAGTTTTTGTTTTTTAATTGATATTTATCTTATCTGTTATGGCTGCGTTTAGGTTTTTTTTGTATCTGATTGGTTCAGTATTTTACTGCAAAACAAAATTTACTTTTTGTTTTATATAATTTATTTATTCTTTTTTTTCGGTATTAATATTTTGTTTTTTGTTTTGTATTTTGTAGTTATTGGTATATATATTTTTATTAATTATTTATTGATTTTACTTGCTGCTTATGGTGCTTGCTGTGCTCTTCAACTGTTGTTTTCCACTTTAAAATAAATATTTTCATTAGAAGGAAATTATATGTGCTGCTTGCATAAATTTTAGATATGAATTTTCGGCTTATTTTCAATTTAAAGATTTTTGTTTTTTGGTTTGTTTTGCGTAAATAAAAACTATGAAATGAGTGCAAAATATTTTGCTGTTTAAAAAAAAACTTAAGCAATGCAAATTTTATTTTTAATTGATTTACAAGTGCGCTGTTTAGTATTAAAAACTGTTTATTAAAAACGAATTTTTGTATGAAAGGCAAGTGCTTTGGAAGCTTCATGCTCCTACACGAAATTAAAAGAAAACTCAGTTTCTCAATAAAATAAATAGTAATAAATAAGAAATCCTATAAGTATGCTACATTTCTTTGTGCCATAAAAGTTTCCAAAGTAGCTTACTGGCAAACTCTTTTGAGTTATGATTGTTTAATTTTTCTAAACGAAGGTGTACTCAAATGTATTTCAAAAGCTATATAATGTTTATTATTATTCTGGTCAAGGTTTACCTCAGTGATAACACAGTCACTTCAATCACACTTAAGTTCAAATTAAGATAAGTAGGAGCGATTCTGAACTGATTCTGAAAGTTTCATTCCTTAAATGAACATTCAGCTTTAAACTTTACAATTTAAAATGAAGCAAATTCAACCAGCTAAGGATAGTTTATGTCAAAGTGTCTACTACAATTTACTACTTTTCAATTAAAAATGCAATATGCTTTATATATATATATATACTGAAAATTAAAAAAATGTATACAGCCTGTCAGGAATCCTAGTCCCTGTCACGAATCCTAGACTTGGTATTAAAGAGAGGCAATCTAAATTAATTTAGATTAAATTTAGATTAAATTTAAATTAAATTCAAAACAATATAAGTTGGATAAAAGTGAATAAAGTACTTTAACTTTACTAGTGTTTCTTTGTTTAGTATTTTTACTGAAAGATTAGCAATTATATATGATCAAATAATTTTTTTTAAATATGCAGAACAATATTAGCAATAATAATTTTGTGTATGTATATTTTTAAGAAGTATTGTTTTATAAATAATAAACATTATCCTTTTCATTGAAAAGTAATTATTATATTCTTAAGTATATGCCACATTTTATTTGGGCTTCTTATCAAACTATCTGTAAATAAAATATTTTAAATTTTAAAACAAATTAAATAAATTTATTGTTCAAAATGGAAAATTTTTTATAACATCAAATTAGGAAAACCTAACAATATAATAATTTTTTGGCCTTATGTATTATTTATATATTTATTTTGACTGTTCAGGCAGTCAAAATACTTTGATTTTCTAATTAAATTTCAGTGCACTAAATCAATTTGAATTAAATATCCAAAAATTATTCTAATATTAATACAATATTTTTTTGGAAAAGTAGCATGTAAAGTAAATTGTTAAGTTAATTTTTGTCAAATTTATAATTAATTCTTAATAATTTCTTTTCTCAATTAAATCGAAATTTTTATTTTCAAAAAGTGCTGTATACTTTTGGTATAGAAGTAGCCGAATCCTTTTAAAGCTTTCGAGTTCAAAATTTTTATTTTTTTAAGTTTTTTATATTTCAAATCACTTTTAAAGCAGATAGGATAATTTTTATGGAGCATTTGGTTGATACAAAATATTGATAAAAAAATGTTAACGAAATTAGTTGTTTTGTTATTACTAAAATTGATTTGCACACTTCCATGCTTATTTATAGCTAATAGCTAATCCAACTATTTTTTTTTGGTGTAGAATGATAACAATTTTGTTCCAAGAAGAAACTGTTAAGGAAAATTTAAATCAATGCCAATATTTGGAATAAAATTTGGTTATGTACTTTTTGATTTAATGGGTGGAAATTTGGAAGAGAAGTAGTGGAAGTTATTCAATAATAATATCAATTATTTATTTTTTTTATCAATTTTATAACTGCTTATGAAAATATCTATCTACCAGCACTTAGAGCACCAACTTTGCTATGGCGAATAAAATCTGAATTGAGACTCTTAACCCGAAAATCTGCAAGTGTTCAATTTTGGATAGTTTTCAATGTTTATTGAAGGAAATTCGAAATGTTATTTAATTTTAAAAGTTAATTTGAAAAATCCAATCAATTCAATGCTCAATGCTCAAATGATTCACGATTTCACAAATGATGTCTGCTACAGTAAATCAAATGCCTTCTCACAATTGGAAATCGTTAAGCAAAATTGGCAAATTAATTTGTTATACAAAAATTCAAAAAATATAAAAAAGGTATAAATTTTATTTTATTGTATGTGAAGAACGAAAGACGCACACAAGAAATTTAATGTTGCACTGGCAGTCCAAATAAAGTAATGAAAATTTATAGAAAGACCTTTAGAGAAATTTCATTAAATTATACCTATGAAAATATTGAATTGAGTGCGATATAAAATTTGTGAAAAACATCAAAAGAACATTGAATTAAATAGTTTAGTTTCAAGGTACTTCTGAATTGAACACAGTGCTCAGAATGTATATCAAATAGTAAAATTGGTAAAAAAAAAGCATTTCTCATCCCAAATCATTGCTCTAATTTTAAAAAGACTTTTTTTTAGTATTGAAAAATATAGAAAATTAGAAAACTCCATAAACAATTCCTACTCAAATTCAGTCTGAATTCTGTTAAATACTCGTATACTAAATTTAAATTCAAATTTAAATTCTTCCTTTAAAGTAGCAGCAACTGTAACTAAAATCTTTAAATTGAATATATTTACGAAATAGGCGAAAAATCTTTCAGGAAAACACTCACACAATTTTTTTTTCGATTTGTTTGTTTATAACGTTGTTTCTGTGGTTTTTGTTTATAATTTGTTTTATATTTTGTTAGCTGGATTGAATTGAATTGAAATGTTTATTCTTTCTGTGGCAATTCTGCTGTTGGGGGAGAAACAAAGTTGATCTCGTTTTCTATTCGAAATATAGTATATAGAATTTGCTGCTGGTTTCTTCTAATTGCAAAAACGCGCTACAATTCCGATTTTGTAGTTGATGATGATGTGATTATAGCACGATTAACGTTTGTTTTTTTTGTGTTTAACTTTAAAGTATCTTCTCTAATTGTATTTCTATATAAGCAAGTGTATTCAAAAATTCGAAAAAATAACGTACAAGACAATAAGGTTTGTTTGTTGGTACTTATGTGCACTTAAAGATAGTTTCGAATTGTACGTTTATTTTTGATAACGCTTTCAATTGATGAGCACGATTGAGATATTGACAGGAGACTAGGCCAAAAGACTAAAGACAGACAGACGACAGATTGCACTCGATCGACGTAGTACGATGTACGATGTACGATGTAGAACCAAAGAACTTATATGTTGAATACTGAAGCTTGGGAAAAAAGATATATCTTGTATCTTTGTTTCTTATAATTTTTTGTTTTGTTCGCTTATTATTTATAGAAAAATGAAGAACTTATAATTCTTAAATTATTTAGTTTACAATACGATTTCTTTTTATATATATATATTTTTCCTTTTTAGAATTTAATTTTCAATTAAATTGCAATTTTTAATTTGAAGTATGTTTTAATATTTTTCTGAATAAAAATGTCACACGATTCAATTATTATAATACGAGAGAGAATTTGTATACGAAATATTATGACTTAACTACACAAAACTCAATATCATACTGAAAAAGGACGGAAACGCTCGAAAGGAAAACCAACCAGAAATGATGATGGAAATTCAAATTTTGAAACGATTCGTTGATAATCGTCAGCACGGTGAAGAAACGAACGAACGTACAAATGAATACAAGAAGCAAAAAAAAAAAGATACAAGTTGAGGTTGAGTATGAAAAATTCGAACGAACAACGGTGAACTACGGCGACAACGGCAACGACGATGAACTACATGCACTATGTAGAAACGAACGAGTGCTACTACTAGTGTATGTGGTAGTGGTGGACGATGTTTCCAACGACAATGGTGAAAACGATGATGATTATCACGACGACGATAACAACGACAGCGGCGACTATGTATTTATATACTAAGTAACGAGTGCGAAAACGAATTCACTGTTACGAATATAAAGCGCCCAAACAAGTGAACAAATAAGTTCTGGACGAACAAACGAGTACAAACGGACGTCGACTAACCATCAGACATACAAATAACATCCAACAAACGAAAGAGTGCAAAAATTTTCCTACTGCATAATGAAAATTCCAAAGCAGCTTTCACCCAAAACGAACACGAACCAGCGAACGTGTATGAGACGAACCAGCGAATTCTCAACTGCACATAACACATAATTGATAACAAACTAACGAATAAGTAGAGAAGATATAAGAGCAACTGACAGACAAGCAAACGAGTAGAAGTACAAATGTACACAAACTACCGAACGAACTAACGAACCAACGAGCGAACGAGTATGATATGTATGAGAGAATGTGTTCTCATTCAGCAACAGCAACAACAACGAACACATACCAAACATATGAACAAACGAACGTACGAATTGGCTGCTGGAAAACTGCCGTTTGTTGCGGCAGGCCAAAAAGGAAAATTGTTTCTGAGTGTTTTTTTTCTTCTATCAAACAACAACAATAATAACAACGTGCAGCAAAAGCACGAACAGAAGAAGAAGCCGAAGAAAAGAAGAGCAAACGAACGAACGAACAACAACAAGAACAAACACTACATATTACTGCCGCATGAACCCCTAAATACTTGATTTGATTGCTAGTGCTGGCTGGCTGGCTGCTGTTGCTATTGCCGTTTGCTGCTCCTTCTGTTGCTATTGCTGTGTGAGTGTAACGAAGAGACACGCGCTTACACAGGCGAGCACTATGGTGAGCAGGCGAGCTATATGGATTGAAAAGAGATGCAACGAGAATCTGTGTATGTGAAATGAATTCCAGTGTATTTCACATGCACAAAGTTCTCGGTGGTGTTATCAGCATGGTATACATTTTTGCTCGAGCGGGTTGGCATTAGTTTGAAGTGGAAATTCTTTTTGTTTTTGTTTTCCGTTTTAATTTTTTTTCTCATTTTTAATTTTTGTTTTTTGCTTTGTAATATTTTCTTTCTTGTTTTTGGTTTTTCTTTAGAGCGTTTTGTGGAAGTTCATTCTTTTTGGTTTTTGTATGCTTTTGGCTGGAAAACTGTTTTGGATTTGTTGGAGTTCTTCTTCTTCTTTACCATTTGGGGTTTCTGTTTTAATTTTTTTTAGAACTTTTGTTGTTGCTTTTTTATTTATTTATTTTCGAGTGTGGTTGTGCATGTTCAACGTTTTCATGTTTTGTTGTTGCCGTTTTATAAAATTTTTTTTTCTTTGGGTAATTTTTGCCAAAGTAACTTTTTATTACGTCGCATTTCCAGTCGTAGTAATAAAATTAGTTGCCGTCTTCTGCGCGCTGCTAAGGCGAAATTTAAAGGTTTTTCGACTCTTATTCTGAATTGCGGAGAAGTTTAAATACACCAACAATATACGTATTTAAGAGGCTTTCAGTAGAAGGATACATTAGAAAATACTAGAACTTAATGGACGTTTCCTACGAAAGTAGAATTTTTTAGCCTGTATGGCTTAGAGCTTAACCTTTAAACTAAAGAGATTAAAAGAAAAATTTACTAAGTTACAAAATGAATTGAATTTGGAATTTTAAATGTTTTTAGATAAGTCTAGAATCATTGATTTTAAAACCATATGTTAGTTTAGGTTGTAGACGCCCACATAAAATCATCTAAGATATAAAATTTTATTTATTTAAATATATTCATTCTATACATTTCTTAAATTTGTTTACCAATAAATTTTTGTTAAATTTTAAGCTTTATTCGTATTCCAAAACTCACTCCCACCCAATAAAAAGCTTCCAATGAAAGGAGAACTTTACAATTGCCTATAATGAAAAAAACATCCTATTCCATTTTCGTAAAATGGAAAAAAAAAAAAAAATAAATAACAATAACAAACCAAAGAGAGAGCGTAAAATTAACACTCTTTTGTTTTTGGTTATCAAAACAGATGTGAGAGCATAGTTATAGCAACAGAAAGAGCGTGAGTGAACGAGCCAGAGAGCCAAAACAGGAGAGAACGAATTGTAATGAATACTGTTATGTGTTCAACACATTTTCATGCTCTTTTACACACAAACACACACACACACACATACAATTTACAATTCATTAACTGAAACGCAACAATTTTTCCAACAAGCAACAACAACAATGCGAGCGCGGATAATATATGGAAAAGTGCGTGGTGTGTGTTATTGGGTGAGTGTTAATGGGAGGAAATGAGGGAAGGAGAGGGAAATGTTAAAAACACGTAGAATGAAGCCGGCAAAAAGTAAAGTACATTTTTCTGTTTTTACACTAAAATTCAATACAACAAAGAAGAAAATGAACAGCAACAAAGTGTAAGGTAAATAAATTTACTAAATGGATAGGTTGAAGGAAAAATATGTATGTATGTAAACGAAAAATGTATGTTAACAGAATTAGTAGGAAAGTGTAATAACAAAAAAAGAAAGAAATAAAATAAGAAATGGTTAAAGTTAAAGTTTCGGTTTAAAACGGAAGAAAATCTAATCATATTGTGCATGGGTATGGATATATAAAATGATGGATGAGCTAGATAAATGTCATCACATATGTAGATAGATCTTAAAAAATAATCACATTGTGAAATTTTGCTTATTATAGATATCTTCAAAGAATGTAAAACCAGTACATATTCTGATAAGAATCTGACACTCATACATAGTTCGAACATAAAAATATAAAGAAACGAGTAACCAGTAGTATCTGTAAACGAAAACTTATATATTTTCGAAGGTGAACCTAACTTAGAAATCGGTAGCTATTTTGCTATTTTAATAAAACTTGGAAAAATATTGATAGGAATAATAAAGTCTGGCACATTTGGACTAGAATAATCTCTACCAATGATATTAAACACTCAATATCAGCGAGTTGACCCAGTGCTTTCTTTATCGAAGTACTTAGTTCGACGTTCCACCTTGTTTCTAAAACTATAGCTTGCCTTAAGTTTAATGATATTAAACACAAACCTCGGACTACGAAAAGCTTACGAAGATTGATTTGGCTAAATCTACAGATATATTTTACAGTTGATGACTTTGGTTGAGTTCGAAAAATGGACTACAGCCGCGACTTTGTATACCAATCTATTTACCCATAATTTGGTGCAGCAAATACCAAATAGCGGTGGTTATACGCATGGTTTTGGCTGAAATATTGGTTTACTAGGTTGCAAAACTAAATTTAGTTGCAGACTCCTTCAGAGGTTTAGATACAGACTTGTGCATAGCTTAGCGTAGCGTAGCGACAGTGCGTTGGACTGTTACGCAGAGTGTCCGGGGTTCTAACCTCGGCACAGGCAAAATAAAAATAAAATATAATAAAAACATAAAAAAAATAAATAGAATACAAATAAAAACATAAAAAATATTTTTAAAAAAACACCAACAAAATTTCTACATGGCATACGTAGAAGAGTAAAAATTGCCTATGAAAAGCTTTTGACTTCGACGTTCGGATTCGGTATAAAACTGTAGGTCCCTTCCATTTATGTACAAATATAACACGCACAACATGAGTGGAGGCGAAAAGCTTGGCCTTTGGCGCTACATGTGACCATAGTCGACACTGATAAACTGAAGTTCATTGTGGTAAAGGCATAACACTTGCCACAATGGCTGCCTACCTCTTTATCGATGTCCTGTGTGATTGCATTCCCTCTATCATTCTCCCTCCTTCTTCCTCCCTCCTATTAATATTCCTTCCATTCAAGACAGTGCTCGGCATTCATAGGGGTGCCACCCTGTGTGTTAAATATATCAATAAAAAAAAAAAAATCAGATTCCAGCATAGGTATGCATAGGTGAGGGTATGTTCACATCGATCCTGCATCACTTTGTTTTTTGAACTATCCGAGGCTGATATTGTGTCTGTATTTATGTCATGTGCTTATTGCGTCAATTTCACCGTTGTTCTAGAGATAGAAAAATATCAAGGAAGCTCCATAGAAAGCTAGCTGGTAATACACTTACTAGTTGATTGTTTTAGTAAATCGGAAAGCTCATTTATTTATTGCTCTTTCCTTCAACACTGAACCACAAGCCGAATTCAATATGTTTAGATAAGGCTTATTTGTTATATTTTATGTTCTAATTATTCATTTGTCATCCGAACGAAAGCCTATAAAATAAATGGGTAGTTGTTCTGTGGTCGCTGTGGTGTAGTGGTAGTGCGTTGGACTTCTAAGCAGAGTGTCCGGGGTTCGAATCTCGGCACAGGCAAAATCAAAAATAGTAGAAAAAATAATTTTTCTACACGGCACCACCTCTTGGCAGGCAATGGCAAACCTACAAGAGTAAAAATTGCTATGAAAAGCTTTTCACTTCGCCGTTCGGATTCGGCATTAAACTGTAGGTCCCTTCCATTCATGTACAAATTTAACACGCACAACATGAGTGAATGCGAAAAGCTCGGCCTAGGCCCTCCATGGGTTGTTGTGCCATTAGAAGAAGAAGAAGAAGTAGTTGTTTCTGTACTGGAAAACACAGGAAAAGATTTTAGCAATTCCAGGATCTTCAGTCAATAGAGCTATAAACCTTAATGGCTACAGTACAACAGAACTCCAGTTGTACTCGTATAGCTTCTTAAATACCAAAAATGTTTAGATAAGCATTGCGCAGCTACACTTTTGATCAGGCAATTATAATAAAAAGAAAAAAGAAATTACCAAAAGAAAAACAATACCGTCCTTTTTTTAAAAAAATCAATTTACCACTGAGACTGAACACAACAATATGAAAAACAAAATACAAATTAAGACAAGTATGAAAGAAATATTGAGGAGTGAATATGAACATATAAGTATTAAAATGACACAAATAGTGGTATGTAGGGTATGAAGTTGGTGATAATGGTGACGGTGCTGGTGATAGTTGTGGCAGCGCTGGTGGCTATGTTACTAGTGCAGTGATGGTTTGGTGCTTAACTTTGTCAACAACTTTTTGTTTTCTCTCATTTTTTTCTTTCGACTTTGCTATTGCTGGTTTTCGCATAATTTTATTTTTTATAACGACAGAGATAACTGGACCAGTGGACGACTTAAAGATAGACAGACAAATAAATGGACATACAAGCAGACGGACTGATAGACGACAAAAACACAGAATTGACACATCAAAGAAATGTGCAAATTGAGAGAGCATATGAAGCGGAGAACAACAGACATTGGGAGAGTAAGGCAGCCGTCAGTTGAGTTGCTCTACTCGTTCCACTTACGTGCGTAGTAAGTTTAATGCGTTTCTATCAAAAGTTTATGTACTTGTATGCGTAGCGTTTATATGAATTTGTGTCACTAGGATACTATATTCTCATCTTCTTTTCTAACTACTACTATATACGCATATATCTTCCTATTTTCCCCTCCATCCTCTTATCATATTTTTGTCTCCTGGATTTACAATTTGAAATGCTTCACTGATTTTCTTCGTTTTACTTTCATCTTCTTATTCTAGAATCTTTCTTTCCTAATAGTGTAGCTTAATGGCACTTGTTTTCTTCTTTTCTTTACACTCTGACTTGTTCCATTTTGTTTTAGATTTACATAAGTATATTCAAAATTTATATGCCTTTCGGTGAATATAGGAGATATGTACTATATGTACATATATGTTTGTATGTACGTACTCGTAAATATCGGTCGACTTGGTTACTTACATTATATATTGCTGTTGTTTTCTTTGTCTTCTCACGCTAAAATGTTGTGAAATGTTAAATTAACAAAAGCTGTGAAGCAAAATGGTGAAATATTCTAAATAATTGATACTCAACTACGGTGACTCGAATCGTAAAAGAACATAAGTCCGAGTTTTATCTTGTAGTGAAGGGAATAACTAATTGGAGCACTGTAGCAGTTGAACCAAACCTTCTACTGACAATGACAAAGTGCTCAATAAAGACGATATAACACTACTTTTGAAAAGTAAGAATCAACGAAATGCTAATAAAAACACAATTCCATTGGCATTGA
Organism: Palloptera scutellata; assembly: GCA_958295655.1. NCBI lineage: Eukaryota > Metazoa > Arthropoda > Insecta > Diptera > Pallopteridae > Palloptera > Palloptera scutellata. The sequence goes on from OY282449.1 coordinate 48,439,471, forward strand.
AAATTGTAAGCAATTGAACCAAACCTTCTACTGACAATGACAAAGTGCTCAATAAAGACGATATAACACTACTTTTGAAAAGTAAGAATCAACGAAATGCTAATAAAAACACAATTCCATTGGCATTGAAAATTGTAAGCAATTGAACCAAACCTTCTACTGACAATGACAAAGTGCTCAATAAAGACGATATAACACTACTTTTGAAAAGTAAGAATCAACGAAATGCTAATGAAAACACAATTCCATTGGCATTGAAAATTGTAATGCTTATTCAGTTACAATGCCTGGCATTAGCTAGGTATGTACTACATAAAAGCAAAAGCATGATGCATTAAGTTACTCTCTTTAGCAATGGAAATAACGCACAATTACAAGAAATGAATACTTCTTGTAATTTCCAATTATTTTTTAATGAACGGAATACGTTTAGAAATCTCTTCTTCAACTTCAACTGTCAAGTAATCATCATCAATTAATTTCCAGAGCAACAAAAAATTTCACATAAAGTGTTATTAACGAAAATGTTGCTCGTAACAATGCCAATTTAAGTGAAGTATAGTATGTATTAAAGCGAACGAAGAGTATAACTACCTGCAATAATCAAATAGAAATATTTTGCTTTTTGAAAACATTTCAACGCCCCCCCCCCCAGGCATTTCGAAACCTACTTCCTCCCCCTCTGTCCCCTTCCCCCACATACAACAAAACGCAACGTGACACAAATATAATCATCCCCCATCAAATTAAGCATCAAACAACGCATTTCATTTTACGTGAACGTTGCACAGGTACACCGATAAATATGTACCATTGAATAGGTAAAGGTATGCATGGAAGTAAATCTTGTTTTATGTTTATGAGCAATTTTAAATGTACGAGTAATCATAAAAACAAAACAAATATAAATAAATAAATCTCTAAAAGTATGAAATAAGAAAATAATCAAATTAACTGCCAAAGCTTTGAAAACGATGATGCGATAAAATACTTCAAATTGAAGTTGTTTTATGCAGAACAGTTTTATAAAAAGCAACACTTTTATAAAGTAGCGGTAGAGTAATCATTTGAGAACCTGGGAATTATTTAATTCTACAAAGAAATGAGAAAAGTGTATTACGTTCTGTGTTTAAGAATTCGTAGAATATTTAATCGGTTTTCTTTACATACTTCTAGGCTATTCTAATATTTTCAGATGTTGATAATAGAGCAATAATTTTAACCTGTGAATTACCTAATTCTGCATACGTATCAAGAAACGCATAATAAGTATTGTATGTAAATGAAGTTTTTGCATTCGTTTCCGGCCACTTGAGAATTCCCTATTGTTTTCTCTGAATACGTTTAGGTATTTTAAAAAAATATTCATTTTAATAAGTATAATTACATTTCAAAACTTTTTAATGCAACATTTGTCATCATCAATGAAGCGAAAGGAGAAAAAAGACACGAGTGTAGTATGAAGTGACAACATGCGCCTGGCAAGCACACGAACTCGGATGTAGAAAATTTCGATAGGAAATTTCAAGGTGCCTGCCCCTAAAACTGTGCTGTGAGTGTGCAAGATTGAATTGAGATAGGAAAGCTCATCAGTTATTATTAAGAATAGTCATATTGTGAGTATCTACGCTAAAATATCTTTTATTCTTTAGCTGCTCACTCGAAAATCCGGTTAGTTCATGTATAAAAACTGCAAAAATCAAATTGGTTATGACATACTACAAATCCTGGAATGGAAGTGTTCCGGTGAAAGCATGCATTAATTTAAAACACCTTTTTACAGAGATCTCTGGACAGCAAAGTGTACTCTAATCGATGCCGCAAAGCATAGTTGGCTTCTAGTTGTTGTTTTATCTGTACTTAAGAAAATATATAAATTTATGAAAAAGAAAAAATAGGGTATGCTGAATGGTTTCACTTGGTAATGGTGGTCTGGAGGTACTGCCAAACAAGGCATGCAGGCAATGCATTAATGGATTGTTGTTCTAAGTTCAATGAAATGAAATACTAACCAACGTTATTTGAAACCAAATGATAAAATGATAGGTGGATAGGATCAACCCTTGCTAATTATTCAACTGCATTTAAGTGGAGTCAGTAAGATAGAAGAAGAAAACTTCAGAGTTTTCAATGCATCTGTAGAATAATTTTTGAAAATGAAAAACTAAAATCAGGAAGGCAGTAAAGCGATCTCAAGGCAATGGCAAAGGATTAAAATCGATGTAGATGCATGATGTAGTAACTGGAAATGAAAAGCAATCGAAAAAATATTAGTAAAAAGATATTAAACTTTCCAAGCAACGTTCTCCAGTCTGTCTATATACAAATGCAAATTAATAGTTTTCTGGTATAAACTCTCATCACATAGCATAATTTCCAACTGGCACAATTGTTATGATATATGAAGTTTTTATAGTTTTTGACAAACGGTAGCACACACATATATACATATACACTTCAGTCCTCTCTGTTATACTTTACTTTCCTCCACTCGTTATACTTGAACTCATGCTCTGTACTTGGGGAATTTCGTGCCACTATTAATTACTGTGTGTCGTCAGTAGTGGCACAAAGTTCCCTTGTGGTAGAAATTAATGAAAATATCATAAACTTTCTAAACACACACATACACACACTAATAAACACATGCGCTTCTTTCGCCTTTGCATGTTGTGGGTTTTAATAACTTAATTATCAGTTTTTGTCAAACCAAACCAAAAAGAAAAAAAAAAAAATTACGAAAAGTTTGGCATATTTTTCTATATTGCCTAAGCCTAAAATTATGCTTAGCTTAGAACAAAAATAGTAATAAATTATATTTTATTTTATAATATGTTATGCTGTGGTAAGGAGCTGCTGAGAGATAATACAGAAGAATATCGCTATACTATATTCATAGATAAGCATATGGAAATCTTGAGCAAGTAACCCTTTAATTTTTTAAAGCGTCGTATTTATTTTTTTGCTCCTGCTACTGCCAATATGCGTATCGTTTGGGGATTTTGTTGTGAGCCTGCTTGCCTCACGCCTTAGTTTCTCCTGTCAATCTCTATCTACAGTAATAATACTTTTGGGATGCGTTGCCACACACCTACACACACAAACTTCTTTGCTATTGCTACACTATCTATGCAATTCTAGCTAGTTCGAACAGTTTAGTTTCTATTGCTGGTTGTTGATAAATTGGCGACAGCAAGTAAATTAAGAAATTGTACACTAATTTCTTGAAAAACAGAAAAAATTTCAACAGCAGTAAGGCGAAATAAGTTTATTTTAGGCATTTAATGAGTGGTTGATGAGAGAAAACGCGGGAGGGTTGTTGCATGAATGAAAATTTATGTAAAACAATTGCTCCATCATCTAAGTATTCACGTGAATGAATATCTGAATCCCAGAGCAAGAATTTATTTTATCGATTTTATGTTTTCGGTGTTTTCCCCTTCAACTTTTGAATACATTTTAAAGCATACTTTTTGCTTATTTATTTTTTTTTTAATTTTTTGAAAACGATAAGTTAGTATCAAATTAACTGCTTGCAAAGTAGAGCGAAGGCTGCGTAAGTGAAAACACAAAGTTTTTCTTTCAAATTTTTTATATATATTTTGTATAAGACAGAAAGAAGCTTGTGACAGCAGCTTGTGATGGCTTTGTAATATACATATGCATAGTTATGAGGTAGATATGAATAGAAACTGTGTATCTATGGTTGGATGGGTGTTGGCTGGTAATAAAGTTTCTACTTAAACAATCATAAAACATAACAAAATTTATTATTTTTTTGCCATCTATATTCTCTTTATCGACATTACTATTAATTTCAATGCAAATATTTATAGATGGCATATAAAACAAGAACAAGAAAAAAAGTATGTTTATGTGGCATACCTTTAGGCTTTCAAAATGAAATCACATTAAGTTTGTGTACATAAAATGAAAACTCAACTTACTGGAAAACTCAATTTAGATGTAATGAAATTCACAAGCATTCCATCAAAGAAGGGGAAGGAGAAGGCGGAGAAGAGCGAGGGAGGGTGGACTTTCACTGAAGACGTATATTTTTATGAATCGTATGTAACTCAATATCTTCAAAAGCTTAATAATTGAAAAAATTAATTTTGAAGCAACGATCTCCAATTCTTTGGGTCACATCATATAGTAGGTAGACTTATTGCAGCCTTAAAGATATATAATTCTGATAATTTTGACAGCAAAATTCATGAATTTATAGGCTTCGAACAATTTATATAATATATAGAATATAGAAGCTGGTAGAGCGAGAAAGATAAGATAGGTAGGTAGGTAGATATGTAGGTATATAGATGATAGGCAGGGGTGCAATAAGAGCAGGTAGGCAGGTATATAGAGGCCAAAGTAGGATAAGTGGGTAGATATGTGGATAAGTAAATAGTTAGATAGGTACTTTGGTAGGCAGATGACTGCTAACCTGAGACTACCATATTGCAGTGTTCTACAGCTCTAGTAGGTAGGTAAGTAGAATAATATTTTTACTAATATATACATAGCTCTACCAAAACGTTTTGATTAGATTGAGGGGGAAGAAAACAGCTTCCTCAACCAGTCTTCGAGATTTCATTCATGTTATTTAGAAAACATTTGTGTAGAGAACATTACTTTGGTCGAGAAAGTAAGTGATGCTTTCTACCTTAACTAAATATGTATATGCAGCAGCGGTAGTGGCTTTTGCGAAGGAAACGTCGTTGCAGATCTTTCCGCGAATCAGATGTCATGTTTTCTGTACTGACATGTTATAGCATGGAAAACTATACCCTCAAAACCTTAAAGAATTTGCACATATTTTCTATTTGAATGGCGTCAAAAAGGTTAAATAATGAAATATTCTATAAAGTATATATGAATATTGGAGTGTGTATTTTCTATTTCCGTTTCATTTCATGGTAAAATAGTAGGTACATAAACAGTAGGAAAAAACCTATAATGACTTCACTTAAAACCATCAATCAAAATAAGGAGCTGCATTACGAAATTAGTTTTAATAACGCTTCATTATTTAAATGACGCAATTAACCAGAAATTGTTGGTATATGGTTTTACATTGAAATAAAAATTGTGGTGGAAATGATACCTAAATGTGAGGAATGCAATTAAGCGGGACTCAATTTGATGAGATAAAAAAATTGTATATGGCGCAATTTTTAGCTCGATTAAAAGGGTACATCATTTAAGTAAATACTAATTGGCACATTTTCCTTTTCCGCAAGATAAATCCATTTCATGTTCCGATATAAGCAACAGATCTTTCACTACATACTTAGTAAACTGTTTTTCGCCATCTCATTAAGATCTATATCATTCTGGTTAAGTATATCCCAGGACCTAAAGTCTAGATCAAAAGTTAAGTTAACGTAAAGCAGCAACAGTTTTAGTTTTTGTCTGCATATAAACTTTGGGCAACATAAGTCGAAATTGGTGCTTAAAGTATTCCATTCGGAGCTAGCAAGAAGAATAATGTTGGATTTCCTAGCAATACGTAATAAATTTTAGTAATGCAATTCGACAATGAGTACATAAATTTTGTTAAGAACTAGTTGTTGACTATCGCTATTTTAAGCAAATTGAAAGCAAAATGAAAGCACTACCGTATGAACGTGTGAAGGGGAACTAGTTCAATCAATGTAACAAAGGCTTGGAGGTTGGACAGGTGTCAATCACACTACTTAGTACAGAGAACCCGACAAGCATTAATAGTCTATTAAGTTTGGTGAAAACCAAAGCTTGCAAGACCGATACAACATAAAAATGAAAGAGGCAATAATTGACTGCGTTAACTAAGAAATTATCATGTAGGTAGAGTTCCTACAAGATCAGAAGGCCCTGGTGGTGGCTTTCACAAGATTTTTATAAATATTACATATTTTTATTTATGCACAGCAAATTGTTTATCCGTCAATCGTTAATTAACGGCGATGAACAACAGATCTCTTAAAAGCGTCACCCACGATTTAGTTGATAACTGGCTGAAGCGAATCTCCACGGAATTGGTAATAGATGCAGCCTTTTTGGTGAGAAAGTAATCGCCTGCATTGCTGCAGTTGAACGTCTGTTCTACAAGGGGTTGCAAAAGTAATGTCATAATGTGATTGTGCCTTAATTTTTTATAAGTGGCATCAAACTGAACTGGTCGTTTGCGGTCTTTTTGAAATCTTTCGTTTACCACAACAAACCTTCCGAGTCTTGAAAGTCAACATTGAAGAAGAAATCAGATATTTTGCGAGCATCGATTGAAAATGCCGTAAAGCGGGTACAAATGTGCATCGATTCATATTATGACATTACTTTTGACCCACCTTGTATGTATATACGTATGTACCATATGTACATAGTCGTAACACTTTTATTTCAATGTTTTTGGAAAAAAATTAATTTTCATTTTTTTAACTTTAGCAATTAACATTAGTATGTGTTAATTTTTTTCTGTTTTTTAATTAATGTTAACGACGTTAAATTTTTGATTTACATTTTCCGGGGATGAACAATATTCAAATTTTGCCATCTAATTTTCTTAACCAGCTCTGTATATAACTTGGTAACTGCTGAAACTGCTATTTTACCAATGAATACACTTAGTGTTCTGTTAACTTTTTATTTAATTATTTATTTCACATTCAACACACAGGGTAGTACTCCTATAAATGCAGATCATTGTGTTGAATTGAAGGAAGATTGATAGAAGGGAGGAAGAAGTAGGGAGAATGAGAGAGGGAATGCAATCACACAGGACACCAATAAAGACATAGACAGCCATTGTGGTAATGAACTTCAGTTTACCAGTGTCGACTATGACCGCATGTAGTGCAAAAGGCCGATCTTTTCGCATGCACTCATGTTGTGCGTGTTATATTTGTACATCAATGGAAGGCACCTATAGTTTTATGCCGAATACGAGCGGCGAAGTGAAAAGCTTTTCATAGGCAATTTTTAGCCTTGTTGGTTTGCTATTGCCTGCCAATAAATAAATGTTGTTAATTTTTTCTTTTTTTTTATATTTTCTTATATATTTTGTTTATTTTGCCTTGGCAGAGATTCGAACCCTTTTTTTTATATTTTCTTATATATTTTGTTTATTTTGCCTTGCCAGAGATTCGAACCCCGGGCACTTAGCGTAACAGGCCAACGCAATAGCGCTACGCTACAGCGACCACAAACTGTCAAAAGAAACATAAATTTAAGCTTCATTGACATTAATCCGTTGAAGTTAAATGCATCAGAAAACTAGAAACTATTCCCAAATAAAGTTAATTGCTTGAAATATTTATTTTCTATATAAAAATAAATTTAATTGGATTTAAATGCATTGTCATTGTAATTACAATCTTTAACACGTTACTTAGTATTTTCAGCACCAAATTATGCTTAGATCTTTTTTGTATGCATATATGGTACTTATGTACAAGTATACTATATACATACCTACATATGGTACTTATTAATGATATAATCTCTAGCCTCTGTTGTTACAGACATTTTTTCCGATTTCATTCTTATACAAAGAAAAATTTCTCTCTCCCTTTAAAAAAAAAATAAATATATAAAAAACAAATAAAACTCCACAATACTTACCTCCATACATATATACATGTGCAATTCAATTCCGATGTATTTTTTCTTCGTGGCTTGTCATCGTAATCATTTTGTCATCAATATGTCTGACTGTCTAATCTAACTGTCTGTCTCTAAGTCTGTCTGCCTGTGTGTTTTTCTTTTTCCGATCGTATGTTGTTGTTTTCCATATTCTCAACTCTGCTTCCTTCATTTCTTCGAACTTGGTTACATTTTTCTGCTGCTTTATTCACACAATTTTCCGTTTTATTCATTCAGCAAATATACATACCAAAAGTTTCATTCGGCTCAAACATTCACATTCATCGAATTATCGTGCTGTGTGAAAAGGTTTAAATATCCCGATGTACGGGTCCCACATTCATTGTCGATTGTGCAAATCATTTTCGAAATATAATTTATATATTGTACATATCTACAAAGGTATGTATGTAGACTTATAAAAAAAAAAAAAAATGGTGGGTACATAAAAATTTCTGTCTCCTAACGTATTCATTTTTTTTCGACTTGATACGATATAGTAAAAAAAAAATTCTTTCACATATTTTTTTCACCTTTCTTTTTTTTACATTTTATTTTCTAATGACAAAAAAGAAAATACTACAATAACAAATATTTAGGGAGTAGGAGCAATAGAAGAAGAAGAGACTCTCATATACACAAACCCGCACACACACACACACACACAACACACACACACACAAACACATACACGTTGAGAGAACTTTGACTAGTAGTTATCTGTGTATTGTTGTGGTGAAAATCATCTGGGCGGTACCCGCCATGGTATCCACATGGATACCATTTTATATATGTATATACTTCTAGCACATAACTACATACATACATATATGCATACATAGCATATATAGCACACACATACATTTGTATACATTCAAATCCTTATATGTAGCTATGTATGGCTGCATGTATGTACATGAATATATTATATACTTTGAAAATGTTATGACATACTTATGCCTTTTAGATGCTACTCGTCGTATTTTCTCGTCATTTCTTTCATTCTTCGCATATTTTCTCTTATTTTTTGCTGAGTTTTCCTTTTTGTTAAATTTTTCTTTATTTTTGTTGCGAATTTGCAGAGAAAGCGGAAATATCGAAAGAACCCAACAGCACCGTTAACGATTCTCTGCTCTCATCACATTCGTAAGAGTATCACGTTGTATCTCTTAACAGTTTTCCGGCGAAATTTCACGTGCTTTTCATATAGTTTTTTTTTTTTTTTTTTATTTGCCGCTCACTCACTTCCACTTTTTATATTTTCTCCTTCCTTGGAAATAATTTTCCCATTTCTCTCCTTCAAAATAATGCTGGAAAATTTGTATTGAAGTTTTCTGTTTCTGTTTTCATGTTTCTATTCTTGTTTACTTTTTAACTTCTTCCCACATTTCCACGCATTTCCCATCTATGGAAGTGTGGAAAATCATTTCATTTTTATTTATGCGCATATTTTCAAATTGATGATTTTCTATACCATTCCTGTTTTACTGTTTTGTGAAATTTTCGTTTTGTTTTCATCGTTTCTTCTTTTTGAGCTTTTTTTTCTTTTTGCTATTACCATTTTCTTGTTTTCGGCTTCTGCCTCCATATTTTTATTGATGCTGCGAAATTTGTTGATGAGTGAATGATGAGCGCACCCGAGTGTGCATGAAAATGTATATGTTTGTGAGTGTGAGTGAATACTGGGTGATTATGCAAAAACAATAAGAAATAAAAAAACGGCAGTGAATTTTTGAGATTGAGAGATTTTATTGTATTTCATTTCTTAGGGTAATCGATTATGTTGCTTGGAAGAGTTGTAAATTTATGATGAACTCAATTAACTCCGTTTTTGTTGTAGATTAAATTAAATTTGGTTTGAATCAGTAAAACTGATAAATACTTTATAAATTATACTAGGGAGCAAACTTGAACTTGTTGTGTTTGTGTTTGTAGGGTGGTTGCGGAACGATATCCGTCGAATTTTTGGCAAAATGGTCTCGTAAAATCATTGCAGTGATTTTGGAACCAATCGTGCATTCACTCTTCTTAGGCCCAAATGATGTTTTAAAATGGTTTTCACTGATCCTTCCGATATTCCAACGATGCCAGTAAGGTCTCTGACTGTTAATCGTCGATTCTCGAGCACCAATTCCTTGATTTTATTGACATGTTGATCATCAGTTGATGTTGATGGCCGTCCTGGACGTGGTTTGTCGTCAACGCGTTCTCGACCATCTTTGAACAATTTGTACCAATCAAAAATACTTGCTCGCGACATACAATTATCACCGAAGGCCTTAGGCCTTTTGCAACATTCTGAACGTTTCGGCACCAGAAATTTGATTCCGCACACAAAATTTAATGGAACTTCTTTGTTGAATAATTTCACTCATTGTGAAAATCGCCGAATGCACTTTTTGTACTTCAGAAAGACAAGCGTATACTAAACACTAATGATTATTTTAATGTGACATTTGGCACAGATGTCACCGACAGTCATACCAACCTTAAAAAAATAATATTTTGATGAATGGGTTTCCGCGCGAAATTTAAATTAAAAAGTCTTACTACTTTTTGTCCACAGTTATGAAAGTGTACAAGTGACAATATAACCAAGTGATATCAAATTACCTACCATGTAGTATCACAATGGACCATTCTTGACTAAGTATGTTGCTGGACAGTCAATTAAAATTAAAACCACCAACCGACCATGGTAATCAGAAGATCATGGGCATTAAGACTTTGTTTTTACTTTTGTAGCTTAAGTTCCTGAAGTATTCTCGGCATACCAGATGATATTAAGATAAATAGTGAAAATCGTTATCCAACCTAAACCATAGTTAAGGCTATACAAGATAGCATTAAAAATATATTTTCTTTGAAAATATTTAATTTAATTTTGACATTTATGATGAAAGGATCGATGTTGACAGTGAAAGAAATGTTTAATGTTTCCATCATTTAGTACTTAAAATTAATAGGAATAGAAAGATCATACCACAAAATTTGGTATCGCAAGCTTTATGTTTCTGGCTGGATTTATGAAAAGTATTGATCAATAAAACTTTCTAATTACAAAGACTAAAAGCCACCCACAAATTTTTAAAGGCTAATATTTTTCTGAATAGAAAATTCTTAGCTTTGAAGTTTACTGAATTTATATTACATGTATATATCGTAAAAGTAAATAGTTACAATAAATTGCGTTTTAGAAATTTTCTACTCATATAGAAATTTACCAATTATTATTTTCATTTTATAATTAATGTATGCTTCTACTAATGGTAAAAAAGGTGTTAATAAAGCAACTAGAAGAAGCAATTAAACATGTCAGTAATTAGCAAATGCAGGTCGTTTACATTTATATTTTGTCAAAGCATATGGTATATAATACTTAGTCTAGCAGAAGGTATTATTACATACAATAAGTAGTATGAATGGTATTCTATTAAAATAGACTGAAAATATGCTTATCTTTTATAGAAAATATTACATGTATTAAATAGTTAGAAAATAAGGTCTGACAATGCTGACAAGTACAAGTATGCACGCACATCTATGACAGAATCTTTTTTACCTTCCTATTCAATGCCATGGCTCCCACCTGTTACATAGCTTCTATCTAAATCACATTCAGGTTACCCACGGTGAAAATTTCGGTGACAATCAACGTGGAAAAAATTCTTTAATAAATTCTTTTGCCTTTACACAGCGATGAAATACAGTTTCAATGATCTAAGAATAATCAGGTTATGGGGTGGGTGATTTATACCATAACTAAGTGGTACTACGGCCCCAATTACCATTAAACTGTAAGTAATTTTACAATATATTGCGATTGTTTCATCGAATTTCGTGCAAGTATTTGTGCTTTTAATTAATTATTATTATTATTTTTTATTTTATTATAAACAAAGATTCAGTTAATCAAAGATACACGTTCACATATTCCAATTAGTTAATAATGATTTTCTTACATTTTGCAGCTCTAAATTTGCAGCTCTAGCAAATTTCAATTATACTTAGACTTGATGTTAGACTTTAAACAATTCATGGAATTAATTACACAAAAGGTAAAAAGTTATTACTAGATAATATAATATATGAGTAATAGAGTAAATATCTGAATGCTAATTATTGTTATGGGTGATTGAAACACGAAGATCATTGATGAAGAACCGTGGCGGGCTGTGAAGCCATGGTCAGTTCTGTTTGGTCTTATATATGTTGTTTTTTTTACTTTTTTGAATAGTTTGAGTTTATATAACTAAGGATAACATTAAATAGGCCAGACATCAAGGCTAACATATTTATTGCGAATGTTTCTAACTTTAGCTACAGGACAATTGTATGGCCTAGTAGCTACTGAGGCATACGAGTGAAAAAAGTGTTGTAGACTATGCAATGGCATTGCAGCCACGTTTTTCTGCTATTAGAATTAGATTGTCCATATTCAGTGCATATTCATAGAGTTTATATAGCTTCCATTACATAATTCATTTTCCAGTCAAGCATTGGACCCAGATACTTCAATGAGCATTCAATTAACAAGCCATTTGATGAACAGGATACGGCTCTCATTATAAGATTGATGCACAGATATCCTTGCTAAGCATGTATTTTTGACAGTTGGTGACATGAAAAGCAAATTCTCAAAGTTCTCTTTCCGTTTCTGCCTCATTAAAAAGCATAATCATTCACGACCAATTTGTGAGTAGCGTACCAATGCTTTAAAATTCCTTCCAACATTTTGGTTTATAGCAGCTATGAAACAGAAAGAAGTATCACTTTCAAAAGTGAATGCCATAACATCAGCAAAGGGTATAGATATACTGATTCATTTTCCGAGAAGAGAGAATTTATATATAAGAATTAGAATTATGCTGGATCCAGCAGTGGAAAGCAGCGAGATTGGACTGTAGTTATTAAGAAGATTTCCATCTCCCTCCTTAAATAATGGAATTACTTCAGCTCTTTTGTACAATATATCAAAATTGATATTTTGGGTTTTGCTGAGAGGGTTAAATTAAATACTACAATTAAAAATAAAAATCATTTTGATTTTTACGATGAAAAACGTTTATATGAAAAGGTTGACAAAGGATTTTTATATTATAAAGAATAAATATACAAAGAATGAGTTATATTGTAAATTAAACCAAGATTAAGATTTTTTTTTTAAATGTTTAAACATATTTTGCCTACGAAATGGAACAAGAACAATAAAGTGGCATGATGACTTTTTTTTTTGCTACTATTAGGAACTGGTGGTCGCCGTGACGTATTTGGCAGTGTGTTGCACCTCTGCGCCGAATGCCCGGGTTCGAATCTCGACGCAAACAAAAATCGAAAAAAATAAATTTTAAACGGCATGGATGCTTAAGAAAAACTTTGAACTTTACTCTTCGGATTTAACATAAAAATGTAGTTCTTTTCCATTCATGTACAAGAATAACACACACAACATAGCCCTCCATGGGCTGTTGTGCCATAATATTATTTAGAAGTAGAGTAAGAAGTAGAAGAAGAAGAAGGAGAAGCTTTACTATTAAGTATTAGGCGCACGTTACTAACAGCTTAATTGTTAACATCAATTGCCGCAAAACAGAAAGAAAAAGGCGAAAACGGCTATGGTAGCGTTGAATGCTGTCGATCTAAATACAAAATATTTTTACCATACAGCTGGCCTGGCGATAAAAACTGGGTTAATTGCAGTATTTATAAATCGCTACTTGCATAGAATTCAGAAGAGGCTACTAGCCGGATTTATTATCGATGGTTAAGCTCACAGATGTGTTAAGGAAAATTTTGTGTGAAAGTGAGTTACTGGTTTTGCAGGCCTTCAGCATGTACATAACCTATCGAGCTTGCAGTTATCACAAGTGACTAACCAAAAACAATCAGATTAAGACGCAGTTGAAATCAGTACCTACACTTAACACATCTGCGAGCTTAAACACCGATATCTAACTTGCTTACACCTCAGCTTTTAAACGTACCACTCAAAGCACCGTGGGAAAACGGTTGAAGCCTGGAGATGGGCAAAAATGCAAAATTTGGTTGGATTCTGGCATAAAGTTGAATCGAAGATTGGAATGAATTCTTAAAAAAGCATAACGTCATACATATTATGCTTTTCGAATAAACCAATTACATCTTAACGCTTAAGATATGTTTACAAATATGTATGTAATTTCGATTCATTTGTTTGTTATCTACCTATGTGTAAATACTTTTCAGGTTTTTGTTTCTTTTGTTTTAGATATTACAATTTAGTGTCAAAACTCCAATATAAAATACACTGACTTTTCAAAACAATTAGTAGATACTATTTCAAAATCATTAAGTGCGTTCTACGCTGCTACACGAAAAAACTACTTATGAACATATAAACATACGTACCTAGTTACGTAGGCGAGAGTATCTTCAAAATTTATTTTTAGCCTAAATGAAATTAAAAGAGCTGAGGCCGCGCATACGTAACCTCAAATGTGAGTGAGTGTGCGTAGATTGCTTGGATGCGCTTTAAATGATTGAGAAACGTGTGTTGCACTTGTGCGCGGCACAATGCAATGCTGCACATGCAATCATAAACAATACACAAGAGAAAAACCATTGAAATGCGAACAGAACAAAAAAAAAAATCACATACACATAAACAGACATACATTGAACTATAACAACAGCAAGTGTGTATACATCGTAAAGGAAAAGCGATATGAAAATGAAAAACGCTAATTACCTCGTGTAGAGTTGAGCATATGAAGTCAGCGGCAGCAGCACAAAGTAGCAATAACAGCTAAATATCATGCACATATCAATGCCACTGCCCTATGCATAGGATACACTAATAAGAGCAACAGCTACAGCGAACAAACAAACATGACAAATATAAAGACAAACGGACAGACAGAAACAAGCGCAAGTAAAAAATGTTGAAATGCGTGAAAGCACACACATTAACATGTGTGATTCAGTTTGTGAGCATTTTGAAGTACAACCAACAAAAAACAGAAGCCGCAAGAGCTACTGCTACAGATACAATCTTGCGATGAACTTCCGCGATGAGCTCGAACATAAATGCGCGCGATAAAAACAAAATAAAATTGTTGTTTTTCGGTGAAAGAAAGTGTGGCAAAAATAAAAACATAAACAAACAAACAAGCAAGTGAACACCGCTGCCAAACACACATCAAAAACAAAACAAAATAAAATACAACTCACAAATGTAACCAACAACAAAGTAGCAATTTCTTTTTAAATTTTACAATCAGAAAAATATAATAAAAATTGACAAGGTTGTTGCTTTTGACGCAAGAGTCGTTGCATGTACGTTATTGAGTCATTGAGTTATTTTATTAAGTATTATTTTATATTTTTTTTGAATGGAGATGATTTTTCTAGTACATACATATGTATATAAAAATTGGGTTATAAATACACATACACATAAATAAGCAGTTGATTTACAAATTGAGTAAATTAATAAGTAAATTTGCCTCAATTGCCAACAACTACTGTCGCTGGTGCATTGGTAACAGTGCTGCCAGATGTTGTCCTTAAAAATGCGCAGTTTATCTCAATCTTGGAGTGGGAAAAATACGTACAAATCCGATTTAATTTTTTTTTTAAATTATTTATATTAATGTTTACAGTTTGCAGAAGAGAAGAGTGGGTACAGGACAATTACTCTATCAACAATATCCAGGTCATCTTTGAACTTGAAACGTAGCTGCTTATAATGGTCATGGACGCTGATAACGTCAGAAGCGAATAACTTAATTACATTTGAAATATTCCTCGTCATTTTCAAAGGACCAGGATCGATAAAACTAAGCTGCTTCAGCAGTTATGGTAAATATTTAGTTTATTTGAACAGCAGCATGTTGAGAAATTGCCTAAATGAATTGATATCGGCATGCGAGTGGTGGAGGGAGCTCAAACAGAGAAATTTGCCATAACAACTTGTCCAAGTTGAACTTTTCGTAAAGGCTACTTGTGTTTATTTTTTTGTTACGTAATTTTGCAGCATTACTTGCCTCTACATAATCCTTCTTTAAGTACTTATAATGAAAATAATGTCATTTTTTAAAGCAAAAGGTATATTATGGATTCTTCTGACTAGAACTCTAACAAATCGGTAAAGCATTGTTAGAATTAATCTATAAGCAAATCACCCCCAAATTGAAAAAAGAATAGTTATCAAGATAATTCAATAACCCATTTCGTATACGGGATTTTATCGTATAAATTTCATATTTTTTTAAAAAGTCATTATGAAAATCCGTATTTTTTACCATGATGCAGAAAATTCGTTCTTCTAGTGATGAATCCGTATGCCTGGCAGCACTGATTGGCAACATCCTAATGTCTCTATTTAGAAACTTATTATAGATGATGGAACCAACTCTAAAACTTGGTGAGAAAGAAATCCTTGCTCAGTTTGTATGCATTTGAATAACCGTGAGATCTTTGGCAACTGCTGTCAGAAACAAACCAAATTTAAATGGCATAAGAATGGCTCTTTAAAGTAACTTGTTTTTAATTTACTGCAGCGACTTTGACTACCTACCACGACCAGATGCTTATGTGACGATTTGATTTTCTACATATCTCTCCTTGAAGTGAAAACATTATAAGTCTGTTTTGTGGAGATCTGAAAATATATCTGAGATGGAATGTAATTACAGTGTTTATTAAGGATCAAAATTGAATGGGAATCAAAGAGTCAATGAGAAGAATGTAACTTAATGAGAATGAACGATAAAGAATGATATAAAGTGAGAATGAGTGAGAATGTATTCGAGTGAATGAAAATGAATAAGTCTGAAAGAGGATGAATGAAATTGAAAAAGAATGAAAGAAATTGATTGACAATGAATGAGAATGATTGAGAATGAATAAGAGTGAATGAGAATGAACTAGATTGAATAAAAATGAATAAGAGTAAATTAATGAGACTGAATGAGAATGGATAAATAAGATTTAGAGAAAATGAACGAATTTATTTAAAATAAATGTAAAAAATTAATTTTTTTTAAAAATTTGACCATAATGGATAAGAGTTAATATGTATTTATGGAAATGAATCAAAATTAATGAAAATTACTTAAAATGAGTGCAAATGATAGAGTAGAAATGATAGCAATAATCTTATTTGGCTCTGGGCACACGATTTAATATGCTAAAATTTGTTTCTGCACAGAAGAATTTTATATACTTTTGATGTTATAAATTTGACGTGTTGTGTAACCGGCATGATGCGACATATCCTAAATTTTATTAACACTAACCGATACAAGACGCCAAGGTTGAAATCAACATGGTCACTCAAGTCAAAATTCATTTCACATCATTCATTACACTGCAGGGGCGTCGAAAAAAGTCCAGGCGAAAACAAAAACAGTTTAAAAATGCACAACTTCACGCATATTGGCAAGTCACCGTCACATCCTAACTCCCACTTTTACGATCATTTCTCAGCGAATGTGTGGCAACAAATCACCGTCATGTCAATAACAGTTGAAAAATTGTTAAAATTGAATTACAGTTACAACAGCAGCAACTCATATCATATCCCGATGAGAAAAACATACACACAAATATACACACGTACATACATATGCAAATACAGAAATACATACATACTCGTATATCACGTATATACTTACATATGCATGTGCAAAAAATCATCTGAGCCCATCGACTGTGTGTGTGTGAATCTTTCGAAGTGAAGCAAAAAAAAAAAAAAGGAATGGTATCGATATCCTTCAGCAAATACAACAAATTGCAAAATAAAACACATACGCTTTATTTGTGTTTGAGTATGTGTGAGTGTGCGTGTGTGTTTGTATGTTTCTACATGCATGCATTTTTGTGTGGTGTGTATCACCATGAAAATTGATAAAATGATATTGATGAATTGCAGCAACGTACAACGAACGATTTATACTTATACTAGTATTGAAAAAAAAAACAAATGTAAACATAAAAAAATAACAAAAAAAAAAAACAAAACAAAAAAAATGAGTAAAATCACATAGAGAAACGCATTCACTTACACACTCACACACGTCAATTGACAACAGCCACGTTGCAAGGAAGTAAGATGAATGACGGACATTATTGACAAAATGCGGTTGTGTTCTACTCATTCGTTTACACTTTTGTATGTATGTGAGTGTATTGATTTCACTCGTTTTTTCTTCTTTTTTTTTCTAACATTCGCTGTTATTGTTTTGCATACGCATCGCTCGTTTAGAGAAACAAAATGGGAAGATGGAGAGCGTGATAAGAGAGAGAGGCATGGATTTGTTATACTGATACTGCTTAGTTTTGTGTATGTGCGCATAATGACACTTGTGGATTTTATTTGTTCTCTAGGTGTAGCTTACTTACTTATATGTGAGTATGTGTTTTTGTGAGTGCAAAAACATCTAACTGTGGGCATATTTACATACATACTTATATGTGTTTAAGGTAGTGTAATTGGATATTGTTTGGCAGCGTGAGATTTATTTGATTAGCGTATAAAAAATATACGTTTTTAATGCAAAAGGATCAGGAAAAGTTTGAATACTAACGTGATATTTATGTGCAGCCTCTATTCATATTTTGAAGAAGAGCAAAACAGTAGAATTTGTGAATATTTATGCATTATTGGCGTGAATCGTATACTTCCAGAAGTGCTTTAATTATTGTGGGCTCTTTAGGTAGTAAGATACTCGCAGTATAAAATTTATGTGTTTGAAGAAGCTTTAGTATATATTAATTTAAAAAAAAATTATTAAAAATACTTTTTTGGGGGAAAGATTCATTGTTACATTAATAGTTTCTCAACAATTTTTCCATAATTTTGTAATATTATATTTGTGAAATTCTCAAAATTTTGATGCTAGTATATAGTATACCATAAGTATAGCATACTTTCGCCTTTTAAGATGCATTAGAAGACTCTCCTAATTTTACCAACTTTATGTAATAAACCATTTTGAACAGTTGTCTAAATTGGCCATGTCATATATTGGCCATGATTTTTTGGTAGTAGAAGATTGAAAAGTTGTTTCATTTGCTATCTACAGTACTTTCAAGAAGAAAGCAATAGGCTTTATCGCATGAAATAATTCGAATATCAAGTAGGACTTGATTTTTAAAAAACTTGATTTCATTGTAAATTTCGCAATGAAATTGTAGAAACAGTCCATTATACGCTTTCGTCTCAAGAGCATATTTAAGAAATGAGTTCCGTATACGCGAAACGTTTTGAAGCAGTCTTTCTTTGTTCCCATCCAAAAGGTCCCAAGATGTTCCACTTGAGTGCTTCGAAGTACTTAAAAAAGTCGAAGGCGTTTGTCCAGCGTTGGAAAAAACACTTTTTGGTGCACAAAAATGTGGATGACTTGCCAAATCGCGGCATTTGCAGAGCTACCTCGAAACGGGAGGACTTGGTTATAAAGAGGATTTTCGAAGATAATCCAGCCATATCCTTGAAAGCAGCTAAACAAGAATTGGCTCGAAAGGGCATAAATGTCTCTTTGAATACAATAAGAAACCGTTTGAGGGAGTTTCAGAACCAATTTCGAGCAACGACGGTAAAACCCTTACTAACTTACTAAAACAAAAAAAAAACGCCAAGAGTGGGCAACTGAATATGTGGATGACGATTGGAGCCAAGTGGTGTGCACAGACGAATCCTTCTTTTGGATGACAAACACTATTAAGCATGCTTGGTCCACTAAAGACGGTAAGATGCTCCAGCGATCAGTGAAACATCCACGAAAGGTTCATGTTTGGGGATGCTTCACAAAACAAGGATTTGGAAAATTAATCATGTTCACGTGGAATTTGGATGCCAACTTTATGACCACGATATACTGTCGTGGACTTCTACCATCAACGGATATGTGGTTTGGGGCAGGAAGCCGAGATTGGGTTCTTCAAGAGGACAACGACCCAAAATATCGCAGTCGTTTTTGTAGCAATTGGAAAGAGGAAAACAGCATAACTTCATTGGATTGGCCCTCACAGTCGGCAGATGCGAATCCGATCCAAAATGTTTGGGCTCTTATGAAGTCAAAACTACGTGCAAAAAAGATACGTTCAATAAATCATTTGAAACGGCATCTTAGGGTAATATGGCGAAGTTTAACACGGTCATATGCTGAAAAATTAGTCAATAGCATGCATTTCCGTTGTAATGAAATTACAAAGAATGGTGGCGACTGGACACCATATTAATATATTTGCGCAATGAATAATTAATCATTTCAAGATGATGTGGACTTTTTTTAAGTTACCTTAATTTTTTCAGTGACTTAAGCCGATTGCTTTCTTGTTGAAACTACTGTACATACAAGGGTAAGGAAGTATAATGGCCCTAATTTTGTTGAGGGAATTCTAACAATTTCTCTGAGCAAATTGCAGAGTCGAACATTGGCTGATTGCCAGTAGCGAGTAACTCTCTGCATTAGTTGACTAGTCTAAAATATACTTAGTCTGAGTCTAAAGCTTTAATTGCTGCTGGACTATCAGTGAATATAACTACTTGAACTTTGACATGAATTTTTATCAGTTCGGCTTGCAAAACGCTGGTTTCGTCCAGAATTCGAAATGATTCGGCAGTATGAAGCTGTTCTAAGTAAATTCCTGTACTAGCACCTCTGTCCAATTTTGAACCGTCAGTGTAGAGTTCAAGCTCAAAGCCAAGTCTCACACTGTTTTTCTTCTGGTATTAAATGCAATTCATGTTAATTATATTTTAATTCTAATTAATTTTAATTAATGGCCATGCAATATGTGCCAAAACTTCATTCCAATTGAGAACTAGCAGAAAGTGAAGCGAATTTATTTAAACCAACTAAACCAAAGATTCGCCTTAAAGCGTACTTCAAATTACCTGCGACATTCAATCACTTTCCAATCAAAGTAGCAAAAATATAATTTTACCAACCACATTTTTTTGCATATATTCTATAATATAATAATTTAGTGAAAGATTAGAATGTCATCACAGACATTGTCACAACAATAAAGCAAAGCAATTGCGAACACTTCTTCTGTTTAGACAAGAGATTGCCTGAAATATGTACATACTTACGTGCCCAAACATATGTTTTTATAGGAAAAAATAAAACAAAGTCACAAATAACTTGTCAAAAATTGCAATTGTCAAAAATAAGAAAGAAATGTACTAGTAACAAAATATAAGTATGTCATATCACTGATATGCACATATTTACTTATATCGGAGTAAAAGCATATATATAACTTCTAAGTTGTGAAAATTTCATAGAAATGAAAGCAATAAAGTGAGATTCAGGGAAGAATGAGCAAAATATTTAAGCACTCCCCATATTAACCTAAATTAATCATATTTGTATCAGTATATCTGGTTAATCAAATTAAGTTGTTGATTGCTTTCAAATTTAGTTCTCATATTAGCACACTCACGCACACATACACTGCATGAACATGTGTGTGTGATGGTACTTAAAATCGACCAATTTGGTATATATCGAATTTTCATCATTCTTCTTCATTTAACTTTGCCATAAATATTATCAACACCTTCCAACACGGCATGGTAACCAAACACTATTATGTTAAAATGCATTTCAACACATGCATGCATACATACATACGCACACAGAGAGCTTACAAGGATTCACATACATATTCACTGAAATAAATAAGTCCCTAAAATAATCCAGTAGGAAATCATGTTCTGAATTTATAAAACTCTATTCCCAGATTTTTGTTTACCATATCTTGGATGATAGTTTTGATGACGTCGTCAGTGTAGTGAGTGCACGTTTGCATGTGCTATGGTATAATCGTCTGGTATTTATTTAAGAAGCATAAGATTTTCCATTATATTATGCATTTCTTTTGTTTGATTGCTATGTTATTTGTTGACTGATTTGACATACTACAATGACACTAGAGTTCAAAACGTATTCAATCAAATTATTTTTGCAACATCTGATCCAGGAAGTACAATAATATTAATGGCACTTGACCTAGAATGCCGATCTTAAGATTACTTAGTAAGCAATACCCGCACGTGATGACTTTTTAATGAAAAGTAATGATTTTCATAACCTGTTAACTCCTGTAAGGGCCTAGGCCGAGCTGTTCGCATCCACTCACTTTGTGTGTGTTATATTTGTACTTGAATGGAAGGGACCTACAGTGCTAAATCCGAACGGCGAAGAAAAAGTTTTTCATATGCAATTTTTACTCTTGTAGATTTGCCATTGCCTGCCAAAAGGTGGTGGCTAAAATTTGTTCTTGTTTTTATTTTTTGATTTTACCTGTGCCGAGTTTCGAACCCCAGACACTCTGTGTAACAGCACTACCACTTCCCCACAGCGACCACAATACGCTTTCATTTTCCTCAAATCCTTATGAATCAAGCAAAGTTTTACTTATGATTTCAATCACTGAATTGTGTTTACTATAAGCAAAGATGCTTTTATAAACATGTTCTATCAATCAGTGATTAAACCTTCAAGTATAGAGAAAAGTTCCTGAAGACAACAGTGACAGTTCCAACTGGGTACTTTTGTTTTGGTAATAAAGATACAAATATATATATGTACTTAGATGCATAAGGTACGCACATACTTACTTTCACGTATAGATAGATATACAACTTGCTTCAATCCTTGAAATTTATTTGCACTGAAAGTTGCTAATGTAGTTTTTCTTCATTACGCGCACTGCTGTCGATAAAGCACAGCAGCATCAGCAACAAGAATAACAAAAGAAGAACCAAACAACAAAAGTAGAAGAAGAGAAGAAAGTAAAGGAAAGACGTTAGTTCATCTTGATTTTGTCGCCACATTTGGACGCCAGCGTAACGATATATGTTTAAGTCCATATATATATGTTTGTGTGTGTGTGTGAACTAGAAATACGGTCAACGTCCTGCTGAAGATAAATTCAAAACACCAAACAAAATCAAAATGAAGTTCTCTTCTGGATTGTTGTTGATGCGGTGGATTGTGCTTGCTATGTTATTACACGTGTGGGAGAGGAAGGAAGTTGAGCTGAGTTTCTATGTAAGTGTATGTGTGTGTGTGTGTAGGAAATATAGCTGCAAATTATTATCACTACATATTTATTATGTTCACACACAATATTGCACATATGTATAAATACATATGTGTGTGTATATTTATATACGTATGCCACTTGTGTAGTACTATGTATAGTGAAAGCTATGTTGTTGTTGTTGTTGCTGCTGCTGCGCTTACGAATATTTATGCGACACATTGTTGCCACCTGATGGTCATACAATTGTGCAAGTACATGTGTGCATATGAGTCATTGAGAGTTGTGTTTATTGTAAACATATGTATATGTACATACATATACGAAGTATGAGTGTATGTGTTTGTATGTATGCTACAGTATATATACAGTATATGTCACTATAGTGAGAACAAAATTGCGTTTTTCCTGCACAGTATGCTAAACTGGGAAAAAGTGTATATTAGTACATATATGATAGAGTACAAGACGAAATAGTTGAGGACTTCCAAATGAAAGAATGGCTTCGATTATTGCACTCTTTCATCAGAAGTCCACATTCTCATTCTATCATTTGTGTAATATAAATTCAGTATATAAGTATATAAATTCAAAATACTAAAAAATCCGTTTATACTTTCGCAAAGTTTTTCTTTTGCTCTTTTAAAACACTATATTAAGAAAGGGCACGTTCAAACTGCAAACTGATATTGAAGGCAGTTTGAAGTTATGAGCTTAGCTGATATATGTATATCAGGCATTGCCAATAATACTTGAAAGCTTACAAAATTCGAGAAATATACGGGGTGCTCATCTAAACTCGAAACTACCTCGAAAGCCTCGAAAATTTACGCGCGCGTAGACTATCTGTCAAAATTTGTTTGGGCAAGAGTTTACACAGTTTTCGAGCCCATTTTGTAGCGAAAAGCTACCTCGAAAATATACGCGTGAGTATGGGTTGCCTTTGACTGAAATCAGTACATACTAAAATACGCTGAAGTAGATTCAAATTTTATTTAGTTTTCGATTTTAATTAAGATTTTTAAGAAAATAATGCGTTTCAAATGAGAGGACGCGTCAATTTTGCATGCTTTTGTTGAAATTCCATTTTTTGAAGAATGTATTACAACAAAACAGCGGAAAAAGTATATTAAAGTAAATATAGCAATGCAACAACAATAAAAAAAATAACAAGAAATACACCAAAAAAAGTGTTAAGTTCCCGAAAAATCGCGTAGAAGGTTCCAAAACTTATAACGTCCAAGGCAGGAAGAACGTTGACTAAGAAGTAGTTTGATCTTGGAACGAAGTAATGTTGGAAAGGAGCTGCATAACGGAAGCCGGTCAAAAAAATGGTTGAATTGATTAATTCCTCAAGAATTTCGAGCTCTTCTTCCAACTGATTTCCTCCTGAAGGAATGAGAAAAGTTAACTTTCGAAATCTTGAATATACACACAAATGGTTACCATTACTTGTTCCAAATAATTCCAGCGTTAGCAAATTATTTACTGCTGTATCTTCGAGGTACTTTAACAATGTGGCATGTTCGTAGTGGTCGCTGTGGTCGTAGTGGTGGTGCGTTGGACTGCTACGCAGAGTGTTCGGGGTTCGAATCTCGGCACAGGCAAAATCAAAAAGTAGAAAATATAATTTTTCTACACGGCACCACCTCTTGGCAGGCAATGGCAAACCTACAAGAGTAAAAATTGCTATGAAAAGCTTTTCACTTCGCCGTTCGGATTCGGCATTAAACTGTAGATCCCTTCCATCCATGTACAAATATAACACGCACAACATGAGTGGATGCGAAAAGCGAAAAGCTCGGCCTAGGCCCTCCATGGGCTGTTGTGCCATTAAAAGTAAAGTAAAGTAAGCTTGTTTTTAGTTAATTTGTTTAGTTTTCATTTGTTTACTTTTGACACTGCAAGGTTGTTAATATGTGAACCTTGACTGCAGAAGTCTAAAATGCCACCCTAACCGCGGCACCTATTTTCTCGATATTTACGCTATTTTCACTTGAGCGCTCATCTAAAGTTTACCTGAGTTTAGATGAGTACCCTTATTATATTTATTCGAAGTATGTACTCCTTCACTTTCAAGAAAGACTATCAGTCTTTTTACTTATTTTTTACATCTTTTATTAATTTCTCTCCAAATTCCAGGCAAAAAAAATGCAAATTCCACATTTAAGACAACATGTAAAATTTTATGATATTTTCAAACATTTATTAGTATTAAAAAAAAGCAAGATTATTATCGTAAGTAGTAGCAATAACAATAAAAGGTGTCAGCAATATATTTCAATGAATTATTTGTGACAAAAACAAAGTGGAATAACATCTTTAGAAATATTATTGAACGCAATATCTAGAGTTTTCATGGTATTTTTTTATACAAAGAAAAGCTTATAGTTTTCCTAAAAGCGAAAAAAAAAGAAATTATTTATCTATGTAAAGAAAATTTAAAACTAAAAATACTTTCAAGGATATTCACTAGTAGCGAAATATTTTTATATATGCGTTTGTAGGCAAACTTTGATTACTTCGTAATCAATCAAAACTTTTGAGTTAGCACATAATTTTTATTGTTACAGGATGTACGAAAAGCAAACTATGTAGGTCCAATACATACATAATAGAGAGAGAAAAGAAGATAGAAAAAAAACACGGAATGTTCAACAGCACTTAAAATCAACTTTAATATTAAATTTTTACTTAATATTCGTTTTATATTTAATCATTTTCGCTCCCGCTGCTCTACTTCAAAAAAGAGTGAGACAGAAAGAAAAAAATAACAACTGTTCAAAATCATGAAATACAAGTTCAAGTAAACTAAAATAAAGAAACTTTGGCATGTATGTATGCCACGTATGTAATTATGTATGTATTTATGTAGAAAATTCTACTACATGCTAACCTTCTTCACAAACCCTCTACTCTTCTTACTATGTACTATATCATGATGACTACTAGTTACTTTACAGAAAAAAATAAATACTATAAAAAAGGGAAACGGGAAATCGTTAACATTTTATACCAAATTGCCAAATTTAATAAACTTAAAAGGATGCTTTTCTTCTCATGTAGACCCACACGCACATGCATGTGTCCACGCACGTAATTGAATACATATATACACTCTCACTCTCACACACATATTGTATAGGTACATACAAATACACTCTTACAGATATTTAAAAATAATCAGCAACAACTTGAGTTGTCAATAAAATTTGATTTTCCTTTGAAAAAATCATATAAAAATACAAGATGATAAGGAGAAAAGGAAAAGGAAGGGACTCAAGAGGTGAAGAAAAGGAGCTTGAGCAGAATAAGGGATAAAGTGAAGAAAAAGTGAGTGAAAATGAGAAAGAAAAAGAAGTAGAAGAAGAAAAAGTTTCTTGTAAACAGTAGTAAAAATGGAAGGAATATTTTTATTATGTATAGTATATTATACACACACTTACAGCTGCGGTCTAAATAATAGTACTTAGTAATCATTCTGCAATAAAGTAAAGAAAGAAAACAATCTGATTTTCTTTTACAAACATTTACTTTGTACTTTTTTGAAACGTTATAAATGTTAACTACAAAATTATAAAAGAAAACTTAAGAACTCAATTCATTTAAATGCGATCTAAATTAAATCTGGCGATCAAAAAAATAGTACAACGCATTACTTTCGTGAAAAAAAAAATGTGCTACATTTCAAAAGATTTAGTGATTAAAAAAAATAATAAGGTAAATTTTCTGCAAATTAACACTTGGTTGCGTAGTCGTTGTTCGATATTACTGCAGAAAGGCGCCGATGCATCGAACCAAATTTTCACATCTTTCTTTAGGTATTGACTTCCATGCGAGCTCCACTGCTTCCCAAAGATGATTATTATTTGTTGGCTTACAATGAGCAATTCCTTGCTTTACGTCACAACACAAATTCTCAATTGGTCTGGTGATTGTGCAGGCCATTTCATAACCTTAATCCTATTCTTGCGAAACCATTTTTTCGCGACCTTGCTTGTATGCTTGGAGTCATTATCTTGTTGGAAGACCCAAAGCAGTGGCATTTCTTCACGGGCATACGGTAACATGATTTCCTGCAGGATGCGCAAATACACGTATCGATCCATGGTTTCTCTGATACAGTGAATAGGTCCAACTCCATAATACGAAGAACATACCCAAACCATTATGCTTGACCCTCCATGTTTAATGGTTTTCGTTGTGTATTTTGGGTTAAACTCAGAGTTGGGTGGTCGAAGGAAATATTGGCGTGATCCTTTTCCACCATAGAAAACTTTTTGTGATTCGTCAGTCCATAAAATATTTACCCATATCACTGTGGGCCAATTCAAATGCTGCTTCGCGAACTTTATTCGCTTCGTCACATGCTTTTTTTGTTAGCAATGGTACTTTTCTTGGGCTACGAGCTGCTAAATTATGTTCCCGCAAGCGTCTACGTACAGTTTCTATGCTTGCCTCCACTAGTAACCTTTATTTCAGTAGTAGGGGCAAATGGGTTTTTCTTGGAACATCTTACTGTACGTTCAATTAATTGACATTGCAGGGTGCCGTCCACGTGTTTCAAGTTACTTTTGATATTTAAAAGCATTACAAATCATCATGTGAGCAACCAACAAGATTTTGAACTTCTTTATACGTTTTCCGTTCGGAAATTAATTTTTTAGTAAGATCACGCTGATCAACCGCACAGTGCTTGCTTCGTCACATTGCTGAACAATTTTCAAGCACATTTTTACTAAATCCAATAGAAATAGATATAAAAACAAAATACTCACCATTTTGTAAACGTTTGGTGCAAATGAATACTCAAGTTGAATTTTTTTGCGCTCTCGGTCCTGGCACTACTATTATTTTGACTGACCAAATCACCAATTAGTTTGAAAATAAATAAAATTGTAATGCTAGCTGCAAACTCATGCAATTATAACAAATTAAACATATCAAGCAAATTCAACATATCAAACTATTCTCAGTAGCAGCCCTACTATTATTTTGACCGCAACTGTACATGTACGCTCAAACATATACGTACAAGAAAATAACATTTTTGCTTCTCAAAATTTTGGCAAGCCTTAAAGTAGGCTATAAAATTGTCCGAGCTCACCTCCGTATGTGTGTGTGTGTGTGTTTTCTTCTTTATTTCTTTCGATTTTTTCACAAATAATCAACTTCAATATCGCACCTGCACTTATGCTAAAGGCTGTTTAAAAATTAATAGCAAATTCAATGTGCTCGAAAGAGTACTGCAAAAAATGAATGAATGGGTGGGGGGATACAAAAAAGTATTGTCTGCTTTTAGGCGCAGTTAATATTAACCACATGTGTTTTTCTTTTAAATCTTTTCCGACGCTATTTTTCTTTCGTTTATTTTTCCTATTTTTACTTGTACTGAAAGCAAGCAAAAGATCCGATGGCACAAGATAATAAAGGCAATTGCCTTCAGGCTTATTGAAAAAAAAATAATGTGTCCAATTTTATACCCTACATAGTCTGTGTACAGGTTATATTGGTTTTAATCGAGTTTCCAACGCCCACTAACAGTGGGTAGGTATGTAAATATATATATATACATATATATATTTATTTATTTACAAATATGTATACATATACATACATTCATATATAAATGACCAGGGTGAATAGTGGAGTCGATTTAGCTTTGTTGTCTGTTCATTCGTCAGTCTGGCTGTGGAAACGACAACTCCAGTAGAACTTAAGCAATTTCAACTAAACTTGGCACCGACATTTGTTATTGTTAGGAAGAGGTTAAATTCTGAAATGGGCAAAATCGGTCAATTAGGCGTAGTACCTTCCATACACGTCAAATGTCAAAACTCGGTACACATCCTTGAAAAAGTATTTTTAACAATTGTTCTGAAAATTGTCAACATTGTGCAAAAGCCTTGCCTACTTTCCATACATGCCTAATTCCCAACCAACAATATTTTCGCAATGATAACAAAAAATTTATAAATAACCCGTGTTTTATTTTAGAGGGTGTGTAGGGTGTATAATGTTACGTCGCGCCCGAACTTCGCTTTCGGTTTTTTTTTGTTTTAGTGTAGTTAACTGTAGGTGAGATATAAAGTGAAAGGCAGTGTGTGTTTATCGAATATATTGAGGATATTGTTATTATCCTTAAACCTACGTTTAAAGGTGTTGAAAGCGGCTGTTGTACATTAAGTGCGGTTGTCGGTAGTATAAATGTTATGAAAGTCGGTATAAATGTTATCGAAGGTTGTAATCTTTGTGGTGCCAGAAATGGTTGCTGCAAAGTGAATGAAAACAATTTTGTGGCAAACAATTATTTTTTTTTTTACGTAAAAGAGATTTAGGTCTTTTTGTCTTACACTTACATTTAAATCTTTTTACCTAATTGAATTGAAGCTGAAAAATAAAATTTTATAGTGCTTGAAATATTTGGAAATGAGTTTATAAATGGTGGCGGTGGTATGTGATGGTCGGCTACGCGTAAGCGATATTCAACACTCATATACAATGTAATAAAATCTACATGGCACTACCTTTTGGCTGGATATGGCCAAAGATAAAATTTGGCCAAGAATAAACTTTGTTTAAGAAAAGCTTTTCACTTAGCCGTGCAAATTAAAGTTATACAGCATCAACACCTTGTTGTGCTGAGTAATTCAGAGAGATACAGGAGAGCTTTATCAGGGATCAACGCTTCTATCTTGCTTCACTAGCTTGCTTCCACCTCTTTCCTCTTTATAAATACTAAAGTAACCTGAAACTCGGAAGAGTTGATATTTATTCGTGGCACCAAGGCTTTGAAAGTAGTTGCAGGACTTTATAGTAACACTGATTTATATTTTTCAGTTTGATGTTCGAATGGTTTAGGCTTTCTGACTTGCCTGTATGAATACATAGTAACTTGCAGATTATTATTGCTTTCCAAGAAGCCTGTCTATCTTATCCATTTTCGGTTTCACCAAAATCTCTATTTTGAGGAGGTTTAACGTTTTTTTTTTTTTTTTTACTGCTGAAAGATACACGTTTGCTATCTTGAACTTTGTAGCCATTAATGTAAACGTTGGCCTGGTTTACTTGAGCATAACATCTGTATAGAAATTCAGAAAAGAAAGTTTTGGTAACATAAAACAGTAAGCCGAAAAATATAATTTAATATATTGTCCTTAAACATTTTACATTTTATTGTAGACTTTCCATATTTACGTCATAATTTCAATATTATTTCCGTCATTACTGACCGCTACTCACTAATTAAGTCGTATATGTAACATTTTATTCTATTGTGAAAACAGTGCTTAAAATAAATTTGTGAACGTACCTAAATACTTATGTGCAACAATTTTGAAATATTTCCTTCTGTACCTGGAGGCAAAGCAAACAATTCTTTTTCATACGTTATGTTTGTTTATTTAAAAAATAAACAAACAAAAAATCCTTCATGTTACGTGAAAGATCGTAATACATTTTTATAATTAACAGAAGAATAACCAAGAAGAAATATTGTATAAATATGAAAAATAAAATTTAAATTGACACACTGATATATTGCTAAGCAACATTGATAAATGTTATTCGCTATACGAAATCTTTGCACATCTATACGCCAAAAATATATTTAGATCAGTGACATACTTAACATAAATTGCTATTTTAGATGCATTGAGAATAAAGAAAAGAGAGTACGCCGAAAGACAATGAACTTGAAAGCAGCACATGTATGAAGAACAATTGGTTAAAACCCCTTGAGTTTCGGCAATCATCTCGTTAGCTAAGTACTTATATACTTACTTGTGTAATGATGGAAAGTTGTTGGCTAACACACATATGAAATAAAAAAAAAATTATGAGACCATTATGGCTCTTAGTGGTCACCGTCGGGTAACTGCATCCTATCAATCATTTGATTGCCTCATTCACTCATCAGAAACCAACAGGTGATTGAGATGGTTGCTTGTTTGTAGTTAGTAGACAGTGGTATATTAAGGAAGTTTGGCTCTATTTAGTAATAATAGCACAATAAAACAAAGTGAACACTTTTTTGCGAACCAGAGTTATTTGACTTATTTCTGAATTATTTAATTTTCTCCTGAGAAAAAACATACTACTATTTTATGTCTCAGCATGCCCGTGTTTCCAGTTACGAATGGCCAAAGATAAATGGAAAATGAATGTTAAAGTTTGGGGCATTTGTAGCTCGATACCCAGACGCACTTGGGTATAAGAATGGATCAAGGTTTAAAATTATAAAGAAACTTAAAATAGAATAAAATTTGAAAACACGTCTGAGCAAAATATTTTTAATTACAGTTTGTATTCATCTTATTATTATCATTCATGCTATGAAAAGCTTTTCACTTCGCCATTCGGATTCGGCATTAAACTGTAGGTCCCTTCCATTCATGTACAAATATAACACGCACAACATGAGTGGATGCGAAAAGCTCGGCCTAGGCCCTCCATGGGTTGTTGTGCCATTAAAAGTAAAGTAAGTAAGTAAAAGTATTCATCTTAATTGAGGTAATGAATTTGGAAAAAAATTATTTAAACTATGCAGAAGATCAACTTTGTTTTTGGCAATATTTAGTTACATTCTACTTCTAGAGCTACTTACTATACTATAGCTCTAGAAGTAGAATACTTCCACAAACTTTGCGTTTCAATGCTACTATTGTCAAGTAGAGAAAACTGTTGGTGCTGTTTGATAAAAAGTTTTGGTGCTGTTGTCCTTGGGCCCAATAAGAAATTCTCTCAACTCATGGGCATATATTTCAGTGGCAGTAGACTCAAATTTACACAAAATCTCATTTATATAAGTGACAAAAATAAACTAATACCATATTGCCATATTTTCTATGGATTTCTTGAAGTGTTTTGAACACTCAGTAAATTTTTATTCAGTTCGGAATTACAGATCCGATTTAATGGACTCATCTAGGACTTGGCATACATTGTGTTTAGAATTTTTTCCACCAGTTTAAAATATGATAAATTTTTAGTCCTACAAAGAAAAATGGGCTTGAGAGAACATATCGGAACAAGAACATAACAAGTTCAAGTAAAGCCTTTATAAACCAAATTATATTGAAATGTATAATTGGTAAAATAATTTTTTTTGTACATCTAAAATATTAAATCTTATTGGGCTCTCAGGTCACTGTAATGTTATTACATTTCCTTGAGCTTTATCATCGCCGGAAACGGATATGTAGAGGCTTCCTGCTAAAAGTTTTTGAAATGCGGTTACGAAATATTACCAGAAAATAAAAAATAATAACAATAAATTAACTAATCCCTTCATCAAAAAACTTGAAATAAGGGCATCAAGCAATGAGCTAAGCTGAAATTTGCTGCAGCGTTTTTTTTTTTTAATTTTTGAAGATTTTTGATTTGATTAATCAGCTTATTTTTACATGGAGAATAACAGTTACCCATAATTTTCAGCGACCATAAACATTTCTTAATATTTTACTTTAAAAATTTGATTGCGAGATAGTTATCAAAACAGAGTAAAACGCTCGAGGTTCATTTGAAACTAAAATGACTTTCCATTTAGAGAAAAGTAATGCTTCATCCACAATATATGCACGACATAAGTACAATGAGACAATGCATGCCCACAGAATTTTATTGGGGTTTAAGGAAATATTTAACAAACCAAGTCAGGCCTAGAGTTCGGTTATTCATAAACTGAAAAGAAATTAAGCTAATAACTATAAGCTTCATATTAGCTACATAGTTTTAGAGTCTACCTCTGCCGAATTCAGGAAAGGCTGGGGACTTAAGAGTAAACCAAATTGCTTACCCGATAAATATTTGTGAAACTATGATTGTTTCACTTAAATTAAAATAACTTTAAAAAAAAAACGCAAAACCTGAACCTACATAACTTCCCTTACACATCGCAACCTCTGCATCCACTAATGACATATTTTTTAGAAGTTAAACCAAGCAAATGATATTTTGAGTGTGGGTTTTTTTTTTTATTAAATTTTCGAACTGACTGGGCATCGAGAAAACTTTTACAGAACTTAATTACAGCTCCAAATCAAATTTTAAAAACGAATTTTTCGTTTTTTAGTAAATCTCCATGTATTTTCACTAGTAATGACATCAAGTTTGCGCTATCTCCCTATAACAATTTAAAGTTTTTTAATTGAAAATTTGATTGCGCTTCATTGAAATTATAATTTCATACCAGTAAAAAAATTATGTACATTTGTGTAAATATATATTTGTAAAAGTAATTGAAATGCCTACGTACAAAAAAAAGAAAAAATTTTAATTTCACAGTGAACAAAAAATTGAATCTTCCACATATACATACATATCTTTCACTTTGGCCTGAGCCTTAAAACTTTTACTACTCTTCTTCACTCAGTGCATGTGGCATATATTGTAATTTTATATGAGGTAGAGAAACATCACCGCAACGTTCAAATAGCAAAACTTTTTCTTTTCTCGTTTGTATTTTTTTTTCCTATTTCTTATGATGCTCAATATTTATGTATGTATGTTATGTTGGTATGTATGAATGTGTGTAAAAAGAGAATAACAAGTTTTTAGGAATATTTACTGTGGAGTTTCATATATTCGATATAATTTTTCATTGTAAATTTATTTACATTCATACATTAATATGCTCCTGGAAATATGCTACAAAAAAAGTACAAACCATAGCTGCTCTACCTTAAAAAAAAGGAAGAAAATTGAAAGAAGACTAAAGGTTGTGGAAATAGAAAAATTTGTTAAAAACTTTTCAAATATAAATACATAAATACATATTTATATAAGTAGCATTAGGAAAGATACTACCATTATAGTACTCGTATGTACATATACGAGTATATGTACTTATGTACATATGTATATACGTATATTCAATTTGATGTACTTGTATGTATGTTTATAATTGTTGCTATTTTAGTCCTTGTAGAGGTTGTCCCAAAAGTGAACACAAAAGTCAACACTTTTATGGAGGGTTGATATCCCAGCTCGTAAGTGAACAGAATACTTATCAAAGTAGAAAAAAAAATTTAGTTTACGAGATACATATTGACACTTTTATGAATTGATCACAGTCGTAAATAATAAAAATAATATAGTCTTACCTTTGAAAAGAAACGCGAAAAACCCGAATTATAGTTTTGACGAAATTCACGAAAAAGTGGTAATAACTTAAAAAATAAAAAATTGTTTACTAAGGTAATATTTCGATATACTTACTGGTTAGTTCTGAGCTGGCCTATCAGCCCTCCAAGGGATGACGTTGACTTTTCGTGCACCCTGTATATGTAATATATAACAAACATTCATCGGTTACTTTATTGACTACGTGTACAAACAACTGCAAATATCTTTTCTAATAACTTGCTATGCATATTTACATATGGTGTACAGTACATATGTATGTGTACGAGTGTAAGTGGGTGGAAATGTTACCTTACCGTTTGTATGTATGTGTTAATGCATGAAGATGTACGTACTTATGTCTAGTCAAGTAAAGCTTTTAATATTTTTGTTGTTTTTTAATATTAGTGTTTATTGTTGTATTTGTTTAGTGATTTATATGTGTGTGTATTTATATGTGTTTGTGTGTTGCAAATATTTATAAAAGTTTTTCTTGCGTTTATTTTTATTTTCCATTTTTTGTTGTTGTTGTTGTTCTTCAGCAGGTTCGACTAGAATCTCTTCTTTTTTTTTTTTGGGTGTTGTTCGAAAGTTTTCAGTGCTTACATATTCCCAGCATTTTTTCTTATAAGTATTACAAAGTTTCTTTCTTTTACCAACTCAACACAAAATATTGAATTTTATATTTATATGTAAAGTATAGGATATTTATGAAATATTTTAAGGAATAAAAAATATTTTTGATTTGTAGCTTGAGTTGAAACCGTAAAAAGTTATTAAATCGCAGAGTATATATTTATTATATTAATGGTATATTAGTTATTTGCTATTGACTTGGTTAAGACAAATTAGAGTACAAAAATGCAGCAACACAATTTTTTCGAATAACAAATCTTCAATAATAATATTTGATATGAATTTAATAATCGATCAAGAATATAATGAAAACTAATGTACGGTAAGGGTGATAATACTTAGCGACTTATTTTTTTGGACTTATTTTTTTTTACATGAAC
Organism: Palloptera scutellata; assembly: GCA_958295655.1. NCBI lineage: Eukaryota > Metazoa > Arthropoda > Insecta > Diptera > Pallopteridae > Palloptera > Palloptera scutellata. The sequence goes on from OY282449.1 coordinate 48,474,267, forward strand.
ACTAATTCAGATAATTTAGATTCCTCAGATACTAGAAGAAGTTTCACGGAGCTATTTTACATTTACACTTTTTTCAGTTATTAAAGTTAGGATTTCTTTTGGTTTGAAATTTCATATCCGTTTTCATGGGGTCAAGTTAATAAGTTTAAGAAGTAATTTAAAAATTTAAAGCATTATTGGATTTTTATAATTTTGGATTTACTCAAGACACAACAAATTACTAACTTTTAAAATTTTAGTTGTTATTTTTCATTTTTGTAATTTTAGTATATTTTGGTAACTTTCAAATAAGTTAGTTTAAAATTACAGATAATTTTTATTAATTTTTTGAAATTTTTAAACTCCGTCCCTGGACAATTATTTTAAACCACCAAATAAGAACCGAACCTAGAACAGGTTTAAAAAATTTCTTGTAGAACTTTTTCTTTTACAATTCCAAAATTTATTTCTATGTCAGCAGTTTAAATATTGTTCTAAATCAATAATTTTTTTTTTGTTTTGTTCTTTGGATAAATTGTTGTTGTTGTTGTTGCTGTATCACTTTTATGTTTAAATTTTTTGTACTCAATCCCTTTGCTCATAATTTATATTCATCTCAAAGTTCAGACCTAGTAATAGTGTTTCAAACTGTTGTGGATCAATAAAGCTAATGTTGGACTTTGGTTAGTTCGTCGAAGTTGCTGTTGGTAGCAACATAAATTTTTCTAGTTTTTTCCTCAAATACTTCACTTATCATTTGTATTTTCCAGAAAGTCACATTGTCTGACTGTAGCCAGATCATAGCTGCCCCATAGAACATCTCCTCTTTATCGGTAATTGATTTCCCCCATCGATAACCTTTGGTGCTAAGTAGATAATTTAAGTAATTCGTCATCTTCATGCAATTCGCAAATTATTAAAAACATGGCAGGGAGCAACTTTATTACGGGAGGAATGTGATAGCAGGAGATCAGAACACTTTTTGAAAATTAAATATGACAGAGCAATCAGAGCTACCTAACTTTTAGAAAATATAGTTTTTTTTAAGTGTGGAATACAGAAAAGAATATACCAGCACTTTTAGCCATACCAGAAAGAGGCTTCTCGATTCAACACCTTACCTGACTTTATTCCAAGTCTTCCAGTCTGATAAAATGATCAGGAACTTTTTATCTTAACGAAACTAAAGATTTTTGTGTTTCTAGCTCATTGGAAGCATTTACCATTTTGATATCATTCAGTTTTACTTTAGATTATAACTACTCAACCTAAAATTCAAAGTACTTGCTTTCATACCTTCTAAGTTTCAATAAAACATAGAAATGGCAAAGCTTGGCAGAATCAGAGAAGTTTCTGAATGTAATTCTACTAAAGTTAGGTTAAATCTTAAAAGTGATGAAGAAGTTCGCAACCCAATCAAAGAGACTTAAATCTATCTATCTCTTATAAATTGCTTCTCTGATACCTGTTTTCTCTTCGAAAGAGTAAAATTATGAACTTGTGGTTGAATGGAGGTAAAGTAAACCCTATATTTTGCAGGCTTAACTTAAATTTAAGCTAACAGCTTAAAGAAGTGATCTATATATGTATTAAGGGTGTGCGATCTAAGCCACATCTTCAAAACTTTATAGGAGAACAAAAAAGACATCGATATTTGTTAATTTTTTGGTTGGGAACACTATTTTAGAAAAATTATTTTTAAAAATAGCACGTCTAGTTTTCAAGATAAATCCGATCAAATAGTGTAAAATGTATCACTACAATCTGAGATAAAAGTTCTGTGACTATGAAATTTCTCATGGCGGCTCTCCAAACGTGATATTGAAATTTTGGAAATAGATGTATTTGATTTCTACGAATAAAAACATCTTAAACATATCGATGTGTTTTTTCTTTTGCCATGTTGAAATATTCAGTAAAATTCATTAACCATATTATAATTACATTTCCTTTATTTATTAAAAAATTATTAATATATATGAAGGAGAAACACTTTTCTGCTACAAAAACGTACGTACGTCTGTCTGTAATAAAACTCATCACTGGAGACGACCCAGCCTCATATGCCATAATATTAATTTATATGTACTTAAGCACAAGAGGATTGAGTTATTAAAATCGTTCTATGTACATATATGGTGTATATCAACAACAACCTTGAGCTACTAATATTATTATCATATGTGTATGTATGCATAAGTGTACATTAATACACACAAACACTCAGAGACATAAACTTAAATATCGCCCCTATTTCCGCTATGCTCCATTAGTTGCATGTCATTTGAGAGCCTATCCAAAAAATTATATATTACCACAACTAATATTTTCAAATATTTATGTAAGTAAACACGGTATCATATTTCACCCTACGACTAGCATTAAGCAAATTAGAAATAGAGACAAGGAAAAGAAGAGGAAATTGTGATATTTATATTGCAGGTGCGCGTGTGTTGGTTTGTTTACTTGTTGTGTTGGTTGCCGATAAAATGGACTTAGTAATAATTACGTATATTATATATTTAGCAAAAAGGAAAACCAGGAAACAAAACAGCTTAAGGACTTTTCTCTTTTCTAATTAACAGGATTTTTATTTCCTACAAAACACAAGAATATCAACAGCAAGTCGAAGTAGAGTATTTCTGTGTGTGCGTGTTGGAGGACAGTAATTTAATGCGAAATGATGATGATGATGATGAAACTATTTGACATTGCCAATAACTAAAAATAAAGTTGAGAGAGCTCGAATATGTATATAAAAATGTAGCAATTAAATTGAGTTTTGTCATAAATACGTGACACACACACATACAAATGAAGCGGTGGTGAGAGAGCTAGGTCCATGGTTTGAGTAAGCATGTGTCATCTACGCAGTGTTATGGCATTTTGTATTAAATTTTTTTTTTGCTATTACTTACTTAGTTTCGGTTATGAGCAACAACTTATTCATTGCCAATGGCGGCGGCGCTCAGCTCATCTCATGAAGGTGAATAATACTTAGCGATAGCAAATTAAGGAAATCTGGAAAAACTAATTATATTTTATTATTACCTGGAGGTTGTTGTTGTTTTCATGAAAATCGATACATGATGAAATAAAATGAAATTAAGTGAAATTTCTGGTTTGAATTCGAAATAAGCTTAGAGCTATTCGCATAAAATGCAGTAAGAAATACAAGATTTTTTACTTAAGTTGTTTAACTAAAGTAGAATAAAATAAGATCGAAACTTATCAGCGCCTAGATCTTACGTAAGAATATCAAAATCTAATATAAGTAGTTAGAGAAAAATTGGGAAATGGAAGCTATTTAATGGCCACATCTTTGAATAAGTCATACTTGAGAGAAAATCACCTGAACGGAATTTTATTATTATTTTTATTGAGGAGAGTACTGAGACCTTTAAGATACGTTGTGCGACTGTATGGACCAACAGTATTTCTAATAGACTAACCTACGAAACATTTTCAGAAAATAAAACTACATGAATGGCTTATGATTTGAATACATTGCGAAGAGAATTTCATGATAAGTATGAGTGCTTCGTGTTAAAATAAATTTTTGTGGGTCAACGTTACGTATACAATACAGCACATGCCATAAGTTTTCGAAAAGGGGGATTAATGATTAAAAATATTAAAATTTATTGGTCACAGTTGAAGGAAGATAATTGGGACATTGTCATAACTTTCATAACAAAAGCTATGCCTCACCATTGTCGACTCCTGATAAAAACTTGGCTATCAAGCTCTGTATGTGAGTGACAGACAGTGTTATATGGAGTTTTCAATGGCCAAACCCCCATCTATGAAATAGGGAATTGCTTTATGAATTATTTCAATTCTGTATGTAAAGTTCGAGGTACAAGTCAAATCGCTAAGCGATATAGGAAATGCTACAAAAACATAAAATCATTTAAAAATTAATGTATCGTATACTATAAGCAAAGAATATATTGTAATTTTCTATGTCTGGTTGATCCAAATTGCTACGGAAATATTTGTAAATATTGTATCTAAATGTATGTATTTATGTATGTAAGCACATAAACACAAAAAAATACATACATACGTAGCACATGTGTGTGTGTGTGTGAGTGTGTGTGTGTGCATATGAGAGGGCGACATATGTAATCACCGACATTCATTAGACGACATTTATTTGTGCTTCGCTAATTACAGCAACAACATTATTAACAACAACGACAACTACAACAATAATGGTAATAATAACAACTATTTATAAAGTATGTATTCATGCGTATGTAGATATACCCTTTCGCACACAAAAACACATACACAACTATTACACATTAAAACAAATGAGCAACACATACATAAACAATAAAACTAATTGCAACAGATGACAAACAGAAAAATTTGTTTGTAAATAGCAACAACTACAACGACAACAAAATTAACCGCAACAACAACAAATAATAATAAGAATAATAACGAAATTACAATTATACGCAGGACGTGCATACGTATATAAATATGTATAACATGTACCTGTATGTGCAACGCCTAAAATGCTACTATGATTAATATGAAGTAAAAAATAGTAAATATACAATACAATTTTCGTATGCTTTGTGCACATAAAAGTCAAAATTTTCAGAGTTACACACAATACACACATACACGCACGCATACGAATAAAAAAAAAATTGGTCGCCATTACTAATATCAATACACTCACTTAATTTGAATTTATAAATTTATTTGTCGTTATTGCTTTGTCGTTGTTGTTTGTTTCGTTTTCTGTATTTGGTTTTTTTTATTTTTTCGGTGCATTCTTATGTATGTATGTGTGTGTATCCATAGGTTTTATTTTACTCATGTATACCAATCCAGTATGGAAATGAGAGTAAATTGCCAAATGAAAGCATATGGAAATGAAAGTTTTAATCAAGCGAGTTTGATGGCTTAGATTGTAGGAAGTGCTTGAAACTATTTATAGTCTCTCAAGAATAAAAAATTAAATCAAAAGCGTTTTTATTTTTGAATCACCGATGATTGATTATTCATTTAGTAAAAATATGTAATCCCTTTTCTTTTTTGAAGATTTGAAGAGTTGAGTTGGGAATGCACATATTATTTTTTATGATTTTAAAATCATATCTGATTTGAAGTCAACTCAGATTTGATGTCACTTGGGTTCAATTGAGATTTGAAGTTATTTAAAATCAATTAGAATCATTTAAGTCTACCAGGCCAAGATTCGAACCCTCAACCAACGGGTGAGAGACTAGTGATTTACCCACTAGACTAACCAAGTTACTATTAAGTATACAAATATGTTACTATTACACATCAGACCTTCAAGGGCCCCGGTAAGGCTTTTCGCATCCATTAATATAATTTTACTTAATTTAACAATTTTTCGCGTTACATACTATTTTATCTAATACTACGTTTATATATGGAGATTATTGCAATGTGATTAGCGTAATCGTGATAGCAGTTTACGAAGTGAGTTTAACTGGTAACAAGGATAATTTTTGCATTTCATTTGCTTTACTCGTTTTTTCCTTTAACAATTTTGTTTTTAAGCTTTTAATACTTTCAATAAATTTAAATTTAAATTACTGAAAAAATAAAGATGAACTGTTAAATTATTATTAAATTTATTATTCAAATGTAAATTTACGAAAAAGCTATTGCGGAGATTATGCGCGCTGCCAGCTGCACCTCATCTGAGGACAACGTAGTGCATTTTTTTCTGAAGAAAAGTTAAATTTTGTTTAATATTTAATAACTATTTTTAACAGAAAAATTTTATTTACCGTTTCTCTTTGTTATTATTAATTTTTGTTTTCTTTTATTCGACGTATCTTTTCCATTGTTGTTCAAACTAATCGAATAAATCAAAGTTGTTCCCACAAAATTCTTGAGAATAACCTTGAATTGGAAATCGCGCGACTTTCTACGAGGTCATCGTGATAGTGCGCAAATTAAGATAATCTCGTATGTGTAAATGTACAATTACAATAATATTATTTGACTAAGTCCCAATAAAAGAAAAATTTAATAACGGAGCATTTTAATTTGGAGCAGTATTTTAAGGAGCATTTTAGGAAACTTAAAAATCAAATAAATAAATTTAATTTTGGAAACGTTTTTGTTGATAAAAAATATGCCTATTATTAAATAAAAGTTTTAGTAAATTTTAACAACAACCTAATATAATTGAAACATAAATAGAACAAAATCTGTAGCAGTGTCAATAAATTGATTAATAAAAGTTCAAACATGTACTTCTCAACTTAATAAGTTTCCTTACTGGGTATAATAAATACATACATATTAACTTTGGCATTGTATGCATAGGTACGAGTATACGTACATATGTATGCATGTGTATGTGTATGCGTACATACATAGTAAATATATATTCTTATGTACATAGGTACTATATATGTATAAATGTAATGTACCCAGTTGCAAATTTGTAAAGGCCTTCCCATCAAAAGACATTATAGAACAGCTTCTAAGCAAGTGCAATACAAATCTCAATATCATTGTAAACAGAGCGTTTACAACCTTTCTTCTCGAGAAGTGAGTAGGCAATGCGCCAAGCATCTTTTGCGCTTATAAGCTAAATATTTGAACTAACAAACTCAAAAATTTACCCTCTTCTGTTTTCTTACATATTTATAATCAATTAAAAGTGCAAAAACATTTGAAATTATATTTTTCGTGGCTCAGCTATTTGGAACTTTGTTCAATAATCTACAGCTACTAGTGGTTCGAGCACGAAAAACTTCATTAAAAATTTATTTGTTGTTGGTAATATCTAATAATAAAAAAATCAATTATATAAATATGTATATATACCTATATATATTTTTATACTCGTATATAATTTATATTTGTTATTTCTGAAGCACTGTACGCTTCTATGAGCTATTCCTTGGAAACGATGTCGGAATATTTTAATAATGACTGATTATATAACTTGTTCTTTCGAAAGCTAGAGCATATGAAATACCCATTAAAAACAAAAACATTTCATATAAATAATAATAAAGGAAACATAATAAATAATATAATATAGCATAATAACAAATATATAAAAGAAGAGAACTTTACTGAGGGAATGCAAAGAAAGCGAAGAATTTTTAACATAAAAAAGCGTATGAAAGCATAAATATTGTCTTATATATATATATATATTAAATCTATTATAATTATAGATTAAAATTATAAAAAGAAACAAAATAAAAAAAAAACAGTTTAATGCTGTACGAAATATAGAATAGGTACGGCACTTTACATCCCCGAAAAGCACTTCAAGCATTTATTTTTACTCTGTGCATTTTCTACTGGGTTGTCGTGCTCCCCCTCTCTCGCTCAATACAAATAATCCCACATTACTGAAAGCGCTTTGGTGATGTTATTTGTTGCTTCCACCACTAACTACTACATATATACATATTGTTATGGTATTGCTACTGTTATTTTACTTTTTGATTTGAATATTCATTTCGAATGTGCGTATGTGTTTTTGTGTGTTGGTGTACGTGTGCATTTAGCACACTACAAACATACACTCGTAAAATGTTTATTTGTCAAATAATTAAGTAAAGTTTTTGGTAAATATTTAACGCTAATTTGTTGTATTTTATATTATTGAATATTATTTATGGCATACAACGCATTCATACACAAATACACACACACATACATGGGTACATGTGTAGGTTTGTACAAAACAAATAACAAATGTTATTATTGATATTTCTGTTCACGTTGTTCTTCTTATTACTTTTACTCGTTACTTCAAATCTTGTTGTTGCTGTTATTACATTACTTATGATGTTATACATAACACACCATTTCATGTGTTTGTCAGAACATGTGTTACTTTGAGAAGAAATTATATGAAATAAATAAAAAATTGTAAGAGAGCTTAAAGTTTAACACGAAGACCATCGGGGTTAGAATGAAATTTGATTGCTTAACATCCTTGAGCTAGTTATAAAGAGAAAACAATTTTAAATTGGAAATTTAACCAAACTTTTTTTTGATTAAGAAAACCACCTTTAAAATCAACCTTGACTTAGTGCATTAACTTATCACCTCGCCAACTCAAAGTAACACTTTAAGGATAATTCAGGATCGTTTTGTGCGATCTTATAATTTAGCATATCGGTATGGGGGCCCATCATGGGGTATGTGTGAGAAACTTACTTATCATGAAAATGTAAACTAAATTTACTTGAGCAGCAATACCCCATTACCACCTTTTGAACCTTAATATAAAAAGCTTACCAATAGCTATACATGCCTGAATTATTACAACTCTGACGTTTAAAGTAACAGTACCTGTATCATTGCCTGTACTATGCCGAAATTCCTAGTCAACTTCGAATATTTCTTTTTACTTTACTTTTAATGGCACAACAGCCCATGGAGGGCTAGGCCGAGCTTTTCGCTTTTCGCATCCACTCATGTTGTGCGTGTTATAATTGTACATGAATGGAAGGGACCTACAGTTTAATGCCGAATCCGAACGGCGAAGTGAAAAGCTTTTCATAGCAATATGAAAAGTTTTATATTATATATATATATTTATATTTCTACTGTTACTTAAAATGTACATGGAAGACCCAACTTCTTGTTTTCTCATTGTTAACCAAAATATCGCCTTTCTGCAACCTTAAACATGTTAACATCTGTGAAAAGACTAGGACCTGCATCTCTATAAGATACAATGAGCACAATAAAATTAGCTAATTGTCGTAAAAATCATCTTCAGCGACTTCACGCATATTTCTGGTTAAACAGTTTCGCTAATAAGCTAAATTGCTGTATTCGGGCTGAGAACCATTCACAGGAGTAGCAAAAGCCCCAATTATAGCCGTAGAAACTCATTGTTTGGTGTTGTGGATTTTGGACGGGCGGCGCTTTTTAGTGGTCTGACGGTAATTGTCAATTGCGAACGGTATTGGCATAATTTTCACGATATGAACCGGGACGACAAGTGGTTCCAAAAAGACTATGCAACGTGCCAAATAAATACTTGATGCAAAAAAATTCACAGAATGCGTTATTCCGAAAGGAGACGCTGGGAATTGTCTGCAAAGCTTGTGCGATTTAACGCCCTTAGACTTTCTCTCTGGGCTTACGTAAATTCATAGTTTTATGGCAACAAACCGGAAACAAATAAGCAATTGGACAACAATTGAAGATCCAGCTCGACTTATTCAAGAGTGTCATAAGTACTCACTCGTAACCAGTCTGACTTATTAAATAGAGTCATAATCACTTTTCTTTTTTTCTCTCAAAGCAGCTGGAGTGCTAACTACTTCTCCTTCTTAATCATATTCTGCAAAAATTCGATCTCTGGTTAAAGTCTTCCAAAAAGTAAAGATTTTATGGCATATAGTATACGTATGGTACTATGTAAATATGTTTCTTTAAAAGTAACTTAATATTATAAATTTTAATGTTTCGTTATTTTAACAAGTATTTCAAACCAAAATACGTCTATCATTAATTTTATGCTCTAAAAGAGAAACGTTAATTAAACATTAAATTCAAATGTGGCTCAGGATAATTAGGTACTTCATTTCCATGTGCATACTTATGCATGACATTTGAGTTCTAGTTTCAATGATGTAATTATTTATATGAATATGAGCTATTTTGCTTACATATTTCTGCCATGCTACAAAATTTATTATAGTACATTTTATTATAGTACATTTATACTCGTAACTTATGAATATGTGGGCCATAAAGAAAGCAATAAAGAAAATTCATATACCCAAGTACCAGTGCGAGTATAGCTGAATTAATAAATATTATCGCCATTAAGTAAATTGGTTAGTTTTTCTATTTATTTGCATGTTGGTGTGTGTGTAACATAGAGAACTAAAAAGAATTGTGAAGGAACATAGAGATAGGTATATGTAAATATGTAAAAGGATCTGGAAAAAGTGTATAATTAAACAACGTGCAACTTGCAGCAAAGTATTCAAGAGTGACTAAATAAACTAAACTAAAGAAGATGAGGAAGAATGTAAGAGTGAGGGTTTTTTATTTAAAGAAATATGCTCGATAAGAAAAAGTAGAACAAGAAACATAAAGATAGTAATTATAATTTAATGGTTTTTCGGTGAACAAAAGGTTTAGGGATTAAAACCCAATATACTTACAAACTGACGACACACACACAATCTCACTCGCATACAGTGTTACAGAAATAAAATCAAAAGAGAAAAGTGTAACTCATGGGCAAATTTTTGTATGACAAATTTTTATGACCTTCATTTATATATACGAAGGTTATAAAAATAAATTTAAAATAAAGAGAAATTAATACACATAAGAAAAATGTTTAATTATTAAATGCAAAAAGCTTCAAACGCTTTTACTAATTTTAATTAATGGGTAACGCCTCAGTCTCAGGTTAGACAGCCTACTCGTCTTCTTTTGTTTCTACCTCATTACCACCTTACCGCCTTAAACAACCAACCCGTTGAAAGAAAATCCCTTCGTGAAGCATGAACCTTTTTGTTCTCTCATTAAGCGCATAATTACTGACTTCATCACGCTTTCGCTTTACTGCGTCGAAAATAAATTAAAATATTGAACAAAAATTTCTTCTTTATCTACAATAAAAAAAATCACACCAAAAAAATAGAAACCTTTCGAAATTAGCGCAATTAATGTGAATAAAAGAAGCTGTCAAATACATCAAGCAAAAATACATAAAAATGTAAGGAGAAGTAACTTAGAAAAAATGGCGAAGAAGAAAGACTAAATTTGAATTGAAATTCCTGCACGCGCACACAGCCAACAACATATTAAATCATTTCCTGTGCAAACGTTTATAACACACTTCCGTTTCCTTTCTTGACACCGACACATACACTCGCCGTGTAACGCTGGCATTCTCAATTAAAGACGACGGTTACAGTGGTGGCTATCTCTTTATAGTAAATACATACATACAAATCACATTGAATACCAATTATTGACAAAAAAAATAGTAAAAATAATTTACACAAGAAGAAGCCTCCATCTTTTAAATTCTATGTACTTGAAGGTGACAGAAAATCTTGCCATTTCAAAAATTCTGTGCGCATATATTGTTTTCGGTGTGTGTGCGTCGTGTTGAAAAGGGTAACTGCTGTATGTTTCTGAAAGCTGTCAATAAAGTTAAAAAGTGACTTCATCCACTTTCATCGGGCTGGGGTTAGGGCTATTACACCTTCATCGTAACCCTTAAACTGTTGTAGCTTATTTAAATGAAAATTAAAAAATCTGAAAAAAATTTGGATATTTATACAGGGAGATTTTTTTAGAAGTGTGGTTTTCAAGAAGAAACAAAACGCATATAATTTCATGTTATGGCCAAGAATTTAGCTTTATTATAAAGATAAGGATTTGCCATTATGTTTTAAAACCGATTTTGGGCAAGTGGCCGCCGCGGCTGGTTCGAATAAATTCCAGACGAGAGGCTCAATTTTCGACCACTTTTTGCAGCAATTGGGGCCGTATGTCAGTAATAACGCACCGAATATTCTCTTCCAAGGCGTCACACCCCACAAAAAACAAAAAAATAGTCCAGCGGTGTTAAATCGCACATGCCCACGACGCAAGATAATGCGCTCACCAAAAGTTTCCTTCAATAAATTGATTGTTTCGTTGGCCGTATGGTATGTAGCGCCGTCTTGTTGGAACCAAAGGTCGTCCACATCAACATCCTCTAATTCACAATTCAGGCACGAAAAAGTCATTAATCATGGCTGTATAGAGTTCTCCATTGACTATAACATAATATTATCGTATGACCGGCTTCATCTTTGAAGAAATATGGACCAATGATTCCTTTTGCTCATAGAGCACACCAAACAGTGACTTTTTGAGGATGTAACGGCGTCTCAATAATTGCTTGTGGATTATGATCACTCCAAATGCAACAATTTTGCTTATTAACGTACCCATTCAACCAAACGTGACCTTCGTTGCTGAACAAAATTTTCTTGTGATCGGTGGCCATCTCGTTACGGTAATAAATTTGCACGATTTGCAAACTTTGTTCAGGAGCAAGTCTATTCATTAGGAAATGGCAAACCAAACTGAGCATAAATCAAGTGACAGCTGTCAAAAAGACCAACCCCGAAAAAAGTATTGCCAGATTGAAAAACACACTTCTAAATAAAACACCCTTTATATATAGCATACTTTCGTGTGTAGTATACATTTTTTTTTTTTGTGATTGACTTTCTTTTTTGTGGTCACTTTGATTTGAGGTGAGGTTTCTAGGTACAGTAGAAAGTATGCATGCTCATTGGATTCCACGGTAATCTGTAAAGTATTGTCTGTCAATTAAGATTATGTGATAAAAATTTAGCCATAGAGTAGAATTTATAAAGCAGTATTTTTCTTGTAATATATGTAGTGTATATGTAGATACGATTTTCGTTTAGATTACACGTTATCGATTAGGTCATGCATGAAATTTTAAATTAAATGTTACCAATTTTTGAAATAATATTATCGTAAAGAGCAAACTCATTTAAAACTTCGGGTCTCCAGAGAGTCAGTAAATACTATGTACTTTCAGCTTTCTTTCTGTTGTTAAAAATAACCAATACAAATAACTAGTACACACACACACACACCATACCTTAACCTCATTATAATGAATGTAACATGTAAATTTATTAACTTTTTAAAAGCTGAAAAAATACCAATAAAATATTCAAGGTATGCATAAAGGTACAAAGCAAATAGCTTGAGTAATGAAATGAAGCACGAAAAAATATACAAAACGAAATAAATTATAAACATCAATCATTTTCAAATTTACTTGTTTGGTGTGGGTAATAAGGTAGTAAGTAATTTAGCTATAATGGCATGAGGCTAAACGCGTGTAAAAACTGTTAAAGAAATCTTTGCATATATATAAAGGGGGTCTGGTTTGGTTTTTCTTACGAAAGCGCAAATAAAATTGTTATGTGGGCAAATTCCAGGAATGCTAGTTAAACTATATTTTAAAATTCAACTGTTAAATTGTTACACATGCATAGGCGTTTTAAATGAATTGACATGAAATTGTAAAACATAAATGGTTTTTTCATTTGTGCAGTGAAATTTGTATATATTAAATTTGTATATTTAATTAGTCAGTGACGCTTATATTGTAGCTTGCATTATATACGAGGTATGATAAAAAAATAACCGTTATTTTCAATTTTTTTCAAAAAGTATTTATTTATTCATCAACAACTATCTTGTACCCTTCAAAGTAATCCCCCTCAGATATAATACACTTATGCCAGCGTTTTTTCCAATCCTCGAAACACTTCTGAAATGCGCTTTTTGGTATCGCCAACAGCTCCTGTTTCGATTTTTCTTTTATCTCCTCAATCGTAGCAAAACGCTTTCCTTTCATCGGTGTCTTCAGTTTTGGGAAGAGGAAAAAGTCAGCGGGGTCCGGGGGCCAAGTCCGGTGAATACAGTGGTTGAGGCATGATAACGGTTTTGTTTTTGGCCAAAAACTTACGCACAAGCGACGTTGTTTTTGCTCAAAATTTAGCAATTTTGGAACAATCTTCGCTGCCGCACGTTTCATGCCTAAAACATCCGTAAAAATTGCTTGGCATGAGCCGAACGATATGCCAACACCATCAACAACCTCTCTGATAGTGATTCGACGATTAGCCAAAATCATTTTCTTAACTGCGTCAATGTTTTCATCGGTTGTTGACGTGCTCGGGCGACCAGGACGAGCATCGTCATTGACATCTTCTCGGCCTTCCTTAAACCGGTTATACCACAATTGAACTTGTGTTCTGCTCATAGTAGACTCACCAAAGGCCAAAGGCCACAGTCAACATTTCAAATGTCCTTGCGCATTTAATTTCATTTTTTACACAAAACTGAATACAGTTTCTTTGATCCATTTTTTCGAATAGTAAAAAATCGAAGAGCACTCCAAAACACGACTAACCTTTTTATCTGTCAAAAACAAACTGACAATCCAAAATGGTTGGTATTGCCAACATATATAACAGACATGTGTACCAACATAACAGAAAAAAAATGCGAAAATCGAACTCACGAAATTTGAAAATAACGGTTATTTTTTGATCACACCTCGTACGTATATTATAAAATATTGTATATTTTAAGACATATGAACACGAAATAAAATTTTTGTTTTGCAATTTTAATATTAATTTTTAATAAATAATAAATTCTCATATTTCTTATAAAAATCATAATAAGTAATTTTTGTTTCACGATCTATTATTAGGAACATACGAGAAATCGGAACATCGTAATAAACAATCATACATAAAATGTTTTTTAAAAGCATTGCATATTTAAAAGCTCTTTTTAATTTATTTACTAAAGTTATAAATTTACTAAAGTTATAAATGAATGGTATTAAAATAATACCATAATTAAAATAAAAATCTAGTCTATAAAAATTTAATTTTGCTGAGAATTAATTATGTTTCTATTGAATGCGCGTAAGAACATTTCAAAGTTAACATATAAAACATTGCATATTTATGGGTGTTTTTAATGAATTTTGAAATACATAAAAAAATCTCATATCAATATCGGGTGATTATTTTAATAAATTTTAATTATTATTTTCAACGAATGTAGACATAGACACAGTGACATAGTGAAGTATTCAAGAGTACCTGCTTAAAAATTACAAATGTATAGCAAATTTTAAGTGAAATTTACATTTATAAGTACGAGGATCGATCAATAAGTACCTGTGTTAGGAATGAAGATGCAAGTTTTTCACAAATTAGTTTTTTATTTTTCAACGCAATCTCCTTTTAATACACTTTTCCCAACGTTTCTGCCATTTCTTTAACCCCTCCAAAAAATACGATTTGTCAAACTCTTCAAAATACGCTTCTGTCTCCTCCTCGATTGAGCTGAATTTTTTCCGCCGAGCCACTTTTTCATGTTGGGGAACAGAAAGAAATCGCAGGTGGGTGCGGCAGCAATTCGTAGTTCAATTCATGCAATTTGGCCGGGAAAATTCCAGATGAATGTGCTGGTGCGTTATCGTGGTGAAACAGAGGCCGTGCCTCCTTCAATTTTGTATCGAATCGGTCCAATAATTCACTGTAGAATTGCCCGGTGATCGCTCTTCCTTTCTGCAAAAAGTCCATGAGGGTTATTCGCTTGGAATTCCAAAAAATCGTGGCCAAGACCGTTCCGGCCGATGGGACCGTTTTTGTCTTCTTCGGAGCAGATTCACCCCGAAAATTTCCGGTTTCATACTTGTACACCTGTTATACTAGGGCAGATCAATAAGTACCCGTATGTGAAGACAGGTGGCGTTGCTGAGGGAAGTTAGCATTACCGTAGTGTACTGTCATCTGTCACACGACAGCACACTAAATTTCATACTGATTCATAGGTTAGTTTTTATTTGGTAGCCATTAGTGATCAAATGGAAAAAGAACAATATCGATCCGTAATTCGCTTTTTATTTTTGGATGGAAAAACATGCGAAGAAATAAAAGCGAAGTTGGATGCTATCTATAGGGACCCTTCACCATCTATGACAACCGTAAGATATTAGTTCAACGAATTTAAACGCAGTCGTACATCTGTTTTTGACGAGGAGCGCCCAGGCCGCCCGGCAGACGTGGTTACCGAGGAAATCGTTGAAAAGGCCCACGACATGATTCTCGCTGATCGCCGAACGAAAGTGCGCGAAGTAGCAGAGGCCGTAGGAGTGTCGTACGGAACGATAATTAATATTTATTTAGCATGAGAAAGGTGTCGGCCCGATGGGTGCCGCGATTGCTTACGCTGGATATCAAGCGGATACGGAATTGTCGCGGCCAAATTTCATAATTTGAACTACGAATTGCTACCGCACCCACCGTACTCGCCCGACTTGGCTCCCTGCCATTTCTTACTGTTCCCCAACATGAAAACGTGGCTCGGGGGAAAAAATTCAGCTCAAACGAGGAGGTTATCATCGAGACCGAATCGTATTTTGAAGAGTTTGACAAATCGTATTTTTTGGAGGGGTTAAAGAAATGGCAGAAACTTTGGGAAAAGTGTATTGTACTAAAAGCAAATTATGTTGAAAAAAGGGGGAAAAATTATTTGTGAAAAACTTGCCTCTTCATTCCTAACACGGTTACTTATTGATCTACCCTCGTATATAGCGCGAAGAAAGCTGCACACACTTATTAATTGTCACCCTGTAAGTAGCAATATTTTTAGGAATTTTCTCAGAAATTATTTTCATCTACAGGGTGATTTTTTTAAGAGTTTTGATTTTGAAAATAAAATAAAACACAGATATATTTACAAAAGTGAATGAAATTTTTATTTGAATCTAATTTATATAATAATTTTACTTAAATGTTGCTCGCGGCTCCGCTTCAAGTGGACTATTCTGAAGGTCCAATTTTGCCACATTTTGCACACATTTCGGCCGGAATCTCACCAATGATGCGTTCTATGTTGGCTTCCAAAGGAGTAATCGTGTTTGTCTAGACAAGAGACTTAACATAGCCCTACAAAAAATAGTCTAACGGGGTCAAATCACACGATCTTGGTGGCCAATTGACTACACCAAAAAGTGAGATTAACTGCTCAACAAATACGTATTTCAGTTGATGCATGGTTTCGCGTGCAGTGTGACATGTGGCATCGTCCTGTTGGAACCACATTTCGGCCAAGTCTAATTCCAGCATTTTCGGTCAAAAAAGTGTTATAATCGAACGGTAACTTACTCCATTGACCACAACGTTGCGGCCTTCATTTGTCTTTGAAGAAGTACGGCCCAATGATGCCGCCTGCCCATAAACCGCACCCAAAAGTGCATTTTTCGGGATGCATTGGTAACTGCTGAATTGCTTCACTCAAAATACGGAAATTCTGCTTATTCACGTATCCATTTAGCCAAAAACGAGCCTCGTCGCTAAATGGACGTAGCTTGCGAAACACTTTTTTCACGGCGCATGAATTTTGATAATAAATTTCAATAATTTGCAAATATTGTTCAGGAGTTAGTCTATTCATTATCAAATGGCAAACCAAACTGAGCATAAATCAAGTGACAGCTGTCAGAAAGACCAACTCGGAAAAAAGTATTGCCAGATTGAAAACCACACTTCTAAAAAAACACCCTTTATAAGTAAACTTTATGCCAAAGCTTTTACTTTTTAATATAAATTAGTATGTATGTAAATAGAACATTTTTTATAGATAAGTACATATATGTAAAGTTAATATTAAGTAGAAATCAAAATTGAACAGCAATGAGTTTATTTCCAAGCATAGACGCTTGCAATACAAAGCCATGTTAAGGCTGTTCACAATTTAATGATATATGTACTATATATGTACATAGGTATGTACACATTATAATTAGGAAAACAATGTAAATACTTTAAACTTAACTTAATGATGAAAGTTAACGAACAGGTATACATAGAAAAGGAAACAATATTGCAAATTCTTGTTGAATTTATAATTTATAGCTTTTAAACATTCCACTGACTGACACTTGCTCATTTGCGTGAGGTAACAAAATTTTCTCTTATAATTTAAAAATTTAAGTATGAACAATAATTTGTTCAAATGTAATTCAAAGATAAACTACTAACTACTTCAATATTAAAAAGATTTCATACCGAACTATTGCCATTCAGTATCTAACAGCCAAACATATACACACATACACACATACAATCACCTATATAAATCATAACCAAATGGTTGTCAAGACCTTGTGTTTGTTTTTTTTTTTTTGGAATACCAAACCATGACTTTCATGTATTTTGCCTAAATTATTTTCACTTCAAATTGTGTTGGTGTACGATCTATGATGGCTCGAGATACATGTACACATGTACATACATACAAAAAAGTATTTGATGCATAATGTGTAAGTGAGGAAAGAGTGAATTCAAATTAAAATATTATGTTCAATTTGAATGTGACAGTTTCAAATCATGTTCGAGTTCAGTATTTTTCAAAGCGAAATCGAGAGGGATTTATGTATGGTATGTTAGCATACCATAGCGAAAATGTCAAATACATTAAACGTGCAACAGTGATAGAGGCAGGAACCGACACCTACGCCGACCGACAAAGCTAGCAACCACCCACCCAACAAACAATCCACCAATCATCCCACCAACTAACCGACCGACCACTTTCGAGTTGTATTACCTTATTGCCAGCAGCAGCAGCAACATAACGTCGCTTGCTGTTGTCGTAATGATATCACGTACGCCGCACTAAAAGCAGCAGAGCGACAGCAGCAACTACAACATAAATAGCAACAACAACAGCAAAGAAGTTCCTTTCATTTACCCTTTATGTAGTGTATAATGTAACTATGTAGGCATGAGCTACTATGAAATAGTAGAAAACTGAATACATATGTTACTTTTTCACCACCATTGATGACGCTGTACTGATACTTAGTATCTCTTCATATGTATGCATATGTAAATAGGAATATCAGTGCGTGTGTATGAGTGCATGTGTGGCATATGACCACATTTGTAAAATCCTCAAATTGTCGCAATTTCATGTTGCTGTCACTGTTGTTGTTGTCGTTACCTAGCGCAGATTTGTTACAATGGCTGTTGTTATCCGCTTCAGTGTCACGTTTGTCACTTTGTATGCATCTTTCATGGCCTCTACCTATTTGTATGTCGTCTGTTTATCTGCCTGCTTATTCATCTACCTATTTACGTATGTATTTGTCTGTCTCTTCGTTCGTATAACTAACTAGGCTTGTTAGTGTCACTAATTCGCATTGATATTTCAATAGCGATTGCATTGTTGTAGCAGATTTCTATGAAATGTACATAGATACGAGAAGAGTTGAACTTGCAGTTGGAAATTTAATAATATTTACAGTAAATTTATTTAATTTATTTATGAGCAAATTAATTGCTACTTGCATACTTTTTTTTGACTTTTAATACATATATTTAAACAGAAATGGGCTCAAAAACTTGCAAAGTTTTTTCACAAATATGAAGCGATTTGTGCAAATTAATAAAACAAAAATCAAAATGAAAACGATTAAAGTGGGTGTGCCACAAGGATCGAAATTGACTGCTACGTTATTTCTTATATATATTAATAATATTTTTAAGTTAAAGCTTAAAGGGACTCCTCAGTTGTATGCTGATGATGGATCTTGTTTGCATGCAACGGATACACTCAAAGATTTGATATTAGTTATCCAATCGGATTTAAAAACTATAACGCAATGGTTTGGATAAAGTTTGTTGAAAATTAATTTAACCAAAACAAATTCTATAATCTTTAATAACTATAGGCAAATTCCAGATCTATTCATATCTTTCAGGAATCTATTTTAACGGTTGCAGTATACTAAGAGTTGAAAAACTAAAGTACTTAAGTAGGTCTATGGTCCGACTCAAGATTGAATTGGAGTGAACACATAACTAAACTAAAAATGAAATTGATTGCACTAAATTTCGCCATATATAGAAACAAAAATAATATACCAAAAAAGTAACTATGGTTATTATATAACTCGTATTTCATGTCCCAAGTAAACTATCTCAATGCTAATTGGAATAATTGCTCTCAACAAAAAATTAACGAGCTGCAAAGATTGCAAAACAAAATGATTAAAAATATACTGTAATTATCAATTCGAACAGTTACGATGAGTCTGTATGAACATAGACTTGATATAAGGAAATATTCAATATTGCAAACACTTTTAACTTTCTTCAAAATCAAAAATGGACTAATTAAACATAATATAATGTTGCATGAAACAGAAAATCCCACATATAGTATTACGAATTTTATTAACATTAGTACTTTTTTCTTTCGAACGGAAAGAAGCGCACGATCAATACACAACTATGGTGTACAAATATTTAATAAGCTACCAGAAAATATAAGAAATGTAAACAATATTGTGATGAAATATGTACTTTATTTTGATTTTACTTAAGTATTATACATACGAGGGTAGAGCAATAAGTACCCGTGTTAGGAATGAAGAGACAAGTTTTTCACAAATTGGTTTTTCTATTTTTCATCATCTCCTTTTAGTACAATACACTTTTCCCAAAGTTTCTGCCATTTCTTTAACCCCCCCAAAAAATACGATTTGTCAAACTCTTCAAAATACGATTCGGTCTCGATGATAACCTCCTCGTTTGAGCTGAATTTTTTCCCCCGAGCCACGTTTTCATGTTGGGGAACAGTAAGAAATCGCAGGGAGCCAAGTCGGGCGAGTACGGTGGGTGCGGTAGCAATTCGTAGTTCAATTCATGAAATTTGGCCGCGACAATTCCGTATCCGCTTGTTATCCAGCGTAAGCAATCGCGGCACCCATCGGGCCGACACCTTTCTCATGCTTAACCTATCATGTAAAATATTAATTATCGTTCCGTACGACACTCCTACGGCCTCGGCTACTTCGCGCACTTTCGTTCGGCATTCAGCGAGAATCATGTCGTTGAACTTTTCAACGATTTTCTCGGTAACCACGTATTCCGGTTGACCTGGGCGCTCCTTATCAAAAACAGATGTATGACCGCGTTTAAATTCGTTGAACCAATATCTTAGGGTTGTCATCGATGGTTAACGGTCCCCATAGACAGCGTACAACTTCGCTTTTATTTCTTCGCATGTTTTTCCATCCAAAAATAAAAAGCGAATTACGGATCGATATTGTTCTTTTTCCATTTGATCGCGAAACACGAAACACGTGTGACACTAATGGCTGCTAAATAGAAACTAACCTATGAATCAGTTTGAGTGTGCTGTCGTGTGACAGATGCCAGTACACTACGGTAATGCCAACTTCCCTCAGCAAAGCCACCTGTCTTCACACACGGGTACTTATTGATCTGCCCTCGTTTTACATATCAAAGTTTTTAAATTATCTTTTTATTTTTAAGCATGATTTATTTTGCTTCTCCATAAAATATAAATTTCATAAATTTTTTTTTTTGAGATTTAATGCAAGTGTTTACCTGAAGAACTTTAGTATTTATTACACTAGTACTACAATTATTGAAAAATTTTAAAGTTCTCTATATTACATATTACTGAAAGTACATCGTTCAGCGTACAGAAATTTTCATTTTAGTTTAAGGAGGTAGCCTTGATAAGTGCTCATGCTCGCAAGAAGCTAGAACAGATGACGATAAACTTCGGAGGGCATGACGTTAAGTTACAAGAACCCAGGTATCCAGTTCGGTCAACGGACCCCGTTTCGTATACATATCGCGACGATATGCAGAAATGCGGCGCAATAAATAGAGCTGCAAGGAAATAGGTGGATACTACTGTCCACAGTGCGCTACGCGTAGCCTGCGCATACAGAACGGTGTGCATCATTTATGGCAGGATACCAGTCGAAATCAGATCCGCTGAAAATCACCGCCTATACAATACACACGGTCAAACCTATATTGAAGCGCAAATTAGAAAGAAGAGCGGCCGAAATGTATAAGTGAGTGGCAAAAATGATAGAAGGAGTAAAATAAGGGGCGACAGACCTTTGAGCTCATCCCAAAAATACAAGAATGTATAAACCGGACATAACGCGACCGTAACTCTGAATTAACGCAATTAGTTAACGGGCATGGATGCTTTCGGCATTACTTCTACTGCTTTAAACTAGCAGATAATCCGAATTGCCCTAGTTGCAATGAAGAAGAGACTGCAAGGTGGGTGCAAGCACTTGGTAGGACACCGATACGATCAACCTCATACATGGCATGTGCGAATCAGAAGAAAAGTGGAGGTGGAACGATGATTCTTCATCATGGGGGCGATTACAAAGCTTCGTAAAGCAGTCCAGGTACACCGCAAAAGGCTTCGGCAATGGTAGCAACAAGCAGTATCCTCACGCTATTAGTTTTGGGTGTGCATCTGCAGACCAGCTGTAATAAGTAATACTTGATACGCGATGATTTATACGGTAAGGTTTACCATTACATTGGCATCGTATTGTTGAATAAGGTTTATAAGTTGTGGTCCCCGTGGCGTAGTTGGTAGTTTGTTGGCCTGCTATGCTGATTGTCCGGGGTTCAAATCTCAGCATAGAAAAAATCAAAAAGTAGAAAAGACAATATTTTTAAACGGTACCACCAATGGCAAACCTACAAGTGTAAAAATTGCCTAAGAAAAGCTTTACCTTCGCCGTTCGAATTCGGCATAAAACTGAATGTCACATCCATTCATGTACTAATTAACTGGCACAACATGGGTGGATGCAAAAACTCGGCCTAGGCCTTCCAAGGGCTGAAATATCCTAAACAAAAAACAAAAAAATTACAAAAACTGTAAGTTGTAGGTAAAGAATTAAGCAGTCACTTGCAAATCAACCCATTCATTCTCTACAGCAACGTGGTGCTCAATAACTTACCAAGAAAACATCAGTACAATTACTTTAAGTAATGCTAACTAAAATGCAGTGAACTCCACAGAGATTTAAAAAGGCGGATAATCAAAAAGCAAAAAAAAAAAAATTAAAACAATGCAATTTTTTAAATTAATAATAGAATTTGTAATAATTTGATTTGTGGGAAGCGTCAGAAAGCGTAGTATCAAAATTAATACTACGCCTTAAATACAGCAATTCACACGTAAATATATGCACAGCATTAGTATCCAGCAGCCAGTAACCAGCAACAACAATGATACCTTTACATATTTTCGATATCGCTGTCTAGGGGAAAAATCAGAGAATGTCAAATAAAAGCAAAAGTAAGTAAGAGGAGAACGTTCAAAAAAAAAAAAAAAAAAAAATCCGACCGAAGTTGAAGTAGAAATCCATACACAATCAACGTTGGCAGTAGCAACAATATAATCAAATATAAACGTAAATGTGTCGTCAAATTGCGCAAAAATCGTGCCATGGGTGTATGTATGTGTACTCGTACCTTTACAGATTTACAAAGCCACCCACACAAATTCATACATACATATATAGCGACATGTATGTGTATAAGAATATGCACTAAATAAACCTTAGTTGAAATTGTGGAGTTGGAAAGTGCTAGGGAGAGAACACTCAAGTAAAAATCTCATGAAAAAATCAGCGTACACATATTGAAAATGCTTTTAACCTTGTCGAGAACAACCATTCTTTCACTGTGTGAACATGTGTGTGTCTGTGTATGTAAATACATGTGCAAAGTTAAAACACCGAATGCGCTAAAAGCCAACTACGCTACCTTTAATTGGATTTCGTAGTGTTTTTACCAATCTTCTTCCGTTTGCATACGAGTACGAGCCATGCCACATTGCTGTTCTCAGTCCCAGACTCACTCTCACTATCCCTGCTCTTTCTCGTTTTATAGCCTGTCCGCTGAGCACAACGCAGTGCCCCAGTAACAAATGTGTAGGTGCCTGTGTGTGTTTGTGTAAGTCTTCCAAATGCGTTGTGACCAAAGTTGTCAAGCATAACTTTGCATTTTTATGAAGCTTAATGCAAAATGAGGTTTGAGAGACACAAACCAACACACCCACATACAAACACATTGGCATATGTACATATACATACAATATAAACTTAAATACAAGGTAACTTTTAAAATCTACTGTTGGTGTGAGTATTTGAATAAGGACCCTTCTCATTTCATTTTACAGATCAAATAGAAATTATTTCATATACTCGGAGAAGTTGAAACGAAATCACGTTCCATTTTGGACCTAATGACCCGTGCCATGTGTTGATTAAACGTTCTGGCGTTACTCTGGCATTTTTTGTGTGTGAGATTTTATTTTTTGAGGGGGATACTCATTGCTGTTTCTACTCTACTACTTTTATGACCATCAGCAATAGCAGCAGCCCATGTCCTCTTGGTCTTTCCTTTGCTGTTTCTACTGAATGAATGAATGAAAAAACATGTTACTTTTGGCTACTCTTCGTCCTACTCTCCTCATCCTTCTCGGTCTCTTATCGCTGACTGCTGCTTAACTTTATTAACGTTAAATGCTTTTAGCTCAATTTACTGAAATTTTCATTTGAATTTATTATAACACCAAAGAGCATTTTTTATTATGTTTTAATATTGAGCCAAAAAAACAAACAAGAAAAATACGAAACAAAACTCCACACATATATTTTCAATATCCTTTAGGTTTGTTATTGTGGGTGCGCTGAATGGACTTAATACATTTATATTGTACTAACGTACATATTTACATACAAATACATACATATGTATGTACGTATTGTATGTATGTATGTATGTATGTATATTTCAGTTATTTTGCCTTTTAGTTTAATTAAAGGTTATTGAATGTTCACTGCTGCTGCAAATAGCATACCAAATTACTTGCATAATTATATATACTGCCATCGGTATGTAGGTGGGTATATTTGTTCAAACCCAGTTGGAACAAACTAATGACAACAACCTTGCAGGGGCCTCGTTTGAATTGATGTTATTCGTTGAGAGAACATATTCAATTGCATTCAATTAATATCAAGTTGTCACATATTTTAATCTAACTCATAGAGCAGTGATTTATTTTTTCTTTATTTGTTTGACTGAGAGAAAATTCAAAGTAGTGAAAAAAGCAAAACTAAACAAATTTTGTAAATTTACAGTAGAATTAATGAAAGTTAGACACAGTTCACGCTAAGGTTCTTGTAAGTTTTGTAACTCTACCTAATGGAATACCAACCACTCTAGAAGTGCGTCAAAGGTGGTGAAAGAATCATTGCTTAAGTTTTCATTTTATTACTATCATCAAGTAGAAAAACTAATTAAATGTTCAAAAATCGATTTTACTGAAAGTCAGTTTAATGAGTTCCAAATTCAGGTTCGTGGAGATCTTTTAAAGCCAAACAACTTTTTCCCGTGAAGCAAAACTTTTCTCGTCTCAATACCATACATATATCGTACAAAGACTGAAAATTCTCAATTTTCCATTTTCAATGATTGCCCTAGTTATAAGACGTTGGTTTATGTTGAAAACTCTTTATTCTTATGGAAAACGACCTATGCAGAAACTGTTATTACTTTCAGTACATTGCAGAATTGACTAGATTTAAGGCGTTATGGAGTACTTTCTTTATTTTCCTAAATGAATTAACCAGCATAAATCTATCTGATTGAAATTCATTGTTCCTTAGGATGGGAAACAGTTCTGAAGTTCTACGTGACTTTAGAGAATTGTGGTAACACTATGGAGCTTGAGGGCTTATGTGACGACATTCATTCATTATCATTTTTGTGAGTAAAAATTATTTGGTATTGACAATAATACGGAAAAATTAAATTTAAGGAAAGGTTGAGCATTTTGAAAAGTCACTGATAAACGAGTATTGGAGATCATATCTTATTTACTTATAATGAAAAAACGTTCAATATATCGGTACTTAATAAAATAAGAAGAAATTTCAGATCTATAATATTATTCATACATACATTCGGTGAATCCATTAAGTTACTTAGGCAATAAGTAGCTTTTCCCCATCCTCCGAAGCATAGTTTAAATTTTACCTTGAAACTTTATCCTAATAGCCTTTGGAATCTATGTCTCATATATGAATAAATTTTTCTATGGGAAATGCTTTAGATTATAACCTACTATACCATAATGAAAAATCCAAGGCTCATGTAGAGTTGGACGATTTGCAATAGCCTAGGGGGTAAAAACATTGAGAGAAGCAGCGTCGCAGGGAAAATCGTTCCTAATACTCTTTTCTATCTTTTCTATCGTGTGTTTTAGCTACAAGTTTATAGTCGTGTCACCATGTGCCTAAAGAGATATTTTTACGAAATTATTGAAACGTAATTTATTGAAACTTTATTAAATTCTTTCATCATTCGAAAACACTTAAAACTACTTCACAAATATATTTTTCACTTTACATTTTCACTAAGACTGTCAAAGTGTGACAGACCGTGTTTTGCTGCTTCAGTCGTATTTATCTAACAGATGGCGTAGCTTTCACGAACATTCCAAAGCTTTCTGAAGTTTCCAGATGATGCTGTGCTGTATGATATTAGTTAGCAACGCCAAAAACAACTAGCATGGCCACGAACCATACAGCATTCTTGCCTCTAGATGGCATAACTACACATGTGTGTATACTACTGTAGATAACTGCACATATACATAACTAGGTGAGCAAATGCTGTTGTTCTAGAAATGCCTTCACAATATTTAAGAAATTCAAAAAGAAGAATGGCCATTTCTGGAATATTTTTTAGTGGAAACTAGAGAAAGTGTGTTGGCTTTTTCATTGAATTTGAATACATAAACCCTAATCCAAATATGAATTAGAGTCCCTTTCTAATGCTATTATTCAAATCTTTGAAAATATATTTAATCCATGACAATCACCAGAACTGAAAAACTTTCACTTTTAACTTTTTAGTGAATTTGCATAATATAAAAATAATGATATGTATGTAGCTCTCCATGGCCATCAAAAGGAGTAAGGTGCACTTTGAGGCTTTAGGCGGAATAATATCAGGCCGGTGGACTGTGCCCCAGGACTTCTCCAACGGCAATATGTTGTCGGTTTTTAGATTAAATTAAATTTTTTTCGGAAAATATTAAATTTAAGTGTTTTGCATATATGCATGTACTATATGTAAGTAAGTTTATTTTGGTCGATATAAATTCATATTGGCACAACCAAATTTTATTAGGATTTAGAACGCTTACGCTCACCTGCTGCTGAAAAAACACATGCTATATAAGTATATGTAGTTATTACCTACCTAACTCCCACTGAAAAGCTAAAGCAGTACACAGTTTGCAGCTTATTAGTTTAAGCAGAATATTCATAATTAAGTTTAAAGTTGTTACTTTAGGTTATTGCAAATATGCATGAGTATAGAAAATATGTGTGTTCTGGGATGTGCATGTGTGTGTGTGCATGCATGTCCTTTATTGCTTTCCTTTGCTCTTTATTATTAAAGTTTAACATTTGGATAATGTTCTTACATTACACACCTCATCTCATTCAGTCTCTTATTCTTTGCCCCTATTTCCTTCATTACCTACCTTCTCTTCTCTCCGCTTCTACTCTGCGCACTTTCCCTATAATCTAAAATTTGTAATTTAGCTTTACTTTGATCATAGTTTTAATTTAATTGATTTAAATGTTGTTTGCCATTTGATATGATATCAAAAAGGATATGCATGCAAAGTTTTGCTGCTGACGAGCAAACTAAGGAAACCGGAGTGAGAAAATGCTGTTTGTATGAATGTATTGCTGCCGATGTTGTTGATGCTTTGTTGCTGCTGATAGTTTAATGTGGCTGCTGTTGTCGTTGCCGGTATCCTTTTTAACCAACGGCAAGGTTATGCTTAAGTAATTTATAATGTTGTCATATTTAGTATTACTTAGTTTTGTGCAACCATAAATTGAGCCTGAATGAAAACTCTCACTTGCGTGTGTATGATGACGTGTATGTGTGTGTGTTAAGTTGATATGCTTTAGGTTAAATAATTTCATTTTGAGCTTTTTCGAAATTAATTAAGTTTTCTGTCCAAATTTAAAGTTTTGCAATAGCTTTGAATTTTTTAAAACTTCCATCGTATAATATATTGTAAATTAAGTTTTAAGTGTAGCGCATTTGTAGGTTGTTTGTGTAAATTTCGAAGTAGTAATGTGATAGTGTCTAGTCTCACCTTCATGTACTGCAATTTTTAAGAGTTTTTCATGTATGTATTTTCAAATTTGAAATTGATAATTTTTAAGAAAGTGTTGTAGCTTGAAAAGCAGGAAACGAGCACACAAGTATTTGCGGTTATACACAACGGTAGTCCTATGGGGCTTCATTACTCGTACATCCTTTGCTTCGAATTTTTAGTTGATTTTTGGTGTCAATTTGGCATAAGTTTGGGGCTTACTCTTTATTTTTTGTCTAAATTTAGACACTATTTGTTCTGATTTATGGTCAGATTTTTTTTTATATAATATAAGTCTTAATTTGGTTTCAGTTTGGGTTTGACTTTTAGTCTAGAATTTACTCTGAATTTTGTTATAATTCTTACCTGCTTTTGCTTCGTAATTGGGTCTGAGTTTTGACATGAACTTGTTCCTAAATTTTTTATTGGGATGAATCTCGGTTTGTATTTTGGTCTGAGTAATCAGATAAGGAGTTGTGTAAAACTCTTAACTAGTGCGTATTGAAAAGAATAAATCTGATTAAATATATTTTCTAGACCATGCAAGACTTGTCCAGCTTATTTAAAATTTGAGTCATTCCCAGGTTGGAAGCTCAACCTGTCCGATTTGCTGAAGCTGTTAATAGATAAAGGGTAGAGAAGATGTTTTAGCGGTCTAATTTCATGAATAAATAGTCAATATTGCAGCCAATTATTTCTGACCCACTCCTTACATTAAGTATTTTGAAGAGTTGTATCCGAGTTCGCAGTAAGACTGGGTGTCAATGAACTATATACATAGTCCATGAACTCTTCTGCTTAATTAATCATTGTAGCTGATATGTTACAAAAAAAAAAAAAAAAAACTTCGTTAGAGGTTCCAAGGCAATCAACAAAGACCACATGTGGTGATGTTTTAAAACTTAGATCTAATTGAAAGCCTTTACATAGAAAATCTTAAAAAACTAATAAAGCAGGAGGGAATGACCTAATCACTACAAAAATTATAAAAGAACTGGCTGATATCGCTGTAGCCCTACTGTGGCTGTCGTAGCCGTACTGTAGCTTTACATAGAAAATCTTAAAACTATAAAAGCAGGAGGGAATGACCTAATCACTACAAAAATTATAAAAGAACTGCTTGATATCGCTGTAGCCCTCCCTACTCAGCCTTTGGCAATAGACCTATTAGCTTGCTCCCGCTGTTATCAAAAATTAGTTGCTAAATACAAGTTCCCAATTTCATTGAACCACAAAGTTTTACTCTACACCTTGGTAATTAAACCATCGTGGAATTACAGTGCTCAAATGTGGGGCAGAGCTGGCTTCTCTACTATTGAACTCATTCAGCGAGTGCTATCCGAAATCTTAAGAACCACCACAGGCGCTCCTTGGAATGTAAAGAATGAAGATATTCATAAGGACCTTAGAATGTTCTTGGTGCAAAGTATGATACTTTAAAAAAAGAAGAAAGATTTAACATAAGAGATTACTGAACATTGTCTACCTATAAGAGAAAATGGCTATAGGATTTCTGCTTTTTAACAATTTTTCTAAGATTAATTTAGGCGCAGGCTTCAATTGCGAATATTTTTCTTTTTTCTCTCTGGCAACACACTGGTATTGAGTCTTTAGTTCTGAGAAACACACCAGCACTTCAACTAACTACAATATAATATTTCCTGTTTTTTTATTATTTTTAGATACTATTTTTTCTAGAGTTAATTGGATGTTGGAAGCAGCCACATGTTCTAGTTAGTTGCATAAGCTTAAAATGTGCATATATGCAGTTTCCATTTAAACGAAAAATTAATAACTATTTGATTAACATAGTTTTGTGGTTTCCAAAGTACTTTCGTTCTGCTCTGAGAATATTCTGCATATTTCAAATTACAAACTAACTATTATAACATGGAATTTTAATTGCAATTAATTATGTGGTAAAATTGTTACGGAAATTGTACACACTTATGTGGCTTTGTAAATGAAATTTCTTAATAATAATTACAAAACTAGAAATACATACAAGTGAATTATGAACATGATTCCATATGAAATGAGTTTTCTTATTCATTTTGGGTTATTTGCTGTTATCAAAACTTCGTGTTTGTTAATAGAACACGAAAAAAAAACCTTGTCTGAAAAATAAAATCTTTTCCGGTAAGGAAAAACTTCAAACTTCAAACAATCAAATATCTTTAAATAGATGCTACAAAAAGATTTATAAAATTGCAAACGAAAAGTAGACGAAGAAGAACAATACCAAATTCGTTAACTTAATTACATAGCAGACTTAGCCAAGTCATTGTTGAGTGGGTGAAAAATAAATAGATGCAATACTGAGAATTTTTCTTGGATTCTTAAATTCATGATCAACTGATCATTCATAGACCAAAACTTTAAAAGCTGTTCTCATCGATTTTAATGCATAATGATTGAGTTATAATTGTATTGATCGTTTACTGATCGCGAATTTTGAATCGCTAAGTTTGGGTTTCCTAATTCTGCTTTGAAATCAACAACAAAATTTTAATTATTCATTTTAATGAACGAACGAAGGAACGAACGAATCACAAATGACCGCCCAATACGTGCGTTAAGCGTTGATGATGTTTCCGTTAAATCTGCAATTCCACTGATAATTTTTAGGTAATAGTTAAATTTTTTTTTTAATGGGCGAAACTAGATTAAAGTAGGCCATTCATTGATCAGTAGGGTCTAAACTTACCGATATATAAACATTTGTGTTAAGTAAAATGTATAATTTTAATTGTATTGATCACCGATTCATTGGTTGAAATTTATTTGAGTCAGTGACAGAAATTGTACTTACTAATTATGCTGATGCCATTATCAACTTTTATTCCAATCAAAAATGATAACGTTTCTAGATTGTAGAACAACAAACTGACCTTTGTAATTTGCAACAAATTTTCTTTCAAATCAAACACCGGAATTTAGCTGATTCTTTAGAGAGTCTTCTTTTGCAATTACCATCTTAGTGGCTGAGTGGTAGACTGTAGCCCACTTTAATGTAGTTGCAATCCCTAGACAGTAAATAATTTCTGAAATAGGGAATAAAAATGCGCAAATTTTTGATAGAAATTTTCTGAAATCTATATTTTGCTGATCATACTGAACTACTTATACTACCAGATCATTAACTGAAAATCTAAACTTTGACATATCGATAATTTTTTTCCAAATCAAAAAATTAAACATCAGAAATTAACTAAACATTG
Source organism: Palloptera scutellata (assembly GCA_958295655.1). Classification (NCBI taxonomy): domain Eukaryota; kingdom Metazoa; phylum Arthropoda; class Insecta; order Diptera; family Pallopteridae; genus Palloptera; species Palloptera scutellata. The sequence goes on from OY282449.1 coordinate 48,505,106, forward strand.
TAGAACTTTATGAAGCTGATATCACTTCAAAAAAAAATGGGAATAAAAGAATAAATTGCAGGTGCATGTATTTCTCATGAAAGTTAACTGATCTTGTTGATCACTTCAAGATGATAATTTTACTAATTGTGCTGATGAAAATATAAGAGCAATATGAATTTTTCTAAAAAATTATAAATTTTATGTCGAGCCAAACATGTACTGATCGTGTTCATCGTAGATTATGAATGAATAATCTAAACTTAGCCCAATCTAACTTTCTTCTAAAACTGGAGTCGCAATTGAATTTACCGACTCCAGTCACCGAACTTATCGATAAAAATGTATACGTATGTAATACAATTTAATTTTTCGCTTCACTCAAATTTAGCTATTAATATCTACGTAGATCAAAAACCTATCAAAATGGTGAAGAACAAATATTAGAATATGTGTGCCAAATTCAAATATAAATTTAGTAACAATGACAAACCACCAGTTATGACATGGTCTTCAACAAATGTTGCCACTTATCTTAAAGATGCCAAGACCGTAAAACATCCAAATGCATTTCCATAGGTATTTGTCAGAAAGCACACAAACTGTAACCAGAAAATTTGCAGGTATGACAATGAAGACAGTGGCCCCATTCATTTTATTTTGATACTTTATGGACCGACGGCTGTAGACAACAACAGAAACATTAATGGGAACAACAATTCATAGGCAATACAAGAAATAGCAACAAAAGTATACATCAAGTGCAACATACTTAGTTACGAGAGTTAAGAGAGAAATTCTGAATCACGTACTCGTATGTACATATTAAACCACAAAGCTGAGATTACAGTTTTGTGCCATACACACATTCATGCAAATAGTCTCTTCCTTTCATATCGTCGTACACACATGTAAGCATTGTAGACAAGTATTGGTATTTGTTTACGTGAACGTGTGTGTCCATTTGTATCTTTCAGATGATATACATTTTGAAGCAAAATTGAAGCAAATTTCGCAAAATACAAACATACATACATATACGAGTAAGTATGTATAGGTTCATACGTATCTAATAATAATAATCGTACATAATAATGGTGATGACCACACCCCTTCTCACCTCAGACCACAACTGAAGCTAAAAACACCGCATAAATTCATAATAGTCGTTACCTATTGCCAAATGTTTCGCACTATGTTATCGCTTAGGTAGCAAAGTAGTTAGTATCTTAAAAACTTAGGATTTCTTGTATCTTTATTTGGTCATGCATGCTTTATTTATACATATATACTTATTTTGTGTGTCTTGTATGTAGTAGGTGGTACTTGTAGTAGTAGAAGTGATAGTAGTAGCAATAAAAGTAGTAGTGATAGTATTAGCAATAAAAGTAATACATAGTAGAAGTCATAGAAATTTTGCAAATATTACAGTTCAATTCTTAAATTTTTGATATTTGTCGCAGCTTTTCAGATTAGGACACTTTACTTACTTTTTAAAAGAGCTGTGATAATTCTTGTCGGTACCAGAAAGAAAAACATTAAGGGTTTTCTTTCTCTAAGTCTAGCATATGCCCTTGCACGGTGAAAAAATAGCAAAAATTTTTGTTGTTTCTTCGTTGCGTCGAATTTTTGCAATTCTTCTACTATTGCCCCGTGCAATGGAAGCTATGACAATGTCACCTTAGATATCACTGAAGAATAATTCTTGCTCTCTGGTGTTATTACGGCCCTATAAAGTCGAGCCTTCTTTAAAAGTGTGACTGTTGCTCGATGTTGATAATTGAGAAAGAAATTATTTTTGAGTGCTTAAAAACAGGTCATCGATGTATTGACTATTTCGCTTTTACTATTCGCTTATTGAAAGTTTGAAATTTTAACTTTCATGAGTGGTATTACGACCCCGAGATCAATTTTACTAATTTTTAAGTTTGCAAGTTTGGTTTAGATTTGTTAAGTATTGTTTGAGTTATGGCGGTCAGGAACAAATGTGTCGCCTACACTGGAATTTGATAATTTTTATATAGCGGGTAGAGCATTAATCTCTCACTCCAGAGGTTGGGAATATGATTCCTCTCTTGGTCTGGTGGTTAATTCTCATAATCTTCTTATATTTTCACCTTTATGAAGTCAATGAAAATTATAAAAACCAATGTTTCCTGTACACAGTGCATGTAGAGTATAAAAACTAACAAAAATCAGGACAACAAACCAGGCATACCGGACAGAGACTCGACTAAAGGAGAAAAAAACTCAGCAGAAACAACCAGTCTCCCTAGACCCACCAAAATCTACTTGACCATCTACCAGTAAGCCTGGTGGCTGCTAAAGATAAAAGGCATTTGATTTTAAGACACTATTCGAATCTTTAATAATATCAGCAGGACAACTTTATTTTTAAAGTATCAGTTATCACTTTATTATCTACTCCTAGTTTATAAGTTATTTACTTGAATTGTATTTTGTTTTATACTACTTAGTACCTACTACATTGTAAGCATTGCTTTTAAGTTATGTTATGATGTTGTTATTTTGTGTTCACTTGTCGCACATATAAAAGATTTTTATCCTACCTGCAAATATTAACTAATTAAATAAATAAATAAAAGTAAAAATAAATAATAACTACGAATAACTGGAAGCCGTGTAATTCTGCACACTCGCTGCTGCAAATGTACAAATTGCTTACTTCGACGAAAATCTGGTAAAATATCGATCAGATTGAAGTCGTATATTGAATTGTTTCATGGAAATGATGAGCAATGAGAATGTGAGCCCAACGATTTATTCGCACCTTTTAAGTCAGTCACCCACAGCAACCAACAAACCTGATCCAACCCTCACTATGGAGGGGAATTGGGGTTAAACCATCATGCTTGGTGACAAGTATCCCTTATCGTTAATCTGGAATACTCCAAATTTTATGGTATGACCTAAAAATTCCAACCCATTTAAAATCTCTGAATTCGCTAGTGCACTTAATCATAATTCTTTGAACGACAAGTCGACCGATTAACCAATTCAGAAAATCCTCCTCTAAGAACTTATCACTCCATCAGTGGAAAGGAAACCACAGAGCATACCGGAATTTACTTTTAAACGTAAATGACCAGGAGATGAGATGATTAAGAGTGAGTCGAAGGGAAATAAACACTTCAGCCATCATCAACTACACAATGAACTTTGCACTGGTAGAATACTTTGCAGAGGATTTCAGAAGCGGTGTAAACTAATATACACCTAACGTTTATTCAGAAAACAGTACACTCCTACTGTTGCTCAAACTATGTAAATAGTAAGAATTTTGTATACATACATATTTATATATATAAAAATCAAATCGTCTTGTGGGCAAAAGGACTGAAGAGATAGTATTGCTATTGCAACCGATACATGAAATATGTCTCCACTTAAATGAACTGAAATGAAAACTTTATTTTTAATGCCAGAATTTATTTTCTCAAAGCAATTTGTTTTTCAATTTAATTTTAATAAAACGCATCAAACTTAAATACATATCCCGCAGCGATATTATTGCATTGCAAGTAGATTTCTTTGAAAGTGTCTACATTTTAATTACACATAAATGTGAAAGGAATAGAATATTTGTGTATTGCCCGAAGCAAAAGAAATTGGAAGCAGATTATGAATTGAATCATAAAGCGAATTCGGAAAGGTGTTATTCATTATTTGATTTGAGGATTTAATATGAAAGGATAATGCATTATATTGGTATTTATATAAATATTGGTATTTACATATGTGTGCAAATAAATAGCTTCGGCGGGTATACAATACGAAATTGGCTACAAAATGAAATAGATTGAAATAAATGGTGATTTTGTTGGAAATATAAAATAATGTTCAACATTTCATATCGATGACTGTATACAAACGAAAGAGAATACATATATATGTTTGTACATGCTTACTTATAAATAAATAAATAAACAAACAAGCAGCAGGAAAAAATTAAATAAAAAGCAGGACAAGGAAAGAGGCATTGCTGCAGGAGTTCAGCGTAAATGGGAAATGGTAGGAAGCAGGCAAGGAGAAAGAGAGAGATAGAGAGGCAGGCATGAACAGAAGTAGGAGTATTATAATTGCCGTCACTCCTTCATTGTTATTGTTGAAACAAACACTCCATTTCCTACTACTATCCGGGTACTATGGTGCATAACAAACGCAATTATTGAAATGAAATTCGAAGGATTACGTTTGAGGCACGTTCTCGGGATATGAGAATGAAAATGAAGCGCAACAATTTGTTGTTATTTGTTGAATTTCATTTTTGTTTTTGCCCTCGCCTGTTGCTAATACCACTACTAACGAATGATTGTTGTTGTTCTTCGGTATGCTTGCTATGACGCTGATGATGCTTCTGGTGGATGGATCATGATGATTGTGCTGACGGTGATGAAAAACAAAGCCGCATCGCATATGTAGGTATGTATATAATTTATTTAAAACAAAAATTATCCCATAACATTTATTTATCTATCATTTATGCATAACAATGCAAATAAATGACTTACATACAGTAACATGTATGGAGTTGTTTCAAGTTATCTACATATGTATGTAGACAATGTAAACTCAAATGCATTTTATGGTTTTTAATTTGGAAAATTGTTTTCTAAACTTAAATGCCGTTATTTATATCATTGAAAGATTATAATATTAATTTTGGAGAATATGTAAATGTGGTCGCTGTGGCGTAGTAGCATTGGACTGCTACGCAGAGTGTCCGGGGTTCAAATCTCGGCACAGGCAAAATCAAAAAAGTAGAAATAATAATTTTTCTACATGGCACACCTCTTGGCAGGCAATGGCAAACCTACAAGAGTAAAAATTGATTATGAAAAGCTTTTCACTTCGCTGTTCGGATTCGGCATTAAACTGTAGGTCCCTTCCATTCATGTACAGATATAACACGCACAACATGAGTGGATGCGAAAAGCTCGGCCTAGGCCCTCCATGGGCTGTTGTGCCATTAAAAGTAAGTAAGCAAAAGAATATGTAAATAGCAGTAAGCACATGTAGAAATTGTGGAGTATTTAAAGAATACTAGTCTCTATAAGTTTTTTCATATAAAAGTGAAAAAAATACGTATAGTTATTATTCTAAGGGTAGCCCGTGTGCAGAAGAGCTTTAGAGCTTTTACATCTATTACACGAATTTCATTCACAAAACAGAAGATCAGGTTATCATCAACATTTATGCGAGTAGGTTCATGGTATCACTTTTTTATGTATGTGTGCGCAGAAAAAATGCTTCTATCGAATTAATTAGTAATTAAACTTTTGTTTGCCGAAATATTTTTCGGTGAACTCGAATGTTTAGTATGCACAAGCATGACAGACTTTACTTACTTTTAATGGCACAACAGCCCATGGAGAGCCTAGGCCGAGCTTTTCGCATCCACTCATGTTGTGCGTGTTATATTTGTACATGAATGGAAGGGACCTACAGTTTAATGCCGAATCCGAACGGCGAAGTGAAAAGCTTTTCATAGCAATTTTTACTCTTGTAGGTTTGACATTGCCTGCCAAGAGGGGTGGTGCCGCGTTGAAAAATTATATTTTCTACTTTTTGATTTGGCCTGTGCCGAGATTCGAACCCCGGACACTCTGCGCAGTAGTCCAACTCACTACCACTACGCCACAGCGACCACTAGCATGACAGACGTTAAATTCAAAATTTACAAACAATAAATAGCAGAATATATACTCAACGTTTCTTTCAGTGGAAGTTTTGAAAGCTCTTCAATACATTCAAATAAAATAATGAAGCTTTACTGTAATGATGTGAACATTCTGAAAAATTAAATAAAATTTTAGCAAGTATAAAAACGTAAAAAATTCTTTTACACAATCCTTATGTTTACATAATTCAATGTGAGAAATTTTTTCAAATGATTATTTTTTACAACTAAATTAATTATCTACATCCTGTCTGCAATAGAATGTAAACAACACTTGTGCTCAAAACTCACATTAGAACTAAGCTTACATAAAGTGATGCTTTCACTTGTGTGTGTGTATGCTTCTATTTTAAAGTATAATTTTACGCTTTTGTTAATGCGCAGAAAGGTTTCCTTTGCTCAAAGATATATACTTACACATAGTACATGAATACCTACATACATACCATACATACATATGTACATATATATAAAAGAATTTAAAATTTTACAAATAAATATGAATTGCAATGTGAAATCATAATAATAATGTCACATGCACACACACACGCACATACTCACATATGCAAAGCATTTTTGCACATGTGACTCAGCATTTGTGTTGCTTGCATAATATCATCGAATAAAAAAATATGTCTGAACGATTTCATTAAAGGAAACCACATATGGTTCTACTCTCTTCTTTGGTCCTAGGTATCCACTTTGCCTTCTCCTACTCTTAATTCTCTTCTGTTTTGCCGTTAATGTCAGTTATTTTTCATAGTCATTCATGTTTGTTTTGCGGGGCTTATATTTTTATATTATTTATTTTTATTTTATTGTTTCTTTGTTTTTCGCTATTATATTTTTATTATTGATGTTTCTTCTTATTTTTTGTTTTTGTTGATGCTGTTTTTGTTTGCTTGCTTACTGTTGATAATTTTTCTTTTCCTTACAAAATCCTCAGTTGCAAATTATTTTAAAAATTCAATAAAATATTTTGTCAAAATAAATAATAAAATTATATAAAATATTTTCCTTGTGAATTTTTCATAATATTCAGTAATTTGACAGAACTTTTGTTTATCTAAGAATTTTTATAAGTATTCCTTTAGAGTTATCATAATATTATTAAGCTTACAACTAGAATTGCAATAGAATAATTTTTACTAGTCAGTAATACAAATCAGTCTTTGTTTATTCAAAAATATTTTTTTAGTATGCTTTTAGGCTTCTATGATATTTAAAAGCTTACCATAGAAGTAGTAGAAAATCGGAGAATGCTGCATAATTTACATGCATGTATATTTGAAAATATCGCTTACCTGAAAGTAAAAGAAGATAGAAAATATTTTAAGTTTAAAGCGCATTTTAAAATGAAATAAAATAAGTGCCTCAAAGTAGACTGTAAAATTTTGATTTTAATGCTTAAAGTTATATCGGTTTTGTTGAGAGGCGGAGAACTTTAATTTGATAAAAAACACAGAAAAATGTTTTTAAACATAAGGCGTGAAATCGAAAAAATCGTATAACTTTGAAAGACCACTGCTTTAAAACTCTTCATCTGAATGAAAAAATTCAAACAGTAGGCTTTGCGTTGGAGAAATTCTGATGAAATTCAATCACATGTTTTTGACTTGTGAACTTTCAGTTGAGTCATGGCATCGGAAGTGGAAAGACGCGATTTAGTTGTTGAATTATTTCGAGAAAATCCGCAGTGAGCCAGAAAACCATTGCAAATAAGGCGAAAGTTGCACAAAACACTGTCTCGATGATTCTTACAGCCTTAACAGTTACTAGAAAATATGGTTCTGGAAGGAAATGCGGCTTCGTGTCTCCACGAAAGGCGAATAAAGTCGTTGCTCTCTTAGAGAAGAATCCAGCGTTGTCTAATCGAAAATTGGCGGAAAATGCGAGTTGCAGTGAGTTTTTAGTTCATAAAATTAAAAAAGATGCGGGCCTTAGAACATACAAAGTGCAGTCAGTACCCGACAGGAACGCTACTAAGACCTTGGTAGCCCAGAGACGAGCTAAAAAGTTGAAGACATATTTTTTCCAAAAATTCGATTGCTGTGTTATGGACGATGAAACATACGTGTTGTATAAATTTTCTCAATTGCCTGGTCAAGAGTTTTAGAGGTAAGATTTACGACTAAACAAAAGTCCAAGTTCCCGAAGAAGTTTCTGGTATGGTGAGCGATTTTTAGTTGTGGGCTAAGGAGCAAAAGTTTCGTAACAAGTGGCACTGTTAACGCCGAAATTTATGTGAAGGAGTGCCTCCAGAAGAGATTGCTGCCCTTCATTACAAAGCACAATGTATCTACTTTCTTCTGGCCTGATCTAGTCTCCTGCCACTACAGTAAAGTAACCCTTAAATGGTTCGAAGACTAAAACATCAAATTGGTACCGAAAATCCCCAATCCACCAAATTGCCCAGAACTTCGGCCTATCGAGAGATATTGGGCTCTAGTGAAAAGAACATTAAAGGCAATAAACAAATAAGCTAAATCGATATAAGATTTTAGAAATAAGAGGAATGCTGCCGCCAAGAGAGTCTCAGAAATGACAGTAAAGTCGCTAATGGCAGGCATACCGGCAGGCAAAATCAACAAACAAATTAGTTTTATTGATCATTTTATCAGAAATTAATTAAGTTTCTTTTCAAAATTGTTTACATGTCTTTATTTGCATAAGGGATTGCTAGGACAATTTAAAGTTATCCGATTTTTTCGATCTCACTTCTTAATTTTTTGACATTGATGTTCGAATATGAATCGGGCATGTGGCTGCCGCGGCTGGCGCGGTCCGTTGTAGGACCAATTTTTATTCAAGTTAAATCTTCTAAGCACGTAAACTAAGATCTTTACGCAAAATTTTCCATAAAGTTGATGGACATTATTTGTTGAGGGCGATGATAATCCACAAGCCATTCTCGAAACACCATTATATCCAGAAGAAGTCACCGTTTGGCGCACTAATGGGATGGTGAAATCATTAATCTATATATCTTCAAAACTGATAATGGTCAGAACGTTGCAGTCAACGATGAGCGGAACAGAGACATAATTACATACTTTTTCCTGCCTCAATTGGAAGGCATTAATTTTGCAGACATGTGTTTTCAGCAGGACAGCGTCACATGCCACACAACGCGCGATACAAACAATTTACCGAAAGAAACATTTGACGAACTATTAATTTCATGAAATGGACCTGGTAACTGGCCACCTGGTTCGTGCGATTTGATTAAGTATATTCTTTGGGGAGTCGTATGTCTACGCTAATAAAACAGAATTAAGCACGTGAAAGCTAACATTTGATGCGATATTGCCGAAATACAGTCTGATTTACTGCGAAGAGTGTGTGAAAATGGTACCGCAAGATCACGTCATGTAGGTGCTAGCCGCGACCCACATGCCCGAAATCATATTCAATATTAATGTCAAAAAATTATATTTAAAATAAAGCCAATTTTATAGATGTAAAAAACATTTTCCTGGGTTGGTGAACTTGGTTATCAAATATAACACAGCCATCTTCTACAGTGCTGCAGTTGAATGTCTGTTCTCAAAACATTGTCGTAACACTTTTCTTTGTATAAGCTGTTGAAGAAAAAAAAAAATGGAATTAGAGAATTATCGTTTACTACGTTAACTTTTGGTTTACGCTTTGTGGGTTAATGACATTACTAAATTTATTCCTGAAAGCATGCTCTCAAAAATTATTTATTAGAAAATTTTTAAATCAGGGTGTTTCACATGCTCGTCTTATATTTTTGATATCGAATGGTATAAAGTTTCATCTTATTTTTCACACAAACAACTCATATAAAGATTTCTCTACTTAACCAGTAAAAGGAATGTGTTGGGAATGCTTTTAAAATATTAAAATAAAGGACTTCATCATCAACATCCACATTAGCATACAAAAAAAAAAAAAAAAAAATGGAAACAAACTTGAATACAGAATTTGAAATATTCTAACCATTCTAACTTCCTAATGCATAATAAATGCTAACCCTTAAAACTATGCTACAACACTTTAAAATTCGGGGCTAGTAAAAAGTAAATACCTAAAAGAATCACCCAGACAAAAGAAATTGAAAAACTTGTAAAATTTAATTTTTTTTTGAGTAGATTTAAAGTTGTACATGAGAAGGGAAGGGATAGCAATCATAGAAACTAAAAGCAAGCATTTTGAAACCAATGAATTAAAACCGCATCTGCTTAAAAATAAAACACAAGCGTCAAAATCCATATGTGATGCTGGAACTACATATGGTTTCAGTGAAAAAATACAACAACAATAAAAATACAAGCCAACCACACACTTCCTGCTGCTGCTGCATCGGCATTGATCGACGTCTCGTTGGTGTTGCTCTCGCCGCTCGATGCTGGCCAAGCTTTGCCAGCTGTGGTTTACATAATATAAAATTCAGGCACCTGGCAAAAATGCCATAAAGTGAGAGTGAAGAGGTGAACACAGGTACAGCAAAACAAAAATGGCATTAACATTTCCATTGTATAAGCTGGCAATTGAGTGAAAATTAGATTAAGAGCACGGGTAGGTACAACATTAAGTATGAAGCTAATGCAAACACAATTTCATATTGAAGTTACCGCTACCAGTCAGTCACTCCAAAAATTGGCATGGAAACGAATAAAGCATTTCCTTTCCAACTTATGCTTGAGCTTAGCTGTATTTCCGCAGTCAATTTAGAATTTACTTGCGGGTGCAATATACTAAAAGCATATTTTGCTTCTTTTGAATGTTCCTGGAAGAAACTTTTAGCTTATTGCTACTGCTGGTGTTATTGCTGTTAGTGTTTAATGCGTTGCTTTAATATTTGTAGAGAAATTGTATTTTCCAAGACATACTCTATGTAATTCCACTTGCATTTGTATTTGTATTTGTATTCAAAGGCAAAAATGCTTTATCCTTTTGCGCCTCAACAATAATAATAATAATAACTGTTTCCGACATTTGTTGCTTTCGCAACTGCTGTAAGAAGTATCTGAGACTGTGTGTGTATCTGTATGTTGGTGTGTGTATATATATATGTACAGCAACAAGGGCAATCACATTCATTTCATTTTGTAAAATTTATTTACATGCTCATAGTCACAACTGTGCACAACGCTGCACAAACCACTTCCGCCGGAAACTAGCTTTTAGAGAGAGCTCTGCAGTAGGACTGCCGCATAGAAACACATCGGCACACACACACACACTTACTATACATTTACACACAAAGCAAGCAACAAGAAACGCAAAACGACAATGAAGCTTCTTTTTAACCTCAGCAAATGCAATCAGTTTGCCGTTTGTGCCCCTTTATATTTGCTTCTCTGTATATTTGTTCAAATGCCAAGATTCGCCATTCAGGATGTGTTTTAAAGGCAAACTCAGGCGTTAATATGGCGCCAACCATTTAAACTGTTGAAGTCATAATGAAAAATGCAAATTCCCGAAGGCGAAATTCTTTGCAAACAAAACATGAAAGAGTGTCTGCTGCTCGGTTCTGTTCTGTTCTGTACTGGCTCTACTCTGCCAAAGTGTAGGCAAATATACTCCGTTTTATATTCACTTACCTCCCAGAAAAAAAAACAGAGCATGAAAACATAAGTAAGTAAGAGAAAAACTGGGGTGATTATGTATGTGAGTTGGGAAGAGGCAGAGGGACGGGGAGAGGGGTTTGGCCTTGGTTAAGTTCAATTGCACAGTGGTATAATGTATTGCATTGTTCGTTTTCACCTAAACTAAGAAAGATTGTAATTCAAGACTTGAGACAATTGACAGATATTTTCTCAAGTTACTTAAAATTTTATAAGCGTTATGACGACATTCTGAGTAGTATATTCCTTAAGGTACAAGAGATATTAAATTATTCTATTGATTCGAGTCCGTTGAACAGGATCTTTTGATAATAAGGTGGCTTCGCGTATTTTACGAGCATTTCAGTTTTTTCAAACTAAATTGGTAATTTTTTAGTTTTGTTTATAGAAATTTTTATGTTGCTTTTTATTTGCAATACCAGAGAAGAAATATTTAACTAACAGCTTTTTTTTAGGGAAATAAACTAAAGAAAACTTACTTCAAGGGAACATATTGCTGTCTGTAATGATATCAAGTTCCAGGAAGATGTTGGTGAGTGGAGAATGATATATACTATCGTAAGAAATTCGTGGAAGAGAAAGAGAGGTTATTGTTCTAATCCAGAAATTACGGGTAGTTAGAGTTAAGGTTTGTAGTTTATTGCATAAAGGCTTTGGGCTTAACCACATACGTTTCAAACGACGGTAAACCTCGAATATACCTATAAGTAAATGCTTTAAAAAAAAACTGTAGAACTTTTCAATATCAAATTATTTGATAATAAGGAATAATTAAGACGATTAAGTTACAAACAATTAGAGTTAGTGCTTACAGTAAGATGAAGCAGACAATGCAACAAGTGGCAGCTAGAATCAATAGGAGCCAATTGGAAACAATCGTTGTTGGAAAGAATCAGTGGTGGTCCATAGCAATAATAGACAGTTAGAAGTAAAAGTAGGCAGTCAAAAGCCATTAGAGGTCATGCAAAGTTAACAAGAGGTTGGAAAAAGTAATTGTTAATTCGGGAAGCAATTATTAATTGGGGTCTTGCAAGATAAGAAGCGTTTACAAGGTCAAACAAAATCAATAATAGAAAATACATAAGAGGCATATAATATGTCCTGTACTATTGCTATTACTGCTAGCAGCAATAAAAGGTAGTGAAAGACAATATAATATAGTTAGAGCAGATTTATCAGTCCAAGATAATCAGAGTTGGGTGAATGAAACGAAGCCAATGAGATACTGCGGTCAGAGTCAATACTAATTTTTTCGGCAGTTTTATAGAATCAGAATCCATCAGTGGTAGCTTAATACCGATGTAATGAATTCAGAGGAAATCAACGTTTGTCAGGAGGTAAAAATCTCAATACAAAACATTAAAAAGGAATAGAAGGCATGGAAATGTAGGAAGGTAGTGATATCAGGTGAAATTTAAGGAAATCTTAGATAAACAAAAGCTATTAGATGCATCACAACACCAACAAATGACAGGCAATCAAAGACTGCTACAGGCTGTGCGAGGTACAATAGGTTTTAAGCAAATGGTCTTAAACAATTAAGAAGTATCGTATGCGAAAAAGTGAGACCCCAGACAGAGGCAGTTAAAGATAGTTAGTGGCTATTAGAAGCGGTATCAAATTGGCAAAGAAATTCAGAGGATAAGTCAATTGTAATAATAGCCAATTTTAGGCAGTTGGACTTGATCACCGAAGGCAACCAGAAGCTCTGAATAGCAACAAAAGGAATTCTTAGGTAGTGAGAGGCAATGAGATGTCAGCAAAAGGGCTCTAAAGTCAGTCACCAGCAATCTGTAGCTTTTATAAGAAATTTAAGGCGGTTTGGCAACATAGTCAAAGGTAATCCGGGCATTCAACAGCAATACTTAGATAGTCTTCAGAGGCAATCATTGGGCAAACGAAAGCAATAAGAGTCAGTAGTAGGCAATATTACTCACAGCTTATCTTAAGCAGGCAGAGTTAATAAAGGAAGATCAGAAAAGTAAGTAAAGGCAGTCATAAACACACGAAAACAATCACTGAACGTCTATCATATTCAATTATGTATTATACATACAACTTTGATTAATTTTTTGTTATACTGTGCATTCTAACATTGCAATAAATTTGTCTAGCAGAACATCTAAAATACAACTGTCCCTATTATTCTTGCCTCTACAAATGCTCAAAAAAGTGAGGCGATTTTGCTAAAGGTTGTAACTGCGCTTTTGTAAACCCAATTGCGACGCCGCTGCAATTCTGTTGCTGTCAGCAACAATTTTGTTTCAGTTTACTTACTCTTACCAAGAGTTTCCTTTTTTTTTTCTTTATGTTTCACAGCACTTTTCGCACTTTTCTGTGAGGACCTTTGTCCTATGTGAATGCATGTTTAAAGTGTGTGTCTGTGTGTGTGTGTGTTTTAGAGTGAATATATATACTTTTGAAAATATCCAAAAAAAAAGAGCTAGCTGGAAAAAGAAAAAGCAAGCGCAAGCTATGAAGAAAGCATAAAATTGAAATTCCACGCTTTGAAATTAATTAGCGAAAGTTTGTGGATGTCTGTGTGAGTGCAAGTATGCGAGTGTCTTTGTAAACGCATGCCGCTCGAATATGAGCCCAATTAAAATAAACCATGAAAAACGTGGTATTAATTTTCAGCTCTTTCGTTTTTCGTTTTTTTATTTTTTTTTGGTTCCTTGCTCACTTTTTTGTATCCTTTATATCCCTTCTAGTTGTTTGGATGGTATTTTATATTTTAAAGTGGCCTTGCATAGTTTATATAGAATTTTTTTTTGTCATCCAACTAACACCTAGACACGAAAAAAAAAATTCGAGGGCACCATGCTAATTTATAATGCATTCAAGGCACTTTTGTTCTATGTTTCTATTTTTTGGGTTTTGTGGGTAGAAACATTTGAGTTCTTGATATTCCTATTATATATTGCAAGTGTAAATGTGTGTGCAATTTATCACATTTTCCTCCCTTTTACACAGCGATGTCACACTCTTTCTCATTTTCACAGTTTCACAAGAGATAATTAAGCCGAGAACCAAAGTGTGAATTTCACCAGAACAAAACCCCCAAGAACAAAGACCTAATGAAAAGGACGTGTCGTAGCATTTGATCCTTTTGGCCAATGCGGAAATTAACACAAAAGTATTTTAGCACGCGAATAGTTGACATGTTGGTATGAGTTAAAGTGGCATTGTTCAGTGGTACATATTTTCTAGTACTTATTAAGAAGAAATCTTTTGAATTTGAGATATACTTGTAGCACTTAGCTATGTGCTATATTGTGCTGTATTGCACGCTGGTGATGTCGTAGAATTAGTGAGCAGTATGATATCTCAGCGAGATGTCAAGACATTTGATATGAAGTAGTTTCGCAATATAATGAATTTTAACATAAGTTCTAGTAAAATTATAGTGTTGTAGTTAATATACATAATTATATGGGCGACCGAGGTGGGGCTAAGTCGGAAACAAAGCATGTTTTGGGGGGAAATAAAACATGTTGAATAAAACATCTCTATGACAAACTTAACGTGCATGGAAGCCTGTTTAATAAAATACATGCATAGAATATACCCTAGCAAATAAAAAACATAAAACAAAAAAATAAAGCATATTAAAATCTGTCAAAAATATATGCAAATAAATATATACAAAATAATATATAAAGATATATATCAATATATATATATATTATAAATATTGACTGACTCTCATGTGGGGCAAACTTTTATAGAATTTTATAGTAAATAAATTTTTCAGATTTTTTAGCAAAGCTAAATGAAACTTATACCCACAGAAAATTTTGCATTCTTCGATATTAACTACTGACTGGAATTCAGCGTGAGGCACAGCGCAGATATGGTTGCATTCGAATTTTTTGTAGAAGAAAAGTATGAAAAATTTTTGATTTAAGGCAAGAATGAGAAATAATGCCACCTTGCGTGGTAGCCATCATGTGTTGAAACTATGAATAAGCAAAACAAAACCTAGCAATAAATATGGTAACTACAAAATATATTTTTGGAATAAAATAAGCAGTTGAACCAAATTAGTACTTTCAATTCCTTGTATACTCCCCTTTTCTAAGAGAATATTTCGGTATGTTTCAAAATAGCAAATAATTTAAAAGTCAACTTACTTATTTCTTATGGCTTTAACCGTAATTCCAAGTTGATAAAAAATGTTTCTTTTACTGGCACAACAGATCATCGAGCTTTTCGCACCCACCCACGTTGTTTGTGATATATTTTTAGATGAATGCAAGGGACTTACAGTTTTAGGCCGAATTGTTTCGTTGGCCGTATGGCATGTAGCGCCGTCTTGTTGGAACCAAAGGTCGTCCACATCAACATCCTACAATTCACAATTCAGGCACGAAAAAGTCATTAATCATGGCTGTATAGCGTTCCCCATTGACTGTAACATTATTACCGGCTTCATCTTTGAAGAAATATGGACCAATGATTCCCTCTGCCCATAGTGCACACCAAACAGTGACTTTTTGAGGATGTAATGATCACTCCAAATGCGACAATTTTGCTTATTAACGTACCCATTCAACCGAAAGTGAGCTTCATCGCTGAACAAAATTTTCTTGAGAAAATCGCGCGAACCGAACCATTATTTTGGTAATAAATTTGCACGATTTGCAAACGTTGTTCTATTCATTATGAAATAGTAAACCAAACTGAGCATAAATCAAGTGACAGCTGCCAAAAAGACCAACTCCGAAAAAAGTATTGCCAGATTTAAAACCACACTTCTATAAAAAACACCTTTACTTTTTTTGAATTTGATTCTACTTACATAGCAGGCCAGCTCACTACCAATTATGTCACGGCAACCTCCATTCTCTTAAAACACATAGCTTTTTTCTAGGTCAATTGCTTGTGAAGGCTCAGAGGTAAGATATATTATCAATAGCTTAGTAGTAGTTTACTTCGTAGCGAGTTTGAGGCTATGAAAAATATGCACGAGAGGCCTTTGATCGACTCAAGAGGCGGAACGAATATTATAAGATGCGAAGAATATAACCAACAAAGAGGAGCTACAGAAGAATCTTCGTTTATGAAAGAGAAAGAGGTGTGAAAATGCATTTGATGTCTACAAAATACAGGAGATATATACTGATTCCGTAAAATGATGGAATCTGTAATTGGTCATGAACCAATGAATTGTAACTTTGAGTTTCAATTAATATTATGATCTGCAGACTTGAAAGATCTGTACAAAGATAGTAACATTGACTTGAGTGAAACTAGCTGCTTTGCAACTTTCCAGACATCAGCAGTTAATAAAATATATTCCTTTTATACTTTCTACTTTTTAACACTCAATTACATAATTATAACAAAGCAATTTCCATTACCTGAATGATTATAAAACTTTCATAAACGATATAATTTTTTAATATCGGAACAGCAATCATATTAAGAATATGTTAAAACAAATGCGAATCATCCATTTTGAGAGTATTTTATAGCTATGAAAAAAATATAAATATACTACATATTTTTCAAGCTCATCCTAAAGGTAAATGCTGACGTAGGCAGCAGCATAACACTAATGAAAATTGTGGCTGGTATCCGCAGAGCGAAGGCCTTAAATGAAAACAAAAAGCGCAATGGCTGTCAAGTGAGTTGATTACGATTAACAAACAATGACGACGACTTTGACTCAAGAGTGGCAATCATCAAACCGGCAACGCCGACATACCAACTATTGGCAACAATCACTTGCAATGATGCTGACAATAAAACACACACACAAATATCAAAACAAAGGATTGTGACAACAAAAAAACAACAAAAAAGAAATTTCGTCATCCTTTTGTGAGCTTTCGAGTTCATAAAATTTTATAGCTTAAGGTAATTATTAATTTAAATTCCTTTTAATTTGGATTTTAATATTCAATCTCTGTGCATATGTATTTGTGTGTGTGTGCGTATGTCTGTGGATGTGTGTGGATGTGTGTAACTTTCTGTTTGTTTTACAAACTCTTAAGCCGCTTTTCAATTTTAATTTCGTAAAATTTTATTATTCGAATACTACTCCACGGTAGCATATTTTTTGTTTGCATTAGAACTTCTTCTCCTTCACAGCTTGTTAACAAACAAACTATGAACTACACCAACTGACCGCATGCATACTTTATTGTTTTTGTGTTTGTAGTAACTATTTTAGCATACTTATAAATGAAAAGTAACAAAATAATACCACAAAAAAAAAAAAATAAAAATAATAAAAGCTAATGCGGTTCACCCGAAATGCAAAATTTAAAATTACGTAAAAGCTACACACCAAACTTTTCTCTTTTACTACTACACCGAATTTTGTAGCCAAGTTGGAGGAGAAAATCTTGGACGTTAATTTAATGCGATTAAAAAAGTTTGATAAATACTAAATGTTGTTTCTTTTTAGTTTCGTTGTTACGTTACTTGCCGCTGTTGTTCTTGCTTTGTTGTAAGTGCAAACATTTTGTGAACATTATTTTTTAAGTGGTGCAAGTCCTGAACCTAAGTTTAGAGACTTAAATGAATTTAGGGGAGAAATATAAGTGCAGGAGAATATATTCTCTTGGGAGGAACTAAGCTTTAACTTCAAAGTTTAAAAATGGGATAAAAATTACACATCAACTTAAAATAAAATTTTGGTTAACAGTCAAACTAATTTTAATCTAAAATTTAAACTAAAACCCAACCGAAATTTGGACCAAAGTTCAAACTAAAATGCCAACCAAAAATTCAGACAAAAAATTATACCGAAATATGACTAAAATGAGAATAGTAATAAGAAAAAACAAATTCGTACTAAAATTTAGAGCAGAATTAGCTAAAAGTTCGAGCGAAATGTAAACCACCGATTTGAACAATTGAAAATCAAAACTTGTAAACTAGTTCAGAGAAAAATCCGGTTTTAAATTTAGACAAAACTATGACCAATTAAAGCGCAAATTAAGACTAAAAACATATCAAAAATTGGAAGCAAAAGTTCTGGGTTGCTGAAATAAACTTCAGAACAAATTCAGAGAATAGTTATAAACATAATTCAGACAAAATTCAAACCAAAATTCGGACAAAAATTCAAAACAATATTTAAAACAAGCTCAAACCAAAATTCTACTTTAAAACTAGACAAAAACTTCGGCCCTTAATTTGGCAAAATCAGATCAGCAATTTGCACTACGCAAAACAATTTGTAGAAGAAAGTGAGACCACAAAGAGACTAAATTTGAACGAAAGTTCAATCCAAAGTCACGTAAAAATTGGAGCGAAATCTATACTAGCTAGTTAGTTAGTTTAAGAGGTTGCCAATGAATGCACGGGAGCCTCAACGGTTCTTTATGATACCGAATGATTGGACCCTCAGTTTAAAAACCATACCAAAATTCAGAATAAAATTCAAGCACTGATTCAGATAAAAATCAAAACGAAATCCAAACCACTATTCATCCCAAAGTCAGACCAATATATGTTTAATTTCATACCTAAATTCTGACCAAATTCGGTCCAAAATAAAAAAAATAAGATGTGATAGTAATTAGTCACTATTTTGGAACGGTCTGCAGCACTTCTGCACTGGAAAAACATAGCAAAGTCATTCCACAAATCCTCACTAAGAGATTTCCGCAACAATTGTTTCCTTAATTTATCGAGAGTTAATCTCTTGGTTTCACTACAGCTTAGTGTTTCCTTATCCACGTGAGTGAGTTCAGTCAATAACTAGTCATCGTAGGCCTTCGTATGTTTTACGGAGAGTATGTGACCCAACCAATATAATTTGCGTTTAGGTATCGCTACATGGTTCGGAGTTTGGTCCGTAATTAAATGTAGTACCTGAATCATATTCGAACAAAGAAAACAGCAGGTGTGCATACTCTAGCCATTTCGTACGACATCGTTATGGAGCTACAAGAAATAGGAATAGCATGGGGTCTTCTTTGAAGATCTTGACTACGTAGGCGATATTTGCTTATTGCCGCTACCAAAACTGAATTCAGTGAAAGGAACAGCTGCAAAAACTGGTTTGGAAATCAACTTTAATTACCAAGTTTAACGATATTAGGTATACCAAACAACATTTTGAGGCATGCATTCGATTTAAAAATCGTCGTTAATGCAACAGAGTACCAAATTAAGAGTCCCCAAGTCTCGTGTCAAGTTAACGTTGCTTTTAGGTTGAAATATATGAAACACCACTGCACTGGGTGTACAGGTTCTGATAGTTTTTATAATCCGTTGCCAACGCAAGATGTTTGCTTTTGATCGACATATACTATATGATACTCTGTGCGTCACTTAACTTCGAATAATAGTATAAATAATAGAATGCTGAAATATTCTCAGACTATCAATTGGCTAACAGGACATTTAACTTATTTTAGGTGTTGTAGGAATGTCTAGAACTATGGAATATGAACAAGACAAGTCTAGAAAAGCAAACATAGAATGAGTCGCAGATAACAAATAAATTAATAGTAAATAATTTATTGTAGTTAGAACACTTTCGCTTTTCAGACGACGAAATATTGGATATATTCCTCCTGAATTGCAGAACATACTGGTTCCCCAGATAAAGTCTGTGTCAGTTAATTAGTTGACATAATTTCACTCGCTATAAATACTAGTAGAGTGGTGTACTCGTATATGTATAAATAAGTACCTAGATATTAGAAATTATAAGCGATACCGTAAATATCGCTTGTTTATCAATAACAAGATGAGTTCGATTATGCTTTAATTATTGTAGCATAAAATATGGACCTTAATGTAAGAATTTATAGATTAAAGCTAAAGCTATTCACTATGCTTAATTAAATAATTATATACCTAGGCTATAAGAATTTTCTCTAGACTGAATAATTAAAAAAATAAATAAAAAATTGAAATAAATAAATATTTTTATTTTAAATCTTTTTTCAAAGAAACTTGCAACTTATGTTTTGACATAATTCTCCTTCCGTATCTACATATTACAACTATATAAGTACTCTTAACAGAAGATCCTTAATAACTTACAACGATGCTGAAGCAGCCACTGCTGCTATGCATTGTTGCAATGACAACAATAACGACGACATAGCCAATTAAAAGCAGTTGACATTTCCGTTCTTGGGCACAAATCATCTTGCATTTGGAAAGACATTCACATACACCATATAATCTTATTGTTCGCCTAAAATTATGCTAAGCTTAGTGCTGTTCCTTCTACCACTATTGCCCGCTGCTTCTGCTGCAACATAATAGCGCTCAAACAAACTTTAAAGAACAACAAAGTATGCAATGCACACTCAGTCACTCACTAACTCACTCACTGCATCAACTTTGTATCAATTTTCATCTCGTCAACACATTTGGCATACAAAAATATGTCCAATTTTCTTCATCATAGTGCTGTGCAAAGTCTGTGTGAAATTACACAAGCAGAAAGAGAGAAAAGAGAGAGAAAGAGACCGCCAAAATAATGGGCCTGCAATGGAAACTGTAAGGCAGGGAGAGAAAGCATATACTGCGAGTGTTTAGTTTTGTTTAGCAGGGCATAATCTTTTTGCCGTGATGAATACACTGTTGCAGATTATTTAGAAATGTACACATGGATATGTGTGTGTGTGTTTCTCTTGAGATGTTTAGTAAAATGTTGTGTTGATGTTTCTTCCTAGAGCTTTTTGCTGATTGCTGTTTTGAAATTTTATTGTTGTTACCGCTGCTGCTGTTGCCGCCGTTGTTGCTCATGCATATAAAATCTAAATTTGTTATGCTAAATTTTATGGCAGGCTTTTAGGCGAGTTTACACAAAAACTTTACTATTATAATCTTTACGTAAGTTAAAGAAAGTGTTGCGTATTTTTCCGGATGGCTTAAAATAATTAAAAAAAAAAACGTATTTCTTTGCGCAGTTCACTTGAGCGCAAGTTTGAATTTGGAAATTAAATTTAGATACAAGGAAAATTTTAAAATTTTTGTATGTAAAATTTCTCGTCTTTTACATATACATTGAAGTTTACAAATCAATTTGTGCTGTGTGTTTCGTATGGACTTCTGCACTGTTCGTCCGATTGCGATACAATTAAGTAGTTGTCTACATGCCATATATAAAGTTAATATGAGACGTGGTATGGCATCTCCATACAAAGCAAATGCTGTTATGGGTACGCGTATATCTCCGGACCCATGTACGGCGCAGTACTTAGATTTGCCACAACGACACTTGTTGACATAACCATACTACAGGAAAATATAGGTTGGAATGAAAAAGGGGGCGAGGCACCTACCATATAACCTCAATTTTCATTGTAGCGCATCTCAGGAACCATTTGTGGTATGATCTTAAGATGTGGCCGGTGATGGTTTCTAAAATAGTATAAATAATGTCCGATAGGTGACGCGCAAGATAATTCAATAAAAGTTATTTGATTAAAGTTTCATTAATTTTTAATTAATTAATTAAAAATTGTTTGCTTAATTGTATTTCATGGAATCAGTGGAATTTAATCAATGGTCGCTCACATGTATTCAACCTAATCAACATAACCTACACAATAGTACGATGCGTATTTAAACTTTTTGAAATTTGCGAATATCAAAGAAACATCTACTTATTAAATAGCTCTAGCCTAACTGCATGCGCTTTTGTTTGTGTGTTACGGAAGCTGAACTTTCCTTAAGCAACTGAATTCTAGAATTTTCTTCCAATGTAAATTGTTGTTGTTGATTTTCAATCTCTAAACCTTATATATTGTACTAACTATTATTTTTCGATAATAAAAATAATTTAGGTGTCTTGCTTTGAGTTCTTTGCTACATAATCTATCTGTCTTTTTGTTATTTTATAAAGTTTTGGTTTTAAAATATCTTAAAACGTATTCTCATATCTTTAAGTACCATACACACAAACTTAATTGGCTTAAAAACACATAGATATTTTCTATTATTCTAGTATAATCTTTGCCACTTTTTCTAACTAGCATGTGTGCATACACAGTTTTAGTTAACATTCCACCTACTCGCCTTAACTTAAGTGGTCCTTGGTGTCGTCTCATACGATCACTCTCTTTCCCTTCTGTGCCTTCATGTCACTCTTGCTAGCGCTAGCATCTTTGTTTCACATACACATTTCTCACTTTTACACTATTATTCCGTTCCTGGACGATGTAATCTATGTAACTTCAAATAGCTTCAAGTAATTGCGCGAATTTGTATTCCTGTCACGTTTGTGTGCATGTTCACATAACCCATTTCCATTACACTCACTCTTCTCTAGTGCCGATTTCATAAATCTTTGTTTGAATATATCGGAATATGTGTATGTGTTGAAACGAATGCATGTACTTATGCAGTAATGTGTGTGTGCTTTTGCATATATATGCAATATTAGAGATGCTAATACTTTTGCCTTCTTCGTCTTGGACTTAAAAATCATTGTGATAACATAAACCGATTACTTTCATCATGCATGCATGCAAAGGAATTACATAAGTATGCGCACAAATGTATGCAATGAGAAATATACAGCAACAGCAGTTAAGTGCTTTTCATTTCTGTAGAATATAGAAATATCAAATTTTTTTTGCATGGCTAAGCAAGTAGTGCAGTTCATAAAAATATTATAATACATTCTTCATTAGTAAGTTTATTAAAATTTGTAGCAGATAATTAGGTACATTTAGAGAAGTATACGGTTGTGAGTTTTATAAAAGATTTTAATAATAACTTCTTCTTCTTCTTCTTGTCCTTCTGCGCTTAATAGCACAACAGCCCAATGAGGGAATAGGCCGAATAGGCCTTCCCAATAGGAAGGGACTTTCAGTTTTATGCCGAATTCGAATGGCGAAGTGAAATCTTTTCATAGGCAATTTTTACTCTTGTACTTTTGTTCATTAATGGTTTCCCTTTTTTTTTTTTTCCTGCGCCGAGATTCGAATACTGTGCCGAGATTCGAACACACTCTGCGTAGCAGGCCAACTTACTACCAATTACGTCACGGCGACCACTTAACTAGGCTACCCTAAGCAACCAATTTAAATAATAACAATTGTATTAAAACATATTAATCAATCATCCTGTGGTCACTGTGGCGTAGTGGTAATGCGTTGGACTGATACACAGAGTATCCGGGGTTCGAATCTCGGCACAGACAAAATCAAAAAAAAAAAAGAAGGGGAAAAAATAATTTTTCTACACGGCACCACCTCTTGGCAGGCAATGGCAAACCTACAAGATTAAAAATTGCTATGAAAAGCTTTTCATTTCGCCGTTCGGATTCGGCATTAAACTGTAGGTCCTTTCCATTTATGTACAAATATAACACGCACAACATGAGTGATTGCGAAAAGCTCGGCCCAGGCCTTCCATGGGCTGTTGTGCCATTAAAAGTAAGTAAGAAAGTAATCAATCATCCACGGCCAACTTTCTTGAAGAGGAAGAATATGAAATATATTTAAGTTCTAAATAGATTAGATATTATTTTTATTCATCTTTTTGGCACTAGGATAAAGAAAATTCACACAAAGAATCTTTTCCGGTCTATAAGAATATTTGATATATAAGAACACTTTGGGCAGCATTCATAGAGCAGGAGAAGAGAACCTTAAAAGTTTTCAGTAAAATACTTTGACATAAAATGGTTGGGAGGATAATAAATAGTAGTCAAAGATTAAGATTTTGGGCGTCTTATTTTGTCCTACTGTTCTAAAGTCGTAAAATTTTGTATGAGAACTGTGAGAATTTTCGACAATTGAGAGGATACAACACTGAAAAAACATCTTGTCAACATCCTAATTATTTCGATAGAAGCTGAGAGGTTTTCAGTATAAAATATTATCATAAAAAATATTAGCCAACTTCCATAATAAAGAAGGAATTGTTCCAAAATGTAAGAGATAAAAAATTGATATCATTCAGCAGAGAAGTTTTCAGTATTACACAAAATAAAAAAGGAGGTTGACCAGCCTCCATAGAGGAGAAGAGGATGTACCATAGTCCGTAAATAATTATTGAATTCAAGAAGTGAATTACTGATAACTCTTTGACATAAAGAGATTGGCAATAACAAAGATCTGTGTAATGGTACTGATATCATACCTGCATATTAACTTCGGTACATCACTCTGACATATAGATGATTACTTAAAGGAGAATAATAAGTTATGTCTTATTGATATCACAGCATCAGTTTAAGAATAACACTTTCACCAGCCAGCAACATAGAGGAGAAGCAGAAGTAGTCTTTCAAGTAGTAAATAACTGAGATCATATCTATAGAAAGTTAGAGGATGCTAGTACAACAGGCTGACACAAAAAAAGGTTGACCAGCTTTTATATCTATAAAAGCTTAGAAAATTTCATTTGTAATATTTTAACATAAAAAATATTGGGCCCAGTGAAACCATATTGGATTAAACCTATAATTTTATTTTTTTCTAATACTTGATTTTCACTTGAAGTTAAAAGTTAGCAAACAGAATTTAAAAAAATTAATTCCCTGTTTACTAATTGCAAAAACCGCTTCAAAAATGGAATAGCTTTAGTATTCTTTATTCTAAATATTTATATACAGCCACTTACACTTATACACATGCACACATATACATATATCTATAAAGAAAAGTAAAAAGGAACACATCAAGTGAAATATTTCCGGCTGTCGGAAACATAAAACAAGTCGCCAACGGAAGTCATGCAATATTTTTATGATTAAACTTAAATCGCATGCTATTATTAATATTATTTTTATGATAGTGTTTGGGTTTTCGTATATGGATGGATATATGCAAGAGTGTATGTGTGTCCGTGTGGTATTATGATGACGTAGTTTCTATGTGTGGCTCGCAATCGGTTTTATATTGCAATGGTCTTCGTTATTTTAAGTATGTGTGAAATTTTTTGTATTTCATTATAAATATTTATTTCAGTAAAAGTGCTTGGTAATAATAAAAATAAAATTAACTAAATTTTGTGGGAAACAGTAGTAATTTTAAATGAAAACCACGTGAAAAATGTTTACGAGTGCACACTTAAGTTTTTATTACATTTTTGGATTAACATACAAGGACCACCACAAGTGTTAGATGACTGTGGCGTATGAGTGATATTTAATTTTGGTACTGTGAAGGATTATTGGATTATTTCGAAAAAGGAACTGTGCTCTCGTGAAATAACACAATCAACACAGAGCAAATATAGAAGAAATATTAAGTAAAAATCTAGTAGGAGCGACTATAAAAATAAAAGTATATCTGACACTTGTGATGTTAAATTCATAGGAAAAGGTGAAACGATTCTCTGTGATTCTTCGTAGTGTCGCAGCCACGTTATGTATAGCATTAGAAAGATATTCAGTATAGTACCACAATTGAATAAATGTTTCTAACTTGTTCTTGGAGAACACATGAAAAAAATTTCAGCAAAAACTGAATTTTTATTGGAATTGAAATGCTGAATAACTCAGCTACAACTTCTCAGGGTATTTTCATTCTATAGAAAACAGCATTTTGATAAAGCACAAAAAAAAAAGGATCGAGTATTACATACTCATGTAACTGTATGCATGTACTGTTTACCCCAACGACATATTTGATTGAGAATTTTAGTCAAAAGCGAAATAAACGAAACACTTTGATATTTAGCTGCATGCAATGCATTTATAAGTGCGTGAGTTTGTGCCTGGTTGCGTATGTGTGTATGTATATATCTGTATATATGTATTTGTATATATGTATTATACTTTGAAATTATAAACCGCACAAATTGTAAGTTAAATACACCCACACACGAGGTCACACATGCACGTAAACAAGCGTGCATGCATACATACTTTCAAAACGATTTACAAACACATAAAAGCAAACAAATGTCAGTTGCAGTTGATGCAAGAGCACGAGTCGAAGCAATGTAATGCGTGGTGAGGTGAGCTCAAGCGAAACGAGAGGCAAGCCATGCAAGAAAAAAAGGATGCGAAAGGATAACAAGCCAACAAGAACAAAAGCAACAGCATGAACATACGTTGCCAGTAGCAATCGTTTCGCTCTTGCTTCCTTATTATTTTTTTGCTCAACGCTTTTCTTTTTTGTATTTGTGAATGTATGATATGAAGTAATAAAGCAAACTCTCAAGCACAAACTGAAAATTGTAGCAGCAATTGCAGAAGCGGCAATAGCAGCCACATATAGCAATGTTGGTGATGGCAACACATAACCAACACACAAAAAGGACACTCCATAATTCTGAGAAAAAGAGAAAGAGATTTTTATTTTACTTCTTTTGTTATTTTTTCTTTTTTTTTTCATTTTACTACTTTTTGTTACCATAGCAAATTATCTACAGTTGGCATAAGTCAACAGCAGCATATAGGAGCAGCAGATGCAGTAGCGGCAACACAACAAGAAAGGCGAATAAAAGAAGCACTAGAAGCAACAACGAAATTTTTTGCTGCTGCTGCCGAAAATAAGTCAAGCTAAGGTCTTTTTGTGCTGTGTTTACTCATACACACAATATTATGGACATTTTACTCAGATTTTCTACTGCTGCCCTCAATGCTGCTGTAATAAATTGCAGCAAATTTCATACAAATATTTTTTTTCTGTTTTTTCCAGCTGCTGCTGCTACTGCTGCACTCTTCACTTCATGTCATTGTAAATTTCAGAAATTAGTTAGTATTATTTGAAAATGTTATGAAATTTTTTTCTTCTTCTCTTTCTGGTTGTTGTCATTATTGTGCGTGTTTTTATGTAGTCAAAAAAGTTTTCATATAAATTTCATAGAAATATTATTCCTTCTTCTGAGGTGTATTGTTATGTTTGTTGTTGTCCTATAACAAGCTTGTATATTGGCAGCTTAGTATTGATATGATATGATATGATATGAGTGGTGTATGTTGCTTAGTAATAAATTATTATTTATTAATATTTTTTTAATTTAATAAATTCTGCGATGATGAAGCTGTTAGACAGTAATCTACTTAGAAATCTCAGAAATTTTTGCCAAAATTGTTTTTTTGTTTGTTTTGTTTTGTTTTTTCATTATTTATTTCCACTGTCATGCAGTTATAAATTTGAAGAGAAGTTTTGAAGTATCACTCAAACTTTTTTTGAGAGACCAAGTTTTGATTATCAGTTCCACTACATTTATAGAAAATCATTATCTGTACATCACTTTTACTTAGAATGTAAACAAATTCTAATTATAGAATTTGAATTTATCCACTCCCATCAAGCCAACGAAATTCTGATGAATTGACATTCTAATATTTCATGTCATCATAGTTCATCTTAATATCTAAATAAATTTTGATTACATAGAATTCTTTTCATCTCCGATTAATTGTTACTTCATTTTTTTCAGAGTTCAAGTGAACAAAATTCCGTTGTTGACTCGTTTTTTTTTTCATCAAAATATTCGACTTCCTTCAGAGGTTAACCTTCTAGTTCCGAAATTATTGATTAAGCTAAATAAATAAAAATCGTTCTCAAGAACTTAACAATATAAATGAACGTGTTGTTAGGAAGTGCATAAAGGCACTTCCTGTTCTATGAGTCCTATATAATACTTTTTTTATTATTAAATCTTAGAAGTTCGCATTGGTTTTTTTTTGTTTGTATCTAAAATTTAAGTAGCCATATTAATAATTTATTTGTTTTATTTTTCGAAGTTTTTGACTGTAGACTTTATTTATTGTACCTGTAGGTATCTTTATCTACGACTATCAGTAATAGATTAAGTAGTAATAAAGACGAATAGCGAGAATGTTAACTTGAAAAACTTTATTAAGACCCTGTAAGACTCATTGATGTTTAGTGCATCGCAATAGAACTAAGATTCAGGACATTGTTCCATTTTAGACCAGTCAATGTATGAATGAAGATTCTTTCCTTTATTTTTGTCTGCTGCACAGAACAGATAAGTTTCTCTCTACTCTACTAGTCTGTTGGTTTTCTGGTTTCTATTGTATCATATTCGTTAAGGATAGAGAAGTGTTTTGCTTCCAAAACTTCAAATCCATTAATATGTTTGTTATTAACCTCATCTTACAATGTTCTTTTCCATCTAAAGCTCATAAATGAATGAAAAATAGAATTGGTTTCATGGAATTAAATTCACTTGAAATCTCCATAAACAAGTAGAAAAAAGGTGCTATTTCTTAGCTTTACTTCAAATCAATTGCTCAATTGATGAGTTTTTCTTGTTCCCTTAAAGTTTGTTCGATTTAACATAATTCATCGAATGCAATAAAGCATACACAAATAAAATATATTTCTCTGAAATTTCTATGTAACTAACTAAATATCTTTGAGCTTTTCAACTTTCATTACTTTTTCTTTAACAACTTCAATTAATTTATATTTTTCTATTTCATTCTTCTTCTTCTTCTTCTTGTGCGTGTTATATTTGTTCATGACTGGAAGGGACCTACAGTTTTATGCCGAGTCCGAACGGCAAAATGAAAAGCTTTTCATAAGCAACGTTTACTCCTGTAGGTTTGCGTTATCTACCAAGCGATAATGCCGAGTATGAACTTTTTTTTTACTTTTTGATTTTCCTGCGCCCAGATTTGAATCCCGAACACTCTGCACAGCAGGCGAACGCATTACCAACTACTTCACAGCGACAAATTTTATTGCTGTTGTAAGCAAAAGTTTTTGAAGTATATCAAAAGTGATAAGATTCAAATTGGAATCTATCTAAAAAATTGAGAAATTATTAATCAAGGCAACTGTAGCAACATGTAATAACAGTTATAGCAACAACAGCAGCTAGCAATATTGCTGCTGTTGAAGTTAATCAAGAAAATTGTTAATAGTATTCAATACCTTTAGCAATTTATGTAATTTTCTGATTTGTTGCTTTATAAAATAGTAAAATAAAAAAGTAAAAAAAAAGTGAAGAATATTATTTAGAGGATAAGTTGAAACAGAAAAGAGAGTAAGAGCAAAAACTATGCAAAAAGGATTTCTAATAACGAAGAAATATGCAATTATACACAAATTTTCCTAGAATTTATTTTTACTTGAACTTATTAATTTCTAGAATTTGATAAAAACCGAATGGCATCAGATAAATTTATTAAAAATTAATTTAAAACAAATGACTACTTAATTATTTGTTACAAAAAGTAGATGAAGACGCAAAACTTCAAATTAGAAATTAATGAAACCACAATCTTAACATTTAAGTTTATTTTACAAGAAGGTAATATTTTCAACAACAAATTTAGAGTCACATAGTAAAAAAAAAAAAATAAAAAACAGTAATTTTCTTTTCTTGAAATCTAATGAAACGAGCACCTAATCTACTTATAATTTTACAATACAAAAGTATTATTCTTTACAAATAATAATAAGGAAATTATAATTTTTATACTAATCAGAAATGTGGGAAAGGAAAAATATCTATCTCTCTACTAATTACCTAAACAGTTACCTTGAAGCGGCCAAGACCGATCATCGGTTGAAGCAAGTAAGTATGTTATCTAGCTGCTAACGAAGACCAACAGGATATTGAAGCTGTATCTTTTATCTCTACATTTGCCAGATTTCACTGGTTGCTAAGCATAATAAATGTTGCTACCTACCTTGAATTGTTGCTGTTTTTATTATTACTATTATTTTTTTTTATTATTATAACTGCAAAAAATGCAATGGAAAATATGGAAAAGTATCAGAAAAGTAATCATTATTGTTATGTTATGAGGCAAAAACATTCAAAGGCGCGCACATTCTTTGAATTCTTAAGTCTAACAACCAAAACCAAATACAAGCAAACCAAGTACAACCAAATATGAAATATATGAAGCTACCTTTCTATCTTCTACCTTTGTATCTTTGTATCATATAACAGAAATGTTGGAGTATCTTGCAATATATGAAAAATAAAAACTTGTCTAACGTGAATCACGCAAAAGTAGTAACAACAACGGAAATCATTACAATAGCGACAGCAACAACAACAACAACAACAACAACATTGTTATTAGTAGCAGTATGCTACTGCATCAACCTTGTGGCAGGTATGTTCCTAAATAATGTATCTAGAAAAACAAATGTGCCTCTACTCTCAGTTTTGAAACCAAATTAAGTGCAACTTCCTTTGGGAATGAATGGAGAAGAGAGACAAAAAAAAAAAAAAAAAAATTGGTGACGCCTGAAGAGGATATTGCACTATGAAATTGGCAGTGGTTGGCAAATGTTTTAAAAGAGTTTTTCTATTGAAGAAATAAATTTAAAAATTCATATGAGTTTTGATGAATTGTACGAAAGTTAAACAACAAGTTCTAAGAGCTGTTATAGGTCGAATAACAATCGGGAGAGGGGATTACTTAGTTGATAAAAACGAGTGTGATGTAGAGAGTGAGAGAGAGAAAAAGCAAGAGAGATGAAATGTGCGTTAGGCAGCGATAATAATTTTATATTTTATTTATAATCTTTTCAAAGACAGTGGACTTAGAGAATACTTAAAAGATTTCAGATCCTCGAGTTGACATTTGATTTATTTCTAAGTGGACTTAAGATGAAAAATTTTTCGATGAATATTTTACCATAAATAGCAAACTGGTGTGAATTTTGTCAATTTCAATGATTTCAAAAGGTAGCAAGCGTAGATGGTCTCCAATGAGTCTAGCTATTAGATATGTACTAACTATATATAATATTAATATCACTAAATTTATTTACATTATTCACAAATAATTATAACAAAAATATGAGATTAAAATCTATCTGTCAGACCGAGGATGTGAAATCTTTTAAGTAATCTCTAAGTTATGCTTTTATCTGCTAGATGTAAATGTAAGTTACTGTTATGAATGAGTAGACTGTTCTAATCGATAGATCTGTTGCTAATTTTGTTGAAATTTTCCGTATTTGACACAAACCAATTAGTATTGAGACTGGTTCGTACAGTAAGGACTGATAGAAGTGAATAACTTAAATTTTGAGCAACTTGCCGTGCCTTAAAGTGATTTCTGCGGATTTACGTTTAATATTCCATTTATTTTCCATTTCTGCAATAAGCGAAGCTCAGTCCCCAGACGCTAGAGTTTTTTCACGGATTCTACTGGTTGCGATTGAGATGGACATGTTGGCTATAAACAATGTGTAGAGCTTCGGACCCAAAACACTGAAGTGGAAGTGCTGATAGTTAGTAGCGTAGATGCCACGTTTGCTGCTGAACGTAGAACGGTTAGTTAAACATGATTCTAATAGTAAGTAATACGGTCCAGGAAGCGAATTCTTAATTGATTCTTATGGCGGAGACTCCATTTATTTTATTGTGTAAATTTACACCATTTCTTTATTGAGTATTGTGGTCGGTTAAACTATACTAGTCTATAACGTCTCGTCTTCTGTATCCTAGTAATTAACCCATCTTGGTAAGGTTGACTGTGCGACTAGCTTAAACATATCTGTGGTGAAAAGAAACAAGCCTGTAAGTGGACTTAAGACGAAAAATATTTCGATGAATATTTTACCATAAATAACAAACAGGTGTGAATTTTGTAATCATTTTTATATTTAAATATAATTTCATGGCCAATGCTATCAAGATTGAGCAACAAGCAAATACACTGCATATACTTCTAAAATGTACACACTTTTTATCCTTTTCCGCACATGTATGGTACAGTATATATGCAAATACGAGTATGTGTATATACTTACTTATTCAGTACTAATACGCTGAACTCAAGTGCATTTAGTTTTACAAAATAATCTTAAAATTTATTGATTCATAATCATTTTGAGGGTTTCTCTATTTCTCTAATTTCTCTATGAAAGCCATAATAAGATAAAATCTCAATGTTTGAGTTAGTGCTATAGTGATTTAGTGATCGAGCTAGAGTGATATGGCTCATTGACAATATCCAAGTAATTCTTTGCACTAAAGCCTTACAAATTTAGTATCAATTTACTGGCATACATATGTATATACAAATAAGAGAGGGCAAAAAATCTTGTGTGTCAAATGAATAGATGCAAAATGCTCGGCTTAGGCCCTCCATGGGTTGTTGTGTCACAAAAAATACAAGAAGAAGCCACAGTTTATTTATATGTGAAATTTCATAATGATGTGGGAAAATCCTTCGATTTTTGCTATTGTATGGATTCACTATGCTAAGCCACATTTTTTCAAGCTCTAAAAAAAAAATAGTTTCAAACTCATTTAAAAGACATCACAAATCAATGCTATCAAGCATGTAGGCCCCTTTCATGCGAAAAGCTCGGCTTTTGGCGCTACATGCGGCCATAGTCGACATAGATAAAACTGAAGCTCATTGTGGTAAAGGTATAACACTTGCCACAATGGATGTCTATCCCTTTCGTTGTCCTGTGATTGCATTCCCTCTCTAATTCTCCCTCCTTCTTCCTCCCACCTATCAATCTTCCTTCCAATCAACACAATGCTCTGCATTCATAGGGATACACCCTGTGTGTTGAATGTATCAAAAACAAAAAAAATGTTAAATACGCAACACTAACACATATGCTCACGCTCCTATTTTGTACTTAACAGGAAGAATGATGCTTTTATGCTTTTATGCACAAATGGAAAACAATGAAAAAAAGCACACACTAAAAGGCTCGAAGAATTGAATGCATGTATCTTTTCTAAAGAACAAAATACCAATTCATACTATCTTTAATTAAAAATTTTTCAAAATCTTCCCACTTTCAAATAAAAATCAAAACAAGTTTGACGCACGCTGCTTCATAAACAATAAGAACACACTGCCTGTACTCTATCAGGTTAATATGCAATTGTACATGAGACAACAACAACAACATTTCAAAATCAAGGTAAGCACAGACAACAACAACAACATCAACAAAATCAAAGAAAAATTTGTGAAACAACAAGCGGAAGTTAAGCAAAATGGCTGTAGCAATGGCAGCAACATCATCGTCATTGTTGTTATAATAGGTACAATCTAGTTGTTGTTGTTGTGGTTGTTGTTCCGATATACCTATCTAGCTATGTAGTGCTGTTATGTTCAGTGATGCTGGTTGGCTGCTTGGTTGCTTGGCTGGTGGCAAAGCGTGGAAAATATGAGTTTTGAATTATGAATTTGAAATTTTCGAGGAAAATTTATTATTAGACTAGATTACGTGCGGGGATTTGACTTTGGTTTATGCGATGCGAAATGTGCATTTGTGTTTTGTAAAATACAATACACGCACACTCAAATACACATATTATACATAGATACAAGTATGTATGTGTATTTGTACTTCTTCTGCAGCTATTACATCTTAACCCTTACCCTCCCCTATTAACAATGCGGTGAGTGATATGGCATTACAGCAATATTGGATAAAGGTAAAAGCGAAACAGCAGCAGGAGCAGCAACAACAACAACAAGAAAAGCAGGAGCAGCAGCAGAGATTCATCAAAATTTATGTACAATTGGAATGCAGCGTAGTCTAGTTAAGCGCAGGCGGCAAGGTAAAGACGAGAAGAAGACGGCAGCGGTAAAGGGATTTATATGTAAGTATGTAAGAGTATGTTGCGGTGGAAAAGTAATGTTGCTGCTGCATTTGTATTATACCATTATCTGCTTGCATATGTATGTATGCACGTATTTCTATGTGTATATGTGTTTGAGTGTGTATGTTTGTTCAAATTGCGGTGGAAATCTTTTGCATTATAATTTGATATGCGGGAAAGGTTTGTCATAAATTCAAACAGGATTTTTTCGTTTACTCGTCGCTGCTGATGCTCTTGTTTCTGTTTCTGTTGTAGTTGTAGCTGCATTTGTTATATGAACAAACATACTAACATATTGTTTTCGTTGCTGATGCTGATGCTCCTGTGGCTTATTAAGTTAAATCTTTTCGCTGCAATCGCAAATGCATCGCAATATATCGCTGTGCTCCTTACTCTTTATTCCTTTTCTGATACTGCAGCTCCATACATACGTTGTGCATATAATGTATACACATATACACAAACATAGATGGAAGTATGTTTACGTATGCAGTATGTACATATATCCTTTTTATTTTATTGTGGCATGAAATTAATGAAGTGCTTTTGAGATTAGACATGCTTATTTATTGGCAAAAGTTACGAACATTGCAATTGCTGCTACATACTGTTGCTGCTGTTGCCACTGCTGCTCCTGCTGTTCCTGCTGGTTACTACCGTCGTAGAAGAGTTCGAAGGTGTATAAAATGGTATTTTATATGTGGAATTAACAAAACTTGGGATTACAATAATGCAATTGAAGCTTAAAGGACTCAATAAATTTTCGCGTAATTTTCTATTTTTTGTTGTTGCTGTCGTTTTCGTTTGGTATTAAGCTACAAAAAGATTTCAGAAATACACTATTGAGTTATTAATTGAGAAACCATTTGCAATCTTTATATATATAAACCTTTGGCCGTTTGTGAGTAACGAACGATCAACGGAACCAGAAAAACTATCGAGCTAAGATTTACATCGAAGGTTTGGTTCAATTACTTTGTAGGTGGCGCTTTAATTTTGGTGTGATTTGGCTCATATTCAGAATATATTATTATTATGCAAAATATTTTTATGTTCAAATATTATCATAATCATGATTGGTTGGTTAAGTGAAAGGTCTATTTTATCCACAAAAAAGGTTGATTTGGACGATATTAATGTTATTATTCAAGACATGATGGATTCCGAAACGGTTTCCTTCAAATCTATGGATAGTGATATTGAAAAAATAGACAGTAAATTATTCAACGGAATTTTTGAATTCACATTCTATCGCCACATTTATTAAAATTTAAAATTGGTTCTCCAATAATATTGCTACGTAAACTCAACGCTCCGAGACTATGTAATGGCACCAGGTTAGTTATTAAAAAAGTAATGCCCAATGTCATTGGGGCTAAAATTCTTAAAGGGAAATTTAAAGGAGAACATGTTTTGCTTCTAATAATAATGCCTATGATTCCTACCGACACACCGATAAAGTTCAAACGATCGCAATTTCCGATTATGTTGGCCTTTGACCATAAACAAATCTCAAGGACAATCATTGCAAATCGGTGGTTTAGACCTCAAAAGCTGTTGCTTCTCCCACGGTCAGTTATAAGTGGCATGTGTCCGTGTCTCGAAGCCAACAGATTTATTAATTTACTGCGAGAATATTGAAACAAAAGACATTATTCACTCTTTGGTATTACAATAAACACAAAATATTGTTCATTCTTTTACGTTACAATAACAACTTATTTTGTTTTTTACCTGTATTAATTTTATATTAAAAAATGCACAAAGGTTTTTAAAATATAAAGACCTAACAGAAACAAACAACGATACAACATTTGCCCAGATCGGCTAGTAGTAAATATAAACCAAAATTAACACGTGTGGAAATGAAACTAAGAAGTTTGAATTTATTAATTTTTACTCCAGGCTTAACTTTTGACAGCAAACTTGGTTCGACATTGAAATGTCCAACTTTGTAGGGCCAATACTGACCTCGATACTGGGGCCAAGGAGGGCATTGAATTATATCACATGTAATTCCATTTGAGAACCAATAATAAAATTATTAAATATAATCACAGACTAAGACTTTTTTGATCCTTGTGGAGTAGTTGGTGGTGTGTTGGCCCTCTACGCAGAGCACAGGCAAAATTAAAAAGTAGAAAAAAATTATTTTTATACACGGCGTCACCGCTTGACAATCAATGGCAAACCCAGAAGAGTAAAAATTGCCTATGAAAAGCTTTTCACGTTAAAAATGTAGGTCCCTTCCATTCATGTACAAAATATAGCACGTACAACAAGAGTGGATGCGAAAAGCTCTGCCTAGGCCCTCCATGGGCTGTTATACCATTAAAAGAAAAAAATAAAAAGACTTTTTTGTTATGTTGGTAGCGTCGATACTTAATTCGTTCTAATAAACGCTGTGAATATAAAAATTATAGTGAAATTAAAGAAAACAGAACACGAAATAATAGTTAGATTGAGACTTAGAGTGACAAGTTCTTGTTTATTGTGGAATAAATTTTGAATAAGAGTATGGTATTTTTAGTCAGGTGTGTAGAAAGTTTCTGTTTTTTCTCTTTTAATTCTTGACTAGGCTGACCATGACATTTTACTTTGATACTCTATTCAATTACTGCCTACCACAGATATCTTGACTGTTCGCTCCTTGGCATGGATGCAGTGGACTCATCTGTGACACTCATTTTGATTGCAAGCTTAGTGCAGATGTTCCATCAAAATGAACTGGCCCACAGCACAGGAGTCCCAGTGTCCCATAATCAGACCTCACAGAAACGTGATTACGGAAGATGGCAATCTTTTTGTCATCCATCCATGTTTGTCATGCCAACAAAATCGGTGGTAGTTTAGCCTGAAATACACTACGCGAGTTTAAGTAAAACTTAACGCTAGTGATAACCGTGACGCAAGTAAGTATTCACTATATGCTAGATAGCTATTGCATGAATCCTGGGTTCAATACTAAACTAATCAGTGTTTAATGCAATATATATATTTAAAATTTAACTAACTAGGCTTCTCAGCAGTAGTGTCTAAGACTGGGAATATTATAATACCGTACATAATATTTAAGGCACTCAGCTTGTAGAAATAGTGTCATTCTTCAGCAACTATGCAGCAGCAAAAACCGACGATATCAACATAAAAAAGTAATTTTTGTACGCTTTACTTCAATACTTGGTAATGTCCACCGCATATTGCTACACGTGACCGACATACCATATATAAAGAAAAAAAGAGGACAACGTTCGCTATCGAAAAATGAAAAGAATGCCAGAACCGCTTTAACAAATATTGGCACACAGGAGTGAGAAAGAAATGGAAAAAACGGAGAAAGAAGATGTAAAAAATGAAATAAAATTAAGAAAAAACATTTAATTCCAAATTATCCAAAAGGGAAGTTTCACATTGACACACACATGCATAGAGAAAATGCACGCATACAAGCTGAGAGACACATCCATTCACATCGACACGCTCATGCACGCACATTTAATTTGAAATTCCAACGGTGTACTGGCACAAGTAACACGAGAGGACCACATTCAGCGCCAGAAGAAAGTACTGAAAAAAAATCAACTCAAGTGTAACTGCACAGGCGAACTATTACAGAGAAAGACTCATACACAGAGAAAAAGAGTGGCAATAGGAGAGTTGCAGAAAAAAAATTTAATAAAATAAAATAAAAAAAAAGCAAATTATCATTAAATTAATTCTGAACATGAAAACGTTCGAAACAGAAATACTGGGCGCGAGTGGCATCGACGATACTCAAAACCAATTTTCAATTCAGTAACCGAATTTCAATTCTGCTTTCATCAATGATCGAGCCAGCAACGCAGGCCATCATCATCATCGTCATCATTATCTGCGGCGCAATCATCGTCATTGTGGTATTGCATTTCCAAGAGGGCGCAAGAATATTGCTAAAGTGTGATGAAGGAAAATATATACACAGAGAAAAATATTGCAACAATGTGAATGTGCTCAATGCAACACACACACACACACACACGTGTATAGCAACATGGCAAAGAAAGCCAATTTCAAAAATGTACATTTGTAGCAAAAGTAATAAGTAAAAGGACAACACAAAAAAAAAAAAAAAACAAACGCACACGTTGATTTTGAAAGGATACTTACGAATGAATGAAGACAAGCGGTCGGCGTGATGCAGCGAGGCATTGGAGTCTAGGGATATCACTAGGCAGCAAGAGAGGTGGAAAAGGAATTGAGTCGAGGGATAGAGCGGCGAGCATGTCAACAGCAGTATCCTCCAAGTGCAAGCCAATGCCACTTTATTCAACTCATGTTCTTTAGCCCTGCCCTAGCGTGCACTTTTTGGCTTAAAGCGGTTGCAGTATCACACGCACACTCACATACATACTTATATAAGATATACGTGAAGGTACGTACCAGCAACGTATGCTACCATATACTTACATGCAATGTGAGCGACCGAGGGAGCAGCTGGACAGAGTGCGAGTGAGCGACCCAACGCCATAAGTAGGATACACATTCAATTCAATTCACATTAAATATTAAAAAGGATGTTGAAATGACTTGAAAGCAGTTTGTAACTCTCAAAAAAATAGTGTATGAAAAAATACTTATAATGCAAGTCGCCAGAAGAGAGTGCAGGCGTGGTATTTGAATGAGTGTGAGTGTGTACGTATGTGTTTGAAGGTAATGTAAATTCAAGGTGGGGCAGAAGTAATGTCATAATGTGAATTGGCTGTCATTTTATTAGAAATTCAAAAAAAAATGGGCTGTATTTTCTCGGAAAGTTTCTTTGAAGGTGTAAAATTAACGACCTTAAGTTGAAAATCTGATATCGGTCCAACGACCATCTCCTGACTTGGCGCACATTTATGCTCATTTTACGCCATTTTGAATAGTTGCTTGCAAAACATCTGATTTCTTTTCAATGTTGGCTATCAAGACTTGCAAGGTTTGTGGTTGGTTATGATAAATGCGAGGTTTCATAAATACCCAAAAAAAGTAGCCGGAAATTGGTGTTTTAAAATCTCCAACGTGTGTATCGCCTTTTATTGCTTATTGTGAACTACTTCTTTATCTGTCTACAACATAAATGTCAAAGCACAATGACATTTGATGCCATTTGAAAAAATTATGACACATTTACATTATGACATTACGATATGCCTTACCTTGTATGATGCATTCTAGCTGCTGTTTGATATATTATATGCTTGAAATATTGAAAGAAAACCTACATTCAACTTATGCATATACACTCCAAAACATATAATTAGATATTATCAGAATTTTTATTATTATGGTATAGAATTAATTGGAGAAAAGTGTGGGGAAAAAAGTATAAATAGATTAAAATAAAATATTGTGGGAAGGCAATTTTTTTCTCAAAGTACAATGTTTAAATTATGTAAATAAATATGGAGTTTTACACTTGATTAATTTCAACGAATATGCATTTTACTGTTACTGGATTTTAACTTTTTTCAAAATGGAACAAAACATCGAAAAAATTTAGCAAAAAGATCATCAAAATTCGATGAGAGCAGAATAGTTCAACCAGTATTTCTTCTCAGCGATTTAATAAAGGGCTCCTCAAGCTATCCACAGTTCGATAATGTTTTCCATAGATACAGAGCCCCATAGAGTTTTTGCAACAGAGTAACCGTTGTTTAATACTGAAAGAAATTATTCTACCTCATATTTTTGCAACAGAAAGTTTAGTGCTGGACTTTCAATTTCAAATATTTATATATTTAAACTAAAAGGCTGTAGGTTTGAAGTCTAGAACAAAAATCTCCCTTATGATTGTATACACATTTTCTCATTTCACATCAACTCCCGGATTTTATATCTCCTGAAAACAGGATGAATAATAAGACTGAAGAACATGAAGTAATCTGCTAATGCAGAAAGCCTGTCTGCTGAGTTTTTCAAGACCAGAATGGTAGGGCTCACAAAACGCTTGCACCATTATTGTTTAATCCTCAGCGCACTATGTCCATTTCACAAGAAAGGTGATTCCTCGATATGCGTTTGAGAAAAGTCTTCTTAATACCACTTAGGAAGTTCTATTTATCGTTGTCAGCACGCTGATTAAACCTTACTATGAAGTAAGTCCATCAGATGAAAATATATTCACTGAATTCATGTTCTGGAAAAAATCTAAGAAAAATAGGTCAATTATCAATTATGTATCCGATTTTAATAAACTGAATAGAATTTACTTTTTTCCGAAATATTTGGTTTCGGTATCCTTGACAAGCATATGCGACTTGGCAAAATGATACTGGCTGTGATAGATACCACCAGTGGTAGATGTGATAACAATTGTATATGATTTCGTTCCATTTTGTGCTACTTATAC
The DNA here is from genome assembly GCA_958295655.1 of Palloptera scutellata. Classification (NCBI taxonomy): domain Eukaryota; kingdom Metazoa; phylum Arthropoda; class Insecta; order Diptera; family Pallopteridae; genus Palloptera; species Palloptera scutellata. Next base: position 48,545,217 of record OY282449.1, read on the forward strand.
AAGATTTTCGGCACATGATTGCCTATTGTACAACTTTTGCTGCCATATGCTAGAAATGAAAATTCGGTTGAGTTGTCATGCCCATTTGAACAAACGCGACCATTTTCTTACTAATGACTACTACTATTATCGTTTCTTTATTACAAAATTTCCATCATTGTCTTTGTTATCGTTCTTGGAATTAAGTAATCAAGGCTGCAGGGGGTGTATCACACTTAAAAATCCATAAAAGCCATAGACAATAAAAAACGTTGTAATACCAAATCTCGCTACGGTACTATGAATGGTTCCGGCGATATACTCAGAAAAGTATAAGGTTGTATCGGAGGTGTCATGCCCACTTGAAACTATGAACTAAAAGTGCGCAATAACAATATATCTAGAACATCTAAATACCAAATTGTATGTCAAGCTATTGGTAATTATGAAATTCTGCAATTATTGGTCATCATGGCCAATCATTTTAATATAATTGAATGATTTAAAATATTAAAAGGTTTTATGCCAAATGTCTTAAGTTGGAAATTTTAAGGACATTTTCGTGTTTTCAAGAGCAGGGGATCTTAAATATATTCAAAAATAAGGATTATAAAATTTGTAAGTCACATTTGGTTATAATGTACAAATTTTAAAGAAACTTTAAATATCAACACAAGCTTGTGTAGCAAAAAAAAAAGTTCAAGAAAATGAAATATTCGTATAAAAGTCAGCGGAAAGTCAAGTCAATCTCTCGAATAACCATTCAGATATATCACACTACATACTACACACGCGTGAAACTCGTAATTTTTTTTGGTATTTACGTATACATATTTACAAAAAGAACTTCCGTTTCCTCTTGCTCCTGTCTACTACGATAAGTCCACCACTTTGCATTATTTTGCGTGTGTGCGTGTGTTTGTGTGTACATGTGTGCGTGATTTGACGCGCTGTGGTTTTCTCCTGTTCATTTTTGGTTCTCCTAATGATAAATTACTTTAATTAATGCCTCCATGTTTTCTATCAAATGAAACGAGAGAAGACTGAAGAAGGGGAAAGAGAGATACAGATAGAGAGCGAGATAATGGTAGTAAAAGTGAAAAGAAAGAATGCTAAAGTAAATGAATGAATTTCAGCTAGATTTATTTACTAGACTAATTTGGCATGTTGCCCTTACTCACGCCAATACGCACACATACAAACAGAATTACATTACCATATTCACACACATTCTTTTATATACATTAATAACATTTGCTTTCCATTCCTCTCCTTGTTTATTCTTTTGAGTCGGAGGTGAATAAAATTTTTATATTATCATCGAAGCAACAATTGCATGTCGTTTTGTTAGTTTTCTAAGACATCACGCTTATATAAGTACACTTGAAGCAACAGGCGGCGAGAGAAATGTGGAGGGCATTTTTCGGCAGTCAAATTATGGTATGTACATGCATAAATACGTATATGTAGTATACCATATATGTTTGTATGTATATTTGTTTGTATATTCATTGCTAATACTGTGTATTTGAGTGTATCCGAAAAAAATTAATTTCACTATTTCTTTCTTTTGAAATTCATAAGTAAAGCAAATAACTTTTGCTAAAGCTAATTTACTATGAAAATACTCAACGGCCTGTCAAATCAGTTTAGTAACTTATATAGAAATTTTTCTTTGTTGACGTTTCTTTTCTAAACATAAAATGATAAACATGTCAGCAGGAAAAAGCAACGAAAACACACACCTAGATACGTAAATTGAACAGTCACGAAAGTAAAATATTTTAATTGAAACAATGACAACATATTCTGTTTGAAGAGCTTGGCAGGGTCTACGGGCCAATTCTGCTGCGTTTGCTGTCAATACTGAATGAAGTGATTATTTATGCACGTTTCATTATTGAATTTGACTTTACTTTGGCTCAGATATCACTTGTTTCCTTATCAAATTGTCATCTTTAATTCAACATTTAACTAGCAGACAAAGGAAAGAAGCGCAGTGATATGGTCGAAGTGCAGTGATATGGTCATACAATCCGTCACGAAGGAACTTCATATTTAGATAAGCAAGCTGAGTAAGAGCCAGTGAAAATGAGTAATTCCTGATTAATTTACCCTAGATCATTTTCGGTCTCAAAGTTATGCCTTTTAAATGTATTTAAACTTTTCAGCCTGATAGAAAACATAACTTATGTACGTAAAAAAGTGTTCGGGTTTGTAGTAAAAGATGCTCACTTGATTCACTCACTGATCTCCTACTATTAAATTTTTTATGAACAAAAACAATTCTTTTAAATATAAAATTTGTTCGATTTATTGTTAAAAAATAAACTTAAACTTCTTCTTTTTCTTCAATACTTACTTACTTAGCTGGCACTACAACCGATGATCGGTCTTGGCCGCCTCTATAAAGCTTCTACAGTCGCCTCTGTTCTGCGCGCGCTGGCGCCACTTGATAAGGCCAAGTCCAGTGAGGTCGCCCTGTACCTGGTCTTTTCAACGGAGATTAGGACGTCCTCTTCTGCGTGTTCCTCCACCGTGGCTGGAATAAAAGACCCTTCTAGCCGGAGGCGTGACTCTTTGTTTGTTGACACAAGGTATTTCGTTTTCTCCTCGTTCACCACTAGACCCACTCGACGAGACTACCTTTCCAGGTTGGAGAATGCTGCAGAAGACTGCTCGCAAGTTGGAGCCAATGATGTTAATATCATCAGCGTATGCCAGCAGCATTTACTCCAGCATAAGGTTAAAGAAGTCGCACGATAGGGAGTCACCTTGTCGGAAACATCTTTTGGTATCAAATGGAGCGGAGAGGTCTGTCCCAATTTTCACTGCGCTAGTGGTGTCGGTCAGTGTCATTTGGTAAAGGCGAATGAGCTTTGTTGGGATACCAAAATCAGACATTGTGGCATACAAATGATCCCTAACCGTCCCGTCTAAGGCGGCTTTATATTCGACGAATAGATGTTGGGTGTCGATCTGTTTGTTTTTTTCACTTGGCATCCTTTCATCCTACCATATTCTGTATAGAAGCTCATGCATGCGTTTTGTGCGCTCTTCGCCTTCAGTCTTAAACAACTCAGCAGGTAGGCCATCTGCACCTGCAGCCTTATAGTTTTTCAGCCGAGCGATGGCTTTTAAGACCTCTTCATAGTCGGGCGGCGGTAATTCAACGCCGACAGTGACAGAGGTTCCCGGAGTAGATTCCGAAATTATTGACGTCATCGCAGCAGCTGCGAAAAGTCTTCATCCTTACAGGAAGAGGCCCCGATCTTCAAACCATCAGTGAGTCGTCTTATTCTTTCAAGGAATTTTCGAAACTCGTTCCTTTCCTGTCACATTTCGATATCATTGAACCCGCGTCTTTCTTCATCTCTTTTCTTGTGCCTGAAATGACGTTTCTCCCTCCTCCTCAACTCTCTGTATCTCTCCTTACCAGCTCGCGTTGCAACTGACTGCAGGGTAGCTCTGTAATCGCGACACTCTTGGTCGTACCACACATTTCTCCGTCGACGGTGGTAGATAAGCTCCTTTTCGATGTCAAATAATCGGTCAGCTATTATAACGTTCCACCAGCTAAGCAACCGCAATTGTAAGATTGTGCGGTAGCTTCGCATGGCTCGTTCGTTAGTTTCTCGTGGAGTTAACGGGTTTAAGGAGCTGGGTCATGAAGCTGATCGTCCAGGAAGAGGCAGAAAACCCACCGTCAATACTACCAGGAATCGCAAAATAGTTCAAAAGCGGGTGACGCGTAATTCAAAGGTTTTCGTGAGGTTTTCACGACATAATAGTTTCATATAAAATAAGATAACCGACAGAGAGTTGTCTTCTGAATGTAGGTCACTATTATTCCATGGCTAGAGCTATAAAGAATAATTGAGAGCACTTTGTGAGATGTTAACTCGATCAATTATAGCCCCAAAACTAAGAGAGACATGTAGCACAAAACTGTAATTACAAAAAAATAGATAAAAAAATAAAATTAACTGATGCTGCATTAAGCTTCAAGAATTTTTTAATTTAGACTAAAAGCTTCCAAAATTTGGTTGTCGTTGCGGTGCAATTACATATACAAAGAAACGCGCACACAAAAACACATGTAAGTCAACATACATACACATATTGTTGCTGGCACTGCTGTTGTTGTTGTTGTTGGTTCTATAGTATCAACATGCTTGATTGCGCGTGTAGCTGCTTCACTTTTTTTTTACTGATTTTTGTTCTTCTCGTATTTTTTCGCCTTTTTTTCTTTATTGTTTGGTATTTTTATTGTAATAAATTATTTTATTTTGGTTGATTTGATTCAGTTCGGTTGCTATTGGTGTTTCAGCTTGTTGCCGTACTTGAAGTGATGGCAACACAAATTTGTGGATGTTATACTTAGTACATATAAAATATATGTTGTACTTTCGGTGTAGAGTATAGGATGCTGGGGAGGAATTACTTGCAGTATGGGTGAACGGGTTGGAAGAGAGGAAACTGTGTTGCAAACAGTGAACGGGGGAACAAAAGATAGATTGAGTGAGATTTGTAGTTATTGTACGCACAAAAATAAATTATGCGTGTAATTCTACAATTTTATTTTAATGAAAACGAAATGAAATGCAATATTAATGAATGAGCAAAAGGAATGTGTTTGCGCGCGTTAAATTAAATAAATTACTTTGAGTGAAATAATTGATTAGGCGCTAAAAATGCTGTTATTATCAGTTGTTGTTGTTGCTGCTGTTGTCTTTCAATTGTTGCTTGTTCTTGCTATTTTGTGGCAGTAGAAGAGGGGTGACTGCGCTTCGTAGAGTGAAAGAATGTTCTTGCCACTATTTATAGACATTGTTACTATTCTTAACATAAATAAGACCTTTCATTGTGCTGTAGTGAAAGAGTTTACTGCAAAAACTAAAAATTAGTAATTTAATTAAAACTTGTTTAGTTCTACTTGAATATGTAGTCGATCGAAAGTTTATTTAAGAGTAAGAGCTGAGCATGCCACGCAAGTCCCAGACCATTGTAGGGCAAGTCCCAGTCCATTGTAGGGCAAGTCGCAGTCTGCATAGCTGAGCCCCGTGCATAGCTACTTTGCCGATTTTTGCATTGCTATTTACCACCTTTCAGTCAAGGCAACACAGAAGCCCGCCGCTCACATTAGTAAGCTCTCTGACGGCTGTCAGATCACTATCCAAGGGACACCACGAAGAGGGGTTTGTCGACTTAAGACGGAGAAGCGCAAGGATCGAACATGTACACACACTTATTGGTCGACTACCTTGTGTCCTACGCCCCTAGTTCCTACAGCTTGCTATACTTACTTTACTTACTTACTTTTAATGGCACAACAACCCATGGAGGGCCTAGGCCGAGCTATTCGCATCCACTCATGTTGTGCGTGTTATATTTTGACATGAATGGAAGGGACCTACAGTTTAATGCCGAAACCGAACGGCGAAGTGAAAAGCTTTTCATAGGCAAATTTTTACTCTTGTAGATTTGCCGTTGCCTGCCAAGAGGTGGTGCCGCGTTGAAAAATTATTTTTTTTACTTTTTGATTTTGCCTGTGCTGAGATTCGAACCCCTGACACTCTTCGTAGCAGTCCAACGCACTACCACTACACCACAGCGATCACCAGCTTGCTATACAGCTTTGTTAAAATATTTATGAGACCTTTGATTGATGGTGTACAAATGTGTGTTGGATTTTTACATTAAACATGGTAATAATAATAAAAAAAATTTAGTAATTTAGAAATTTTTTAGGGAATACACTATTTCTCTGAAATACACTATTTTAGGCGGTAAATTTAAGCGTGCCTCAGGAATTATTCGAAATTTAAATAGTTTCTTTTGGGCATTTTGGGAAAAAAGGCCCTGGTATAGCATAAAAGAATACAAATAAATCGCAAAAATTATAAAATGCTGTAAAGCAATTATATAATTTGATAAAATTCTTGAATAAAGTGTTACATGAATTTAGCGCCTACCATATTCAATAAAAATTCAATTCCTCAAATTCAATAAAAAATATTACTGATTGCAATACATAGATTCTACCAGGTACACGCAGCTGTTGACTGTATGGTATGTACATACCATATTAACTTACAGTGTTTTCTGTTGCAACTTTTAACAAATTATTTCGCTTATAACTATAATTATTCTTAACTTTTTTCCATTGATTGAACATGTAGCCTTAAATCACAAACCAAAACAAAAACAAAAACTGCCAACACCTTTTTCTTGCAATTTTTACCCTTGTAGGTTTGCCATTGCCTGCCAAGAGGTGGTGCTGTGTAGAAAAACAATTTTGTTTTCTTTTTGGTTTTGTCTATGCCGAGATCCGAACCACGGACACTCTCTGTAGCACGCCTACGCACCACCACTACACCACAGCGTACACGTTACGCGTATGAAATGTAGATTTGCAATGTCAAATTTTCTGAAATCTAGAAAATAAACATCAGTAAATAGCTAATTAAAATCTGTTAGTAGTCAAGCGGTTACCAAATAGCTCTAAGGTTTTTAGTTAACAGTTGTTAGCTGCGCATATTTCCTGCTTGTTGTAGCTGATTTCAACCGCTGCCAGCATGAATTACTAATCACAAACAGCTGTTACAACCAGCCAATTTACAATTACAAGTAATTATAATTGTTTAAAATTTAAATTACAATTACATACTTGTAATTATAATGGAGCTTAATTTGATTGCAATTAGCTGTAGTTGAATTCCAGACAATTTAATTTTATTTAAATTTTAATTGACATTTTTCAATTAAATCTACTGTTCCATACTGTTCTCAATTAATAATAAATAACAAGTAAAAAGTAACAAATACTTTTAGTTTGTAATTTTTTCATATGTTTAATTACAATTACACGTAATTTCAATTCAAATTCAAATAATTGTAATTGAAATTGTAATGTGTTTTTTAATTTTAAATATCGTACCAAATCAAAAGACAATCTCTATTTAAAAAAAAATTTCTGTCAGAGATTCTGCGATATTCTGCGAGTTAATGCGACATTTTTTTATACACAATTTGACGCAAGTCTCTTTCATATTCTTAGGTAAAATATTGGTTTTGTTGGCGCTGTTGATAGTGCTTTGGCCTGCTACACAGAGTGTCCGTGGTTTAAATCTCAGCACATGCAAAATCAAAAAGTAGAAGAAATTATTTTTTTTATACGGCAGCACCTCTTGCCAGGAAATGACAAACTACAAGCTACATGTACATAACAGCTAAAATTGCTTAAGAAAAGCTTTTTACTTCGTCGTTCAGATTCGGAATAAAACTGTAGGTCCCTTCCATTCATGTACAAAAATATATCTCTCACAACTTGAGTGGATGCGAAAAGCTGGCCCAAGGCCCGCCATTGATTGTTGTTCCATTAAAAGAAGAAGAAGAGAGAATCTATTGTGCATCAACTTTACACGCAAAACAAAAATTGAAAAATATGAAAAACGGACGCGAAATTTTTTGTGTGGTTGTTATGCATCTAAAGTACTTATATGCATCGATTGATTCGTTTGAAATTCAGGAATACAAGAAAATAACCTTTTCGTTTAAGGCTTAGTCGGAAAATTGAAAACTTCTTACAAAAAATTGTCTTGTTTTAAATTTTTGTGAGCGCGAATATCAATTAGAATATGAAATAAAAAGGGTGATTGTTTTGCTACTTGGTTTTTGACGATTATATATGACAATTCACGCGTGATTCTTGACATGTGTCAAAGTAAAAAATGCTCTGTTTGGTTTGCCATTTCATCATGAATAGACTTACGCCTGAACAATCTTTTGTAAATTATCGAAATTTGTTGTAAAAATTCGTGCTCTGAGAAAAATGTGTTTCGACTCACAGAGCAGGGTATTCACTCATTGTGACCAAATTTCGCACCAGTTTCACTTTATTGGACATCAATCCACCAAATCGTATCCATAGAGTGCGTACCGAAGAGAATATTTTTGAAGAGAATATTGTTGCTGTGTCGGCCAGTGTTGAAGAAGATCGCGATATGTCCATTCGGTGTCGATCACAGCAATTGGGTTTGTGTTATTTCACCACCTGGAAGATTTTACGCAAAGATCTCGGATTAATGCCATACAAAATACAGCTGGTGCAAGAACTGAAGCCAGGCGTCCTACCACAACGTCGAATTTTCGGTGAATGGGCCTTAGAAAAGCTGGATGAGGACCGTTTTTTAAACGCGAAATTGCCTTCAGCAACGAGGCTCATTTTTTTGCTTAATGGATACGTGAATAAGCAGAATTGCCGTATTTGGAGTGAAGACCAGCCAGAGGCAATCCAGCAGCTACCAATGCATCCCGAAAAATGCAATGTTTGGCGCGGTATATGAGCAGGCGGCATCATTGGGCCGTACTTCTACAAAGACGATAAAGGATGAAGGCCGCAATGTTACGGTCAATGGGGAAAGGTACCGTTCGATGATAACAGACCTTTTATGCCGAAAATGCAACAATTGGATTCGGCCGACATGTGGTTCCAACAGGACGGTGCCACATGCCACATTCCACACTCCACGCGAAAGCAAGCGTCAATTGAGAGGCAAATTTGGTGAACAGTTTATTTCACATTTTGGTGCAGTCAATTGGCCACCAAGATCGTGCGATTTGACCCTGTTAGACTATTAGACTATGTTTTGTTGGGCTATGGTAAGTCTCTTTCTATAGGAACAAGCCAAACACGATTGTTGCTTTGGAAGCCAACATTGAATGCGTTATTGCGTCATTGGTGAGATTCCGGCCGAAATGTGTGACAAAGTTTGCCAAAATTAGACCTTCAGAATGGACTACTTCAAGCGTAGCCGCGGGCAACATTTAAGTGAAATTATCTTTAAAAAGTAAATGGCAGGAATTGATTTATTGATCCAAATAAAAATTATTGTGTAATTTCTGTGTTTGTTTTTATTTTTTCAAAACCAAGCTCTTAACAAATCACCCTTTATTATAATATATTTGACGAGAAGTTACAAAAGTAGCAACGGTTTTCGCAAGAAATAAATTCTTCTTTCTTTTAATGACACGACAGCCCATGGAGGGCCTAGGTCGAGCTTTTCGCATTTACTCATGTTGTGCGTGTTATATTTGAACATGAATGGTATGTCCCCTACAGTTTTATGCCGAATCCGAACGACGAAGTGAAAGTATTTTTTACTCTTGTAGGTTTGCCATTGCCTGCCAAGAAGTGGTGCCGTGTAGAAAAATTGTTTTTCCCACTTTTAGATTTTGCCCGTGCCCCGGGCACTCTGCGTAGAAAAACAACATACTACCACTGCGCCACAGTCTGAAATAAATACATATCGTCATTAATAGTCGCTACTTTCATGACAACTCATTGTGAACAGCAAATGTTCACACCACATAAATTTTGTTCATTACAAAATGTTGGAAATTATTGTGCATTAAAAAAAAACAAAATATAATATGCACAATTTTACATTTTTCTTGATCGATTTCTTGAGAGCTGCATGCTACCATAATTATGTAGGCCTAATGTTTTCCTATAACAGGCTACGACGAAATCCTATAATCTCGAGCTTTTAAGAGTTCTACTAGTAATAAGTAAATTGATGGATTAAGTATCATCATTTTCTTTTTAAATTTTAGTAAATTTAGGACACACTAAATTGATAGGAAACTTTTGAATACCATAGCCATAAGCTTGATAAATAATTTTTCTGTTATGCCATTGTAATAATAGAAAAACAAAATAAAATTCAAAAGAAATAAGAAAATGTCAACTTGTTTAAATGGCAGTGAAGCGTTCAACGCACGCAGCTACAACCCACACACACACACCACACACACACACACACCACAATCAATAGTAAAACCATCAAATCAAAAAAGGAAAAATACAACAATAGGTAAAACATTGAACCAAACACATGTATGTACATATATGTATGTACATATATGTACTAGTATGTACATATACATATGTATATGCACTTACATGCTTATAACTGTACATACATAGGTGTGTATTCTATTACGAAACCTTACTCTGCCACTAGTTATATAGAAATTTTCGATCGTTTTGTATTCGTATGACTTCTCAAATAGAAAAAAAAATTCCTTTTGATTTCCCTTAGTAATTGGGTGTCAAACGTTTGCGTCTTTCATACACATACACAAAAGCACATATATGTATATGTTTCCTTCTATTATTGACATATACAATTTGTATTTTTACTTCTTTATAATATTATATAATCTTGATTTGCTTTCTTTTCTTTCATTGGGTTATATATTTTTTCTTTATTATTTTGCTATATTTTTATTTTCCATTTTGTTACCAATGACGACTACCTAGTGACAATATCTTTACTTTTCTATTGTGACAGTGATGATGACGATGTTGATAATGGGAATGTTGGTGACGGTGTTGTTGCAACAGAATCGCGTACAACTTACTTGTCTAAATTTCACATCAAAATATTCAAGTGGTTTACCAATATTGATAAAGTTTCATAAGATTTCATAAAGAACATTGTTAGCTTAATTGGAATACTTATGTGGTTACATTGATGATTTATAATTGTTAAAATCGTTCGAAATTTAACCCCTCTCGGCGATCGACGAAAAAGAAAGTTCAAGTACATTTTCTTCAACAATCAACCTAGCAAAGGTGGAACTTCGTTTATTTGAAATAATCAACCTTTAATGAATTAGTCGCTAGAAAAAACAACAAACAAATTGTGGAGAATATGCTTTCTACCGAAAATAAATTTTTTATAGATATTTTCCCAAAGATTGAATTTACTTCCAATTGCATTAATATCATACCTCAGACAACCATTAGAAATAATAACAAAGAATCTCCAGTGAAACATTTTTCATTGATATATATTTGGGGTCCTAAAGAACTTGGACATTTAAAAGCAAAAACTTTCCTTTGGAAAAGTCAACAATTTAGTTTTAAAGGAAATATTCTCCATCAAAAAGTAGTTTTTACTTTTCATGACAAACTTATTTTGAAAAATATGGATATGGATTGTCCCGAATAATTTAAAATGAGAAATATATCTGACAAATATTTTTAATTCGGTAAATTCATTTCAATATTTTGCAGTTCATATTTTAGATACAATTATTAAAATTATTCGTCTATAATGAACATTAGTGGCAGAAGAATAACCACGTTAACATTTTGCTTGAAGAAACTTTATAGCTTCTTTGAATGTTCCAAACTTATGTGTTTTCAATGGCATTCAACAGGAAGATCTTGGGGGTTACATTGTGATATGTATTCCTGTACGCCATTTTTGATTGGATACAGAGTGGCGGTCTCACTGCTACGAAACCTCAGATATACTACTGTGGGCAAAAGTTAGTAAGACTTTGTTCATAATTTCAAATTTTTTTATTGATTCTTCCAAATCTATTTCGTTTCCTTCAAAGTAATCCCCCCCGGCCCCAATACACTTGTGCCAACGTTTTTTCCAATTCTCGAAACAGTTGTTAAAGTCAATTTCCGGAATAGCCTTCAATGCGCTTAGCGATTCATGTTTAATGCCTTCAATTGACTCAAAACGGTGTCCACGAAGCGGTTTTTTGAGTTTAGAAAATAGCCAAAATTCACAAAGTCACACGGTGCTAAGTCAGGCGAATAGGGTGGTTGCGGAACGATATCAGTGGAATATTTGGCAAAATGGTCTCGTCTTAGGCCCACTCTTCTTCTTGGTCACCCTTCTTAGGCCCAAATGATGTTTTAAAATGGTTTTCACTGATCCTTCCGATATTCCAACGATGCCAGTAAGGTCTCTGACTATTAATCGTCGATTCCCGAGCACCAATTCCTTGATTTTGTTGACGTGTTGGTCATCAGTTGATGTTGATGGCCGTCCTGGACGTGGTTCGTCGTCAACGCGTTCTCGACCATCTTTGAACAATTTGTACCTATCAAAAACAATTGCTCGCGACATACAATTATCACCGAAGGCCTTTTGCAACATTCTGAACGTTTCGGCTCCAGAAATTTGATTCCGCACACAAAATTTAATGGAACTTCTTTGTTGAATAGAAAATCGCCGAATGCACTTTTTGTACTTCAGAAAGACAAGCGTATACTAAACACTAATGATTATTTTGATGTGACATTTGGCACAGATGTCACCGACAGTCATACCAACCTTAAAAAAATAATATTTTGATGAATGGCTTTCCGCGCGAAATTTAAATTAAAAAGTCTTACTAACTTTTGCCCACAGAGTATTCACTTTTGGATACAATTTTTTTCGCCGTTTAGAGCATGTTGGGCCATATTTTCTATTTTTTATTAAAACTTCACAAACCTCAACTTATATTCTGGCCGAAATATTTTCCTCGAATATTGATTTTTTAAAAGATGTTTCAAAAAACTAAAAGTTTTGCTTTTGAAAGGTTATTTTCTTAAAAATATTTTACTTACGTTATTTTATTAATTAAGATGACTAATTTTTATTAAATTCTGAATATTTTCCTTGGAGACACTATGACAGTATTCCAACGGTTTACCCAGTAAGGATATATGTATGTAAGTATGACTTCATAGACTTTGAAGTACATTTCTAAACGTGTTAATAATAAAATCTTTTTCTTAGGCATGAACAGATTTAATTAATATATTTTTTTTTTATATAGATCTCGTATATATCAAAATGATAAGTCCTAGATCTCTATAACGGAAATCCATGAAGAAACTAGAGAAATAAATTAGCGATTCACTCGTGGATTGTGTAGGATGTCAAAATGTTCACACAGTCATTTATTTCAACTAGAATCAGTCCAAAACTTTTGTTTTCCGAATTATTCAGCACAATAACTTTTGCTCCCATTACCATATGATGGGCAGATTTGGGTTTACAACATATTTACGGACTATAAATAAGGACTGCGTCGAATAAAATTGTCCGTTACATTTCTTCCCATACTGTGCTATTAAAAGATTCAAAATTAAAACTTTTTATCTTAGCAGCTTTGAATTAAATGTCAGAAAATATTATGTGTCAGTTAAAGACAATAAAAATTTATTTAACGCGAAAATGGCAAAGAAAGTGGAAGTGCGAGAAAATATTATTAAAATTTTTCAAAAGCAACCTCACTGGTCATTCTAAAAAATTGCCAAAAAAGTAGGGGCTAACCCTAAAACCATTTCTCGCGTTATCAAACGTTTTGAGGAAGAACTGCGTATTGATGGGAAGAAAGGTTCTGGTAAAAAGAAGGGGCCACATGACTGTGAGAAGGCGAAGAACGTTCTGACCACTTTAAAGAGAGATCCAAAGATTTCGGGAAGGAAATTGGCGGGGAAGGCTGATCAGAGTCTTTCGTGCGTAGGACTAAGAAGGAAGCTGGGCTGAGGACGTACAAATTTCAAAAAGTTCCGGTTAGAAATGCCGTAAAGAATGAAACCGCAAAACAACGAGCGAAAATGCTGAGCCGAGATTTTGTCAAGAAATTTAAATTCTGCATAATGGACGATGAAACTTATGTTTTAGTGGACTTTTCCCAGCTACATGGCCAGGAATTTTATACAGCTGATTCTCGAGGAAATGTCGCTGAAAAATTCAAAGACAAAGAAAATACAAAATTCCCAAAGAAATTCCTTGTTTGGGTACAATCAACGGCGAAATATATTTGAAGGAATGCTTGCAAAAGAGATTGCTTCCATTTTTACGCCAACATGAAGTGTACACGTTTTTTTGGCCTGACCTCGCTTCATGTAACTACAGCAAAACGGCCTTAGAGTGGTTCCAACGGAATGAAGTGATTTTGGTGCCCAGAGAAGCCAATCCACCAAACTGTCCAGAACTAAGGCCGATTGAGAGGTACTGGGCTTTAGTAAAAAGGGAGATGAAGGTAACAAAAAAAGTGGCCCAAGGCCATCAAGATTTCAAAAGAAAGTGGTCTGCAGCAGCTGAGAGAGTGTCGGACACTATCATAAAAACATTAATGGAAGGGGTTCCTGAAAAATTAAAACTTTTTATTAAAAACTAATGATTTGTGGTTTCTTGTTTTTATTTTTTTAATCTAAAAATAATTTGCAAAATAAAATACTTTAGTTTAAAAAAATTGGACTACAGACAATTTTATTAGACGCACTCCTCCTAGCTCCATATAAATCACTCAAAAGATTTCGTTCTTCATTTTTAATTTTTTTATGCATAATCAACTGTCTTAACATTTCTGTAATATGTATGCAGTGAGGAAAGGGTTATGTCAAGTTCTATTTGCGATCACCGAAATAGCCGCCGTAACCAAAAACCATTGATACCAAATATCAGTTTCGTTAGTATCGTGCCTTTTCAGTAGGCACTGTCACAATGCACATTAACCCTAGAACCAGTATCTTCTTTGTAATAAATTTTGTGAATCATTTATTTTAAAATCCAACATCTATCAATAAATTTTTACCGCCAATCTCTAGTAAACCACTAATCACTTATTTTGAATAAACTTTGCTTTTTGAATACTATTTTTAATTAACCTCTAACTTTTCTAAACATAATTTTTGGGAGCACATGCAAAAAATAATCAAAACTCATAAATTGAAGAACACACTCAAAAATCCACAAAAGCAACAGATTTTCGAAATACTGACTATAAACTCAAGTAGAGCGTATAGCAACAACAAACACAAGTGAGGAAAAATTGTGGTGAAAAAATAATGGTTAAAGCGGTTTGTTGTGAAAAATCATAACATTTTCACAACAAACACTCACATGCACACAGCAGTAATCACATGCTAATATTGCTCAAGACACGAATAACAACTACAGCAACAACGATAACAACAACGAAAAGTTTTTGAGATCCACTTATAACCTTAGCAAAAATATAATAGCAACAACAACAAACTGTGAATCAAAGAAAACCGGAAGTCATAAATCATCATATAAGCTACTCATCCCGTTCAGAAAGTAAAGCAAAGCTAAGTAAAGCAAAAAAAAAAACAAGCAACAACCACAGGTGTTGGTTATGTTGGCGCTTGCTTAAAGGCAGGGGGAGAGAGGGAGAGAAAAAAAGCAAAACATATATATATTTCGGCTGCCACTATGGAAAATATATATTTAGGTAGGCACACTCATACCTATATACTTATATATACTCGTACATCATGTATCTACGTTTTTTTATGTGTGTTTTTTATTGCTACAATGACTTTTAGTTAGGTTGAATTTTGTGAAAAATATCAGCAAGCAGCAGAGCACCAGCAGACAGCAACCAAATATTGAAAACGAAACGGAAGTTCAAAAATATCCAAAACAAAAATAAACTGAGTGGATGTGTGAAACGAAACCTCAGCTTTGCTAGTGTTGGCAGCACCAGTTAGTAATACTTAGTAGGGGTAGGAGATAAAATAAAATAACCCTTGTGCAAGGTAACTCATAAACATAAATGTGAGTGTGTAGATGCAACGAGTTTAAAACAGAAAATGAAAATAAAACTGAAAATTTGTCACCACAAACGGAAGCACTTTAAAATTATATGAAAATTCACACATCTGCAAGCACATATCGGAACATTCAGAATGTTGTGTGAGCACATAAGCGCAAGTGTGGCAAATGCATACACATGTGTAGGTTTTTGTGTGTGTGTATGTGTTTATTGCAGAATTGCCCACAAACCGGAAACCATGCAAAAGTAAAGTTTCTAGTGCAACACTTCTTCTGCTTGGTTTCAACTTGAATTTTCGGGAGTTAGTTGTTCAATTTTTTCTTAGTTTTTTTATTATTATTATTACACCACCCATTAGGAAATGACAGCGATTAGTTTATAATTGGAAAACAAACAAGAAACACACAAATTGTTTTGAATAATTGGGAGAAGGAAGATAGTTAAGAGAACCCCAAAGACCGAATCTGAGAGTAGCATTCTGCCACTAGAACACCAACATGCTACACTCAATTTCCTGAGTTTTGAATTTTCCCAAATTTATCAAGTCCCGATGGATCGTAAGCAAAGTTTATTGGCACTACTTAATCTTGTATACTAAAGCTAACACTTATTTCATAACTAGGTAATTGTGATATTTAGTATTAAGAATAGAGAAGACTTTTCTCTGATGCATTGACCAATGGCCATGGCTGTCGCTCTCAATTTTCATACTGGGTTTGCAACATTCACAAAGTACTTTTGAATGCAACTAAGCATATTTATTACATATTTATCTTTGATTCGGCACACTCGGTTGTTTGGGGTTATATTGCTTTCATACTCAAGGTGAATAAAAGTAATGAAGTCAAAAATAAATTGATGTGAAATTGTTGTTTTTTTTTTTTTAATTTGTACATAAACTTCAATAGAGAAGACTTTAAAAGGGTTCAGTTTAAAGAGCAACAATTAAAATTATTATGCAAGGAAATTCCCAATGACTGCTATCATTTAATACCAACTGCACTTCACAGAACATTTAACTTAAACTATAAATGTTTAATGGGTTTCTGTCGTCCTTCCACTTGCAATTTTACACTGTCAATCGTTAGAATTTTCTCTTATTAGCCACCAAAATTTATAACCTCATCTTAGTAACTACTACTCTTTCCCTCTCTCTTTATCTTTCTCTGTCTAAATGCTATTCAAAAGAAAAACAATAAACGAATTGTTGCCATTTTCTAAAATTTCATTTTATTTTCCAAAGTTTTTGCATAAGTTTCATTTCTTTATTTCGTTGTTGTTTTAGTTTATTTTTATGTTGCTGTCATTGTAACTTTACTACCACCTCGAAAAACAAGCAAGTACATATAAACTATTAAGTGTTGGAAAATTGTAATTGTGAGTATATGAATATTATTTTAAATGAAATGTTTTCATTGTAAAGTGATTAAAATTGCTTCTTTTGTGTTGCCTTATTTTTGTTGTTTTTATTGTATGCTTTTGATATTATCTTATTCAATTTTGAAATTGTACTTTGGCTGAAATTCTACTCGTTTTACTTACGAGTAACTTTTTCTGGCTGTTAATGAAAGTAGATGAGAGTAAGCACCTCAAAAGGTAATAAATTTTAAGAAGCTTAACAATGTTGCTTACTCAATTGTAAATTAAAATAACCTTGGATATGGACTGTGAGTGCAGACAATAATACATTTGTGGCGAATTTAAATATATCTTTTTCTTCAATCATTTTAAAATTTATAAACACTTTTGGGATGTGTGAACATCGACTTCATTTTTTTTCCGCTCCATTCATAATTGTTGTGCAGCAAAAACAATTTTACAACACAGATCGATTTCATTACAGTAATGTTGTAGCTTTAAGCTCTCAAATTTCGGAATCGCTCGTTACCTCATATTGGCGCCGTACTTTTCTGTTGTAATTTGTACAAAAAAAGTTCAATTGTGCAAACAATGACATCACTGCTCCGCTTGCTTTGTGTTATTGCGATATTTCTCTCTTCTTTTCGCTCTTTACTTTACTTTACTTTTAATTGCACAACAGCACATGGAGGGCCTAGGCCGAGCTTTTCGCATCCACTCATATTGTGCGTGTTATATTTGTACATGCATGGAAGGGACGTACAGTTTAATGCCGAATCCGAACGGCGAAGTGAAAAGCTTTTTATAGCAATTTTTACTCTTGTAGGTTTGCCATTGCCTGCCAAGAGGTGGTGCGGAGATTCGAACCCCGGACACGTTGCCTAGCAGTCCAAAGCACTACCACTACACCACAGTGACCACTTCTTTTCGCTCTATGCTTAGTAAATTGTTTCTAAGAATGCAAACATTTCTATGTTCCAAGAAAAAAATGTTGACGCTGGATATTCGCGGTACTTTCAAACACTTCCAACTGAATATATCGCCAATTGCTTGCAATAATTTCCACAGTAAGCAGTTTGAATAAAAGCTTAGTGTTTTGATTACTCTATTGAGAATAGATTGAGAATAGACGTACAGAAAATTTGCGCGACAAATACTGAATACTGTCGACAGCTCTACTTCAATCCACCAAAAGAGAGAATTGCCATTCATTGATTTACTTATTTTTATTGCCACCACTGTATTCATAATTCTCCAACCTGTAGCATTTATATGCATAGCATAAAATACACACAAACACATGCATATACAAACATAAAACACAATACCAATATTAAAAGAAACACATAAAAGCAACTACAACATTTTATGTCGCCTGAAGTAATTTAATCCTTATATTTTCAATTCAACAAATAAGCGCACGAGTACGTTTGCTCTCTATTTTTAAGAGATGTTAGAAGAGGGAGAAAAGCAAGAAGTAGTGCAAGCATTAAAGAAGAAAAGGAAGAACAACATTTGTTAGGCATAGAGTATAAAGAAGAAAAATAAATTTTTGACAACAAATAACAAAAAGTGAACTCAACCTGAAAAGACAAAAAACAAGGAAAAGTAAGATTGTGAGAGAGATGAAAACGAAGACAGTGTGAAACAGTACAAGAAAAATAATAATAATTAATTATCAGAAAGCAAACAACAATGAAATAACAGGATACAAAAATAATTGCCAACGTATGCAAATGTTATCTATAACTGAAGACATTCTTCGATAGCACAAGAAAAAAATGGTCACTGTGGAAGGGGCAGTTATGGTAAGGTGTGTATTTTTATATGTGTGTACTTATTTAAATAAAAAGCTAGCATAATTTTCAGCGGAAAAGGTGTACGTAAACACTTCGTTTTGTTTTTAGATTTTTGTTCTTTGGAAAACGTTCTTAAGTTATTGTTTTGCAAAAATATTAAGTATGGAATTTATGGACTCAAAAGATGCCTTTATTTGGAAAACCTTAACATGAAGTAGTTCGACTATTCCTTTAGTTTTTCTTGTGTTGTGTTGGTTTTTTTCTTTACTGCTTGCATGTCAAAATATTTGAGTTGAAAAAATTAATTAAGAACACATTACAAACACACATTCCTAAGCATTTCAGATGTGCGCGATAGTGATTGTGGATAACAGTTTAAGTTGACATTCAGAATTGCTAAGATTTATGATTTTCGGGGAAGTTTTTTCTTGGTTAAAAGGTGAAGTTTTGGCAATTATTCTTCTTAAGCTTATGAAATTTCTACTCATGTATTTACATACTCGTATAAGTTGATTTTACTGTTAGCGGAATTTATAAAACTAATTAATGATTTTTTTAGGTTTTTTCCTTGGGGCCTAAAAATAAAAATTAACCTGTTGAGAAATTACTTAGTTCACATGACATCTTTCGGGGGTCCCGATTTTTGAAGTGTATGTAACTAAAGGGTGTTTTTTCTACAAGTGTGGTTTTCAATCTGGCAATATTTATTTCAAAGTTGAACTTTTTGACAGCTGTCACTAGATTTATGCTCACTTTGGTTTGCCATTTCATAATGAATAGACTTACGCCTGAACAATGTTTGCAAATTATTGAAATTTACTGTCAAAATTCGTGCTCTGTGAAAAATGTGTGAACACTAGCCAGAGCCATTCAGCAGCTACCAATACATCCCGAAAAATACACTTTTTGGTGCGGTTTATTAGTAGGCGGCATCATTGGGCCGTAGTTCTTCAATGACGACGAAGGCCGCAACGTTACGGTCAATGGAGAAAGGTACCATTCGATGAAAACAGACTTTTTGCCGAGAAGGCAAGAATTGGACTTGGCCGACATGTGTTTCCAACAGGACGGTGACACATGCCACACTGCACGCGAACCCATGAATCAATTGAGAGGCAAATTTGGTGAGCAGATAATGTCAAGTTTTGGTGCAGTGAATTGGGTTCCAAGATCGTGTGATTTGACCACGTTATATTACTTTTTCTGGGGCTCTGCTAAGTCTCTCGTCTATATGGCTAAGCCAAACACTATTGCAGCATTGGAAGCCAACATTGAACACATCATTTGTGAGATTCCGGCCGAAATGTGTGAAAATGGTGCCAAAATTGGACCTTCAGAATGGACCACTTGAAGCGTAGCCGCGGGCAACATTTAAGTGAAATTATCTTTAAAAAGTAAATGGCAGGAATTGATTTATCGATCCAAATAAAAATTTCATTCACTTTTGTAAAATTTCATTGTTTTTTTTTTTTATTTTCAAAAACTAAACTCTTATAAATATCACCCTTTATAAGTCCATATATATGCGGGGTGAGAAGCGAGGAGGAGAGAACGATTCATACTGAGAGGCTGTTAAAATGCGAAAGTAAAAAAGAAGAAGCAAATGAGAGATGGGATAGAGAAATTGAAGCCATAATAAATAGAATGGGCTTATCTCTGTGGAACTGTGCGTTTGTGTATCAAGAGACTAGAGCAAGTGTAGAGAGAAGGTTGTGTGAAAGTGCAGGTAAGATAGGGGTTAAAAACGCAAAGATGTATCACTTCTTTACTATTTAGCGGCTACATGTTTTTTTCGTCTCAGTTTCTACATACATTCCCATCTAAAATAAGTTAAATAAACCTAACCATGCAAATATATAAAATGTTTACTCTTCCAATTCATAATTGAACACACTCACCGCAAATGTTGATACCACACCGTGATGATGACCCACTCTGATGGGCTATGATGTGAAACTAATGACGAACCAAATAGATAATAGAGGCGTCAGCTTAATATGTTTCCTCTAGAAAAACAACAACGACGACAATTGTACACAATGATAACCGCAGCAACAACATCAGCAACTCTAAACAATATTATCATCAACAGCAACAACATCGAATAAATCGAAACAATAATAAAATGTGTTATTTTGATGAGTTTCGCCACCATTTTTGTGGGTGTTTGTGTGTGAAGACATCCAAATGTCATCAATATCACCAAATTTGATGACCGCTAAATCTCATGCGAGAACGACAATAACATCAGCAGTAGCAACACATATACATACATATGTATGTATGTATGTATATGAATGTGTGTATTTAAATTATATACGCATGGTTGCAAGCTACAACATAGAAACAGCAGCAACAAAATATAGCAACATTTGCGTTAATTTTCATGCGTATGAATATTTGTAAAATCATAGCATACAGTTAGGCGCCATTGCTGTTATAATTACAATATTGCTATTGTATATTTGTTGAATAAATGTAAAGTATTTGCTTCTTTCTGTGCCTGTTGAACTTGTATTTTGTGCAATTTATGAATTTGCATGCATTAGTATGCATGTGTTTGAGTGGCTCGGTGTGTGCGTGTGGTGCTTTTTTTTAATAAATTTCGAATGCTAACATATTGTGGTTTCCGCTGTCATTATTGCTATTGTTTTACTGCTTGATTTTGTTGATGTTGATGTTATTATCATCGTCATCATCAGCATCACTGTTGTTGCTGTTATTGTTACGATGCATTTGTTGACTACATATGTACATATATAAATATTCTTGTGGTCATTTCTATTTGAAAATCAATGCAAAACCACAAAATCCATAAAATACCGAATAATGAATTTTCGTAACCAACACATACAAACGCAACTATTTACACACGCACGCACTTATACATACTCATCTCATTTACAAGCTATATCTACACGTCCCCGAATAAAACATTGTCATTTGATATGATGTATCTGCGCATATAAGTACATATAAATACAAGCAATTGTACACACATACATAAACCCAAACATACAAAAATGGTATGTGTAGGAAAATAGATGCATATGTATGCGTAAATTAAATATTTGTTGTGTTCAAACAAATGAATTCAATATTCGATATTTAGTTTTTTTGTTCTACGTATTTTTAGCTTTGTCTATTTTTTGGTTTGTGTTTTTTTGTCTGTATGTTTGGTTTTTTTGTAAGCACGTGTATGTTTTCATGGCTCTGTATTCTACACTGTTTGTTATCTATGTAAATATGTATAGTGTGTCAGTGATGTATGTATGTATGTGTGCAGTTATACAAATGTATGTAGGTACTATATGTGAAGATAATAAAGGTTTTATCTGATTTTGAAATGAAATGTTGAAATGTTAATTAAAATTATCAGTATTTGCAGTGATTATTGTTGTTGGTGTTATTATTATTATTACTGTAGTAGTAGTGACAGTTTCTTATTTCATTGTTTATTGTTATTTTAGTTGTTTGCTGTTGTTTTTGTTAATATCTTTGAATAATCTCTGGTATTTCATTTTAAATAATATGTTTTTTTGTTTGTTTTTATTTCATTTTTTTTGTTTTGGATTAACGCATAGTTTATGTTTCACAAAATAAAGTAAAGTAGGTTACGATGTAGGACCTTTCTTTCCTAACTTTACATCAGCAGATGCAAAATATAAGAGTCACCACCAATTTGCTTAAATTTTTGCGATCAAGGGTAAAACATTAAACAGATATGCTTTTTGAAACTCAACAAATAATCGTAGTAGAAGGAATTAGATTGCATTGAAAATGGAAAATTATAAAGACAAATTAGTAAGTTGTGCGTAGAAATTATAACTCCACTGGTCCCTATATATTTTTCTGAGACTACTGACTGAGACTTGGTGCGTATTTACACACGCCGATGTTTTTTCTCATTTCTCTCCCTTCGATAATGCCGAGGCCGAACTCTTATTCTTTCGTCTTGCCTCTATTTCCTTCAAACGAAATATCGCCGAGATAAGCTCGGCGTGGGTAAATACAGAGTAGCTAACCAAAATAGGCAAACTTCAAAAGTACAACTTTTGCACGTTTCACTGAATATAAAAACTTTCAAAATAATGTTTTATAGTACGAGTCCTTGCTCGAAGAGAACATTTATTGCTCTTGTTATTACGTACGAGAATTTATGGTTTTCTGCACACTTCGTCACTCGTTTCTTCGAGGTAGACCAAAAACTACAACTCTACCTATTGCTAACTTGTAAAATTTATTTTTAATTAGTTTTTTCATTGGTATATGCAGCAGACATATTGAAATTACATTTCATTAGTTTTTCAAGTCGGGCCACGGCTTCTGGCACTTGTATAAATTAGGTCACCTGCCGAGTTCCACACTACCTTAATTTAACATATTTACTTTTCGTGTGAAGGTTTTTGCTTTAACAGAAAAGCAGAGGAACCTATACGAATTTCATTTTATCGTCATTGAAGACGAACCAATAAAAATCCCACAATAATTAATAAAAAAATTATTTTATCTTTTAAAAACGAGCAAAAATTTAAAACTATAATTAACAACAAAATTGCTGGATTCACGTTAACAAAAATTCTATGAAATGTTGATAACAAATTGCAACTATTTTTTCCGATGAAGCATGATCGAATGAATGATTTCTACCAAAAAGGAGAAATCTCTGCTCACTCAGCAAGCCTCAGCTTCCGTTTATATCCATGCCCACAAAAAAACATGCTTGACAAAATTATTATTAATAAGTGCACGTAATTTGTACACATGCACACACACAAACACACAAATATAGAGAAATAAGTATAGGGAAAAGGGTGAACATATGACAAAGTTACTTTGATGAGAATATTACCAGTGAAATACACACCCAAACATAGTCACAGTTTCTACAAAATTATGAACTTCAGCTAAACATACGAGAAGAAAAAGCAGAAGGAAGCAAGGGCGGCATCACAAAAAGGACACTCGGAACTACTATTTAATAAATGAGTGTACACAAACACATATACAAACACAAATACACTTACATACATATATGCACATACGTGGCTACAAATATCAATGTTTGGAAGCATAGAAAGATACAATCAGACAAACATGGAGATAAACATTCATTCATTCATTTTGTCCTCGATGCTTGTTTGTACAGAGTAAGTACTTAGTATGTGAATGTGTGGGTGCTTGTCCTGCGGCAACTAATTAAAAGAGTCATACATCAGTGATGTGATGCGAACAGACAAACAAACGCACACATATTTAAAATGAATGTGGCTTTAATTACACACATATGTATATGTGTACATTAGAGTGGATCAAAATTGTAACCCCCACATAACAACACTTTTTGAGAATAGATGCCTGACATTTTATTTTTTACACTCCTCTCTTCACCCGCCGCCCTCACAACCTTCACCGTATTTTCACCTTTATACATAAAATGTTTACTAACTTTTGCTCCGGACCCCCCTCCAGAATAATGTTAAGTTGAAATCTTAGCTTAGAAATGCGTTTCTTGTTTTAAGTAACCCAAGTACACAAAGTACACAAAGAGACCCAATAGGTCAGTCCATATTGGGTCTCCAAAAAAAGAGAAAATTCAAATTCCACCCAATTTTACTAAGTTATGCTGCGGCAAAAACCCCACCCCTCCCCCCACCAAGAAATAAAGTCATGATTAAAGCTACAAATGCGTTCCCTGGATTATAAAACCACAAAATTTCAACAAAATCGGTTGGTCGATAGATGAAATTCCAATATAAGAAAACATTTAATTTCGCTCCAATTTTACTAAAATTTACTACGAGTCCCCTCAAAAATGGCTCCGGAGCAAAAGTTAGTCAAAATTTAATTAAAGTCTCAAAAACTTCTCATAGCCACACTTACAAAAGTCGCCTGTATGCCGATCCACTCTAATGTGAATACATTCACACATAAATATATAAGATGAGAGAGTTCATACGAATATTTTTTCCGTTATGATACTATATTTTTTTGGGTTATTTGCTATCTGGTTGTACTTGTTGTTTTTTATGTACTGCATACATATGTACATATATATGCAAATTTTTTTGGGCCACTTCAACACATGAAAACAACAACTTATAACTTTCAAGCTGCAACAAGCAACCAAGCCAACAAGCGCATAAAGCCTTTTTCAATCTGCTCTCGTCATACCTTTGACATTTTATCATCATGAAACATATACAGAAAAACATGTACTACATATATACAAACATACGTATACCACACATAATCACACATACACATCCTCACTCTTCAACACATGCAGAATTTTCCGTCAAATTCATGTTAAATTAACATTTTTGTTATGTAAAAATTAAAAAATTTTCATTTTATTTTGTTCTCTCTATATTTTCCACGGAGTATACAGTAGTTTCCACTTAATTGTGCTTCGCTTAATTGAGCAAAAAATATGACCTTCAAAAAAATAACGAAGGAAAATATGCAGTTTTTCACCGTTTTATTAAGCCCTGCATTAATAATTGCATTCCCCGAAGGAATAGCGAGTTTCTAGCCCTAGCAGATTCTTCCAGTATAACTTCTTTTTGCTGTTTTTTTCTTCTTGATGAAAAGTGAAAAGGTTTTTTTGCCTTCCTTCGCTATCTCGTCAACCGGCTCCTTCCGAAATTAATTAAGAATTGGTTTATGTTATCGTATACCAAAATTATAGGGTCGGAAACGTGGTAATAGACTTACTCAAATCGCCGAAGTGTGTAGCGTATTTCTAGCAGTATCGATTCATACTGCATCTGTCATCTCAGGTTTCGAGAATATCGAGAAAATAGACTCAAATCGGCGAGAATGTTCTGACAATGCCGATGGAAGACGAAGTTTCATATTCAATGTTGCGTCCCCTCGGGAGGAGAGCCCTTTGGGATTCATTCGAATCAAAAAATACCACGGCAAAATAATAATTTATATATGCTATAAAATATTTAGTTTCGCAGGCACCGAATAGAACAATGGATTACGCCAGGCTGTTTTAGTGAGGTAATCATGGGTAAGGGGGAATTTATATCACTCTGCCTTGGATCAACTGATTCACTACATATATTACTTCAGTATTTCATTTTATTTATTTACTATACTCAGTTCAAGATTTCGCTTATTTGACCTTTCAGCCCAATAAACCGAAATTATATTCTATATCCGATATTCAATTAGCCAGATACCACGTAAAAATAATTTCTCTATTGTATCCAAAACTGTGAATTTTTAGCAGGCTTAACTAAGCGGAACCTATTGTATGTATACATAATTTTATGTTGAATGAATTGCATGTATGTGCATTAGGGTGGATCGAAATTTTAACCCATCACTTAACCTCACTTTTTGAAAAGGTAACACCCAGTGGAAAGGGTGAAAACAAGATGCTTAGCATTTTTTAACGATCCACACATATTTTTACCTTTATAAGCTCAGAAATGGATTTCTTATCTTAATAAATCGGTTATAGGTTGCCAGTCAAATAGGTTTGTCCATATAGGGGTTTCCAGTACAAGAGTAAAAGAGAAAAGTAAACTTTTACTAACTAAAATTATATCAAAATACGTTTTAGAAAGAAAGAAAGAATATCATGCATCTTGTATTTACCTCCTCTTCTCAAAACGTGCTGTTAAGTGAGGGGTCACTAAAATCCCATGTACGATCCACTCTAATGTACATGTGTGGAAGTCTGTATGTAAGTAGATATATGCTTAAATGTCTGTCCATGCTTTCATTTGTTTATTAAATGAAAATGTGTTCATTTATGTTTATCGTTACTACTCAACTGCTGCAAAGCATAAAACCACGAACTCATCTGTGACCAGATTCAGCAAAAATATTTAATGAAAATATTTAATGAAAATATTTTTTGCAAAGAACTTTTTATGTTTTTTGTTTGTTGGTTGTGTATGTGTTTTTGTTATTCTCCACTTTTCAAAATATAGTATTATTTAATTTAAAAGCCTTAGCATAATTTATCAATTCAACTAGTTTACATGTCAAAAAAAAAATTAACAAAAATTTATATAAAAGTTTCATAATGAATTTTTACAAATAAGTACATAAATCAAACACTTTACTGACATTTATTATAAGTGGATTTCAGGGATTTCAAGGTAATTTTATTTGCAGATATTATTGATTTATATACTGTGTAATACTTATGTATGATAAAAGAGGCATTTTCCACAAAGGAATGCACGGTACATAAATGTATAGAATATTATTCATCTGTTATTCATTGGATAATGTCTGTCTCTTCTGGAATTAAGATTTAGTTACACTAATAAATATGTTCCTCTAAATGATTCTCTGATTCCGTCACCATTTCAATGGCGACAAAAACTAATTTTACAATCCCTTTAAGCGGGCTTTTTAAATGATTATTACCCGGTACTTTTATGACAGAGTGTAAGTTTGGTAAGTGGTATTAGGTGGTAGGATATTAGTACATTAGCTGAACAGTTGTTGCAGTCTGAGTGTACGATTTTCCTTTTTATATGAACGATTCTACTAAATTGTATACGAGCATTACGCATGTATCCCAGTAAGTACGTTAAGGCCATGATATTATTATTATTTCTTTCTATATTTGCAGCAACCGCCGATATCGGCATAAAAACTAGTTCCCGAAGTAATAGTTACAAATTCTCCAAAATTCAAGCCTAAATTCAATCAACTGCACAAAATCATAAAAAATTCAGCCCATATCCATATCGAGCAAAAATTTTGAACTTGATTTTGTCCAAAACTAAGAGCTAAATTCGAAACAAAACTAAAACCAAAGTCGTCCCAAATATAACACTATGAAAATGTTCCCATAACTCGAAATACAACACAAATTGCAAATTGAATTCATACTAGAATTCAAACAAAAATTAACACCATAATTCAGATCAAATTCATAACGATATTCAAACCAGTGCTAAGGTTATGCAGCAGCAACTATTGGTATGCGGCTTTTCCAATCATTTGGTGAATATGAACGGTGCTGTAATACGCACTATGGTATATCGTACAGAACCACCCGTTATTCTATATCGGGACAACGAGCACAGGCTACATAATTTGGGAATTGGGCCAAAAATAGTTGAAGCTTTTGTGCAAAACATAATGCCAAATCAGTATTTCCATTTGCTATTAAAAACTATGTCCTTGAACTGGACAAAATGGTCATAATTGGTACACTGGGTATTCCGTTTGTAATTTGGATATCTTTGTATATTTATGGTTACCATGAGTTTTCACTAGTTGCGTCACAAGTGACACTGTGTCCAATGTTACCGTTTGCAGCACCTTTCTCTGTGGCAGAGACCAATACACTCATAAGTACTCAATAGTTCATTCACTATGATTACTGCGCTGGTATTGATAACATTTTCGGTAGTGCTTTCTATGCAGCATGACACAAATGGTGTTCAATTCCTTGCAGTTATCTCATATATGACAACTGTCTTTTTTCTACGTGGCATATTGGGACAGAGTATGCATTTACATATGTCTTCACTCACCCGACGCAAAAAGTTCATTTATATGTTGATCTTTTTGTGTGGCATGACTGTGACAACAACATACACTGCTTATCTGAATAGTTATTTCAACAGTAGTTATTTCAATGGGACAGCGCATCGAGAACTTTGATCAGTTACTTAAATCGCCATCAGTAAAATTACATGTTTTCTCAGAAGTATTCAATTCTGTGTACAAACTTTTCAATTCCAGTTTCATCCATCAATTTAGAGACGTAGTGATTTCATACAATAATTATACTGACACTGTTGCAGTTGTGAGAATGGCTCTTATTTGGTTTATAATTGACAATGTCCATCAATTCAAAAGGAGGAGGAGTATATGATTCATGGATTGTAATTAAAAGAAAAGACCAAAATCTATTTACCATATTTGTTTTTTTACAGAAAAAGGTTACATTTTTGTAATTTTACAATAGATGATAAAAAATTTAATTTTTGTGTTTTGAAATAAAGCTTTCTGAAACCCTTATGTAGAAGAAAAACAATAGTGTTTTAAAAAAAATGTGTTTTAAAATAAATATGTGTTTTAAAATAAATATTTACATTTGAACTTTACACTGAAAGTACAGATCCTCCTTTTCCAATTTAAATTCAATAAACTTCAAACTATTAAAAACTAATTTTTTTACCTTGTGTTTTAAGTTTTGTTTGTAACATAAACGTGTGAAAAGTCATACCAAACTGGTTTAAAGTAATTGAGAAGATTTTAAGATTTTAATAGCTTAGCATAAATGCAATGAGATAAAAAGAATTTATGCGAATGGGGAAAGTCCATCAGATATACTTACTCACACATATTCACGTAACACTCGTTTACTGTGTTTCGCGTTTGTATCCTTAACAATAATTTTAAAATCACATGTGAAATTTATTAACCTACAAATACAAAACTTTCATATATGTACATGCACAAAAGAAACAGCACAAATACTTAAAACCAAGAAAAATGCAGCAATAAAGCAGATACATACATACATACGTGGCATAATACTTGTTGGCTACATGGGTGTAGTTATACGCATGTATGTATGTGTGTGAATGACAACTGCAACAACAAAAATTCATACATTTACTATTTAAAACTTTCTAATCCAAATCAATTTGCACCAAGAGCCTCATTTCATTCTATTATACCAGCATCAGCTAATTTACATTCGATGGCATAAAGTGCGGCACAGTGAAGGGAAAAACTGCACTCCAGAGTATGTATAATGCATAGATGTGGGTACGCATGTGCATGTGTGTGTCTCTATTGCAACTGCAACTGCTCCTTTGCGGCACATCATTTTCGATTACACAGTACTGCCAAGTTGTGGTGATTTTTTCTTTACATGTTATTCGCTATGCTATGCTAGGCGGGGCGAAGGTGGTTACAGGGTCCAGCCTCCCTACCCCAAATGTGGAAAATTTCTTTATTATTTTTATTATTATTCGCACTTAGAAATTTTCTATAGAAGCTTTTTTTGATAAAAAATTTAGGATTTTTTTACCTTTCTGGATGTAACTTTACATTTAATTAAAGGCTTTTGATTCGAAACCAATTTTTTCTCACATTACTTCCCGATCTGTTCAGTAGTCCATTAGTAGTGCAATCAATGGAAGTAAATATGCTAAAACTGTTTCTATTTATTTTGCATTCCTTACGCATTTTTCTATTTTTCTATATGAAATAAAATACAACACTTTTATAACACCATGAGCACCAGAAGAATCCTTTATACATTGCAAGGAAGACGGGGAATCTACAGTTTGAGTTTCAAGGGAAAATTGCACTTTGCACATATGTTCACCAAATATTAAATTCGCTTATGGCCAAACTGAATATTCGAACTGTGCTGCTCTTTTCGCAAAATTTTAAAACATAGTTCACCCCTCCCTCAACTTGATCTAAAATCTACTACTGTAGGGGAGCGGAACTTCCCTAAAGTGGGAGTTGCGTTCGATTACACTAGCCGCAAGAGCCAAAAAGTCAACAAGCGTCTAAGCGTAAAGGAACGCTTCGGTGATATTAAATAAACATGCGAAAGTTTGATTTTAAGCTTCTGCTTCCTTTAATAGTTGAGTATCGAATGACCAAATAATAATTATGATAGCTGATCTTAACAAGTAGTGAGCGATAAAGGGAGATTACCGTTAAATGAGTGATAAAGTAAATGAAATTGAGTGATCTCTCTTTATGCATTACAGAGATGGCAAAAATATAGTTAAAGTAAATAAATGCGTTTTTCACACAATATAAAAGAAGAAAAAGAATATTAACAATAACATAGAATGAAAAGTGATAAGCATATATGTACTATATTTTGTAAATAATCATAATATTGATAATCAACGCCGTTACATTACGCTTTTTAACATTATACATAATTCCAACTTTTTACGAAATTTTGTTTACTATCCTTTTTTTTTATCAATTACTGTGATATTAGATTTCCAAGGTCGGAACCCTGGCCTTCATCGAAAAATGCAATACAAAATCTGAAATTTCATGTTTATAAAAATTTTAATTTATTTTGTTATTTCATTCATTTGTGTAGCCCCCACGAAAAAATCCTAGTTACGGCCTTGATAGATATGTACATATGTATAAATTGTTTCTACTACTGTTGCTTTTGCTCCTCTTTCTTTTTGCTTTGTTATTGCGCTCGTTTTATTTTATATTTCAGCATTATGTTGTTATTGTTTTGTGTGCTTTCGAGTTACACTAAATTCTCAGTTCAATAAAAGTTTATCGCTTGGACAATGAACAATGGATGGTGGTAGAGACGAGAGAGCGAGAGTGATAGAGGCGAGAGAGAAAAAAGGCCATGGGATGAGCGGCAACTAAGTACGATGCAGAAAACCCTTCCACATACAGTGCAGTCCAGTCCAGTCCTAAGTTCAATTCCAACACAGAATCATCGCCATTGCCGTTGTGCCGTGTCGTGTACATATCCTGTCGCCAAGTGTTTTTCCATTTGGAATACGCAATAGATTTGAAGTTGCTGTTGTTTGTGTATGTGTAGTAAAAATGTTGCTGCTATTGTTGTTTATAGTTGTTGTTGTTATTGTTACTGCTTCTTCTGCTGCTTGTGCTGCTGCAAGGCATGTCAAACTTCAAAACAGTTTCAAAACTGTAAATGACAAAATGTTAAATAGGCTTTCAATGCTGTTGTTGCTGCTCCTAGTTGTTATTTTTGTTGTTTCAGTGGCAACGTCCCTTCCTCTTTTTCTTCTCCTTCTATTGTAACTACATTTGAAATTGCTGTTGGCCTCCCTCAATTACTTTGGTCTCTCTGTTCAGCATGTAACCGCTTCGTTCATTAATATCGTGACAGAACAAGTGAAACTTGGATATCTGCCTTCACTTTATATCAAATCCAACTAGTAGACGTTAAACTTAATCAATTATGGTTCGACGGAATTCACTTACAATTTGGCATTGTTTAACGTCCAAATTTAAATATTCTCTAAAATACATTATTGGTCTAAATGAAATGAAATGCTTGATTATTTCGTTAAACTGGACGTCTACGGTATGTATTGTACCAATAAGTAAAACCATCAAATCAAGTCGAACAGGCACAGACTGTCTTCTGCTTTTTTGTGCTAATCCTTTTTCATCCCTTTCACCTCAACGAACTCTCTCTCCTCCTATATCCTTGTCTTATTTACTATGTTTTTGTTTAGTTTTTTAGATATTTAAGCATGAATTATTGTTCTACAAAATGCTAAGCCTTAAGGTTTTCATCCGATCCTATTTCTTTTCTGGCTTCATTTTTAGCCGGAAAAGACGTAAATTTTCATTGAGCTTTTCGTTGCCTTTCTCTACTATTGTTTTTCTTCTTGTATTTAAATTTTTTTTTTAGTATGTAGGTCCATAAATACTTTCAGTTTTGTTTACATTTTGGTTTCGTTCTCAAATTTTTCTTTCAAATTTTCTCCTTAGTTTTGATATTTTTTCACATTTTTCGTGTTGTTGCTTGAAATCTAATTAATTATTTTGAATGAATCATAAGCAAGAACTACAATAAGGGAATATACGTAAATAGTTTTATTCTTTCTTGTTTCAAAGTTCAAATATTCTGGTAAATTATTTATAAAAAGAAAATTGTTTCGTTGAAAGGTTAAGTCGGAACGCTAAGTTCAAGCGCGGCCGATCTTTATATTCTCTACACACCCTCTGAAATATGTAAGACATCATTTCGCATTCAACGGTGTCTTAAATTTTAAATTTTTCTTTTGTATAGGAAGTAGGCGTGGTTATTACCCAGTGATGATAATTTGCCTATCACTTATTTTCTATACTATTTTTGCTAGGCATCACTGTGTAAAATTCTGAAGGGCTCTCAACACAACAGAAAGTATTACTGAGACGGTGGGTAGAAAT
The DNA here is from genome assembly GCA_958295655.1 of Palloptera scutellata. Lineage (NCBI taxonomy): Eukaryota > Metazoa > Arthropoda > Insecta > Diptera > Pallopteridae > Palloptera > Palloptera scutellata. Next base: position 48,577,652 of record OY282449.1, read on the forward strand.
GTTGCCCGAAATGTTGTTGTGCCATTTGAAATTTTTTTTTTTAATTCTATGTACCTTTTGTTTTATTTTTTATGCACAATATATTCAACAACAAAAATTATACATTAAATGCATAACATGACGATAAATTGTAACATAAAGTTGTGTCGATTCGAAGATAGAAGTTACTAATTATTTTGTTTTGCCACAAAATTAGTTAGAAAAATGTAAAATGAGAGAAATATTTTTGGTCAACAACACTGTGCGACAAAATTCGATTTATTGGCTTTGATATAAAGTCTAAGAGTAAGTTTTACAAAGCAGCTTTTCATTCTCTTTATGGGGTTGTAATTTGGTTCTTGAATTGAATTTGAAAAATTTTAAATTTAATTGAAATAGAAATCATTATTGAATATATTTAAAGTAACACTTATTTAATTAAATAATATTTCTTATATTTTTACTTATTACCTACTACATTGAAAGCGGTTAAATGTGTTGAGAGATTTAAAAAGTGAGATACTGATGAAAACAGGGAAGGCAAGGGGACTTACAATTACAAAATGTTCACAATGATTTCAATAATACATTTTGCATAATTTTGTCTAAAAAGTAAAATTCTTTCAATTTTAGATTGAATTAATAATTTAAAACTTGAGTTAAAATTTTGAGTTTGAATTTTAAAAACCTTTTTTAAAACGAAAAGCTTTTTCCGCCTTATTGACAATATCACGAAAAATTATTTAAGAAAATTACTAGTCATGTTGGAGATTCTATTCTGCTTCTCCTATTCCATTTATATTTTGTAAATTTAACCCTTTCTACATAAATTTTCTAAATATAAATTTTGGGAAGAGACTCGTAAATATTATTACTCCTTTCCAACAGGCAACCTTCATCCGCTGTGGATTTGGACTTGGTACCCCCTATTTCTAACGAGGTTCTATCGACCGAGTCAAGGCGGTATAACCTTTCGATCAGCGAGGACAAAATTTATTCGCCTTTTGCCAGCCTAGAGGTGGAGGCAGCCCGGTAAGTCTAATCCTCTTTCCATATTAAATTTTACATATTACCGAAACCGAGAGCTCCATCCCCTAGGAACTATGGGAAAATATACTATATATATGATTATGACCTCAATTATTTTTTAATTAACCAATTAACAATTGAAACCTAGAAAAAGAGAATATCAGCAAACGCAAGAAAAGGGTGATTTTGTTGCTACTTGGCACCAATTGGGTTTGTGTTATTCGACTACCTGGAAGATTTTACGCAAAGATCTCGGATTAATGCCGTACAAAATACAGCTGGTGCAATAACTGAAGCCAGGGGACCAACCACAACGGGAAACCTACCACAAACAGAGGCAATTCAGCAGCTACCAATGCATCCCGAAAAATGCCCTGCTTGGTGCGGTTTATGGGCAGCCGGCATCATTGGGCCGTACTTCTCCAAATACGATGAAGGCCGCAACATTACGGTCAATTAAGAAAGGTACCGTTCGATGATAACAGGCTTTTCTTTGCTGAAAATGCAAGAATTAGTCTCGACCGACATGTAGTTCCAACAGGACGGTGCCACATGCCACATTCCACACTACACGCGAAACCATGCATCAATTGAGAGGCGAATTTGGTGAGCTGTTCATCTCACGTTTTGGTGCAGTGAATTGGCTTTCAAGATCATGTGATTTGACCACGTTAGATTACTTTTTGTGGGGTTCTGTTAAGCCTGTTGTTTATATGGATAAGCCAAACACTATTGCAGCTTTGGAAGCCAACATTGAACACGTCATTGGTGAGATTCCGGCCGAAATGTGTGAAAAAGTGTGCCAAAATTAGAACTTCAGAATGGACCACTTGAAGCTTAGAAGCGGGCAACATTAAAGTGTAATTATCTCCAAAAAGTAAATGGCAGGAACTGATTTAACGATCCCAATAAACATTTCATTCACTTTTGTAAAAGCTCTTAAAAAGTCACCCTTTACATTGAAAAGTAACGTATGTCTATTAGTAATAATAATCAGTAATACCATTCAATGAAAATATTTGATATTCTTGTATTTGTAATTTCAAATTATGAGTAGCTTATATGAATTACTGAAACACAAATGAACTACCACTAAGATCACTGATATTTAACATGATATTTAACTGATATTCAACAAACCACTAAGATCACTGATATTTATCATATTGTTTGATATTCTCTCTGGCAATATATTGCATCATATCAAAAGTATTCGCGTTTTCGGTACAAGATGATGTTCTTACCCACAAATCTGGCAACACTATTCCGAATATGTCAAACGAACACATTTTTGAAAGGTGACATTTCAAGCTCCATTTTGTATAATAGATAGTTGTATAATTCGTCCATAGTGTAAAAAGTTACTTTGATTTGAAAATGAGTGAAATATCTGAAGAAATACGCTATGTGATGCTTTACATTTTTTTTAGAAATGTAAAACCGCTGCCGAAAAATTTGTGCGGATTACGATGAGGATGCTGCAAGAGAACGCCGGTGAAGCAAGAGAACGCCGGTGAAGCAAGAGAACGCCGGTGAAGCAAGATCAACACACAAGCTGTCAGGAGATAGCGGAGGTAATGAACATCAGATTTATGGGTACCAACACTACCTCGTAACGAAAAACCGCGAATTTTAATAAATGACCATATTTATAAAAAAAAATTTTTACTGTACTAACGTTGAAAAATGGTGGATGCAGACCTGCTAAGTTAAACTTCATCATTTCGAACCCTTAGCAGGAAAATATGAAGCACAAGGAAATTACAAACTAAATAATATTTAATAAAAGTTGATCTCATATATTTGCGAATAGATATATAGATTATACTTCTTGCTTTTTTGTTGGTTTTTGTTTTGTTATGTTATGTGTTTATAAGGCTTACATATACATACATATGGACATACTGATATACATGCAAATAAATGCATACAGACACATTTTTAATTAGTATTTTAGTTGATTAATGTCTGCAATAGTCATAACATACAAAGGAGTAAATGTTGCTGTAAGCGAACTACAGTAGTGCACACACAAAAACAAACGCATGCATACATACACATGCATGTGTTTATGTATGTACATGTGAATGGCTAATTAAAAATGCACACAAGACCAAAGCATTAAAAAAGGGAAAGAAATATTAAAAAAAAAAATTCATTATATTTTTGTTTGCCATTCTCGCTCGCCATTCAATTCAATTGAAATGTTGTGACGCATGTACAAAAGCTTCGATTCATTGAATGTGAGCCTTTGAGTTGGAATGAAGCTTAAAAACAAGTGAGCTACAGAAAAACCAAACTGACCATGTACTCGTTTTTATACTTATGACTTGGTCTTATTGGAATGTCAGTCAACAATTGGATAGCGGCAATACATACTACCTTAATTTGCTAGAGTCATAACACGCATATATCAAATTTTTAAAGAGAAGCAAAAAAAAACCATAATTTATAACTTTAATATTCTCAGAAATATTTTCAAAAAGTTTAGTTGAAAGTAAAAGGAAAAAGAAGTTAGATTTTGGTGTATTGCTTCACAATTTGGCAGAGAGGATATGGATACGACTTAATCACAATCCTTCAAAAACGCAATTTTTAAAAATTTGAGGTTAGGGCTTTAGCAAATTAAGGCAAGTGATATGTGATGGTGAAAAAAATGATTTGAAAAATGTCAAAAGATAATATTCTTTGAAAAACTACTACCACACATATTTCTTCCACTAATCAATTTGCAGTGCGCAATAATCAGTTGCTGCCTTTGTAGCTGGTAATGAGCTAATTAGTGATGTTTGAATCTTAGTTTTAGTACGGTTTGTAGATATCATCTGAAACTCTGGTACATGGTGTACGAACAGTTACATGTACATATGTAATTAGCAAATTAATATAAAGGTTATGAAGGTTACTCTGAAATTTTTAATTTTTAACATTTTTCGTTCCAATAATTTTTTTATTTTTTAAATTCTTTGTTTGCCTTTAAAATATTAAGAAATTTTAATTAATTTATGTAAATTTGTCTACCTTCCTACATGTTTTTTTAAAAGGTTGCAATTTTCACACACACATGTCAATCGAACACATCGCAACGCCTCCATACATGTACAAAAGCTAAAGTTGAATTTTCCTTACCCCCCTTCAATGTCAACACATTGAAGGGTAAGGCTGTTAATGATGTGTGTGTGTGTGTGTGTGTGTGTGTGTGTGTATGTATGTGTAAAACAAGGAGAAACACAAAGATGTAAACTGACAGTTCAAGTGTTTGCTGTCACATGCCATCTGCTGACAGAGCATTTTTAAACAAGATTAAAATGCAACGAATATTAATTCATTACTAAAATTTTAAATTGCATTCATGGAAAACAGAAATCTAGTAATTAAATTTCGTGTTTTAAAGTTATACTACTTTTACGTACAAGATCAACAACTCTTTACGACAAGTCTTTGGGCAGCAGAACTTTGGATCACATCTGGAAAACATCATGAAGCATTTTTGAGCTTAAGTCTTCCTTGATTTAAAATCTTTCCCCTATTTTCCCCTTTACATATGCGATTTTTCACTTTAAGGGCTTTGCAGGTTTTTCGAAACGAGTTTCCATATAAGTATAATCGATAGTTTCGCTTTTTTCCTAAGACACAAGCCAGGAACTATACGTGTATATTATTTTAATCACGTGATTGTGTAATACACGATGGCTCGTTTTTTTTTTTAAATTTCAAAATGGATAAAATACTATGCAGTTGACCTGAAACTAAGGTAGATAATGAAACTAAGGTAGAAGCATTAAGTTGGCATGCCAACTTAATGCTTGCATGTCATTGTCGGCTTAGTAATTAGCCTTTTCAAAATTGGACACTGACTGGACCGGTAAACCGGATAACGTAACGGTTACATACATAACGGTTGCGCTGCCACCCAAATCAAAGCCTCCACCAAAACAATGGTAATTGTCTGGTTATCTATCTGAGGTATTGATCATTATTCTTTTATAGGAACTAGCACACTAGTATTGTAGGCACATACACATGTATGTATATCTTACTTTACTTTTAATGGCACAACAGCCCATGGAGAGCGTAGACCGAGCTTTTCGCATCCACTCATGTTGTGCGTCTTATATTTGTACATGAATGGAAGGGACCTACAGTTTAATACCGAATCCGAACGGCGAAGTGAAAATCTTTTCATAGGTTTTCTTGTAGGTTTGCCATTGCCTGCCAAGAGGTGGTGCCGTGTAGAACAATTATGTTTTCTACTTTTTTTTTTTTTTTAATTTTGCCTGTGCCGAGATTCGAACCCCGGACACTCTGCGCAGCAGTCCAACGCACTACCACTACGCCACAGCGACCACATGTATGTATATCAGCGATATATTTTTTTTTCAAATAATTAGAAAATAATAATACATAAATTTTCCCAGAGATGACTGAAAAATTGTTGGTCAGTTCTCCCGTAGACGTTAGCGGATAGCAACGATGCAATGTTTTTTATAATGCGGATTTTAAAGTCAAAGTTGAGAACTGATAGGAAAGTCAATTATTTTGGAAACTTACAACGGTGATGGTGAGGTAAAGCTTTTAGTTAGGAAAAGCTAATACCTCTACCCAGTTTTTAACTTCTCTTTTCGGCGGCCTTTACGTTCATATCGTTCAAAAAATTCCAGTTTGGCGGTACAGTAGGTATTTAGATAATTTTGATGTTATGATGTTCCAATATAACGAGGAGAAAGTGCAATTGCCAATTTCCAAAACGGCTGGAAGGGTAGATATCGGATCTAATCACAGACTGTGGACTGTAACTGAGCGAACCAGTTAGACAACGGGCTTCCCATCTGGGAGTCACATATAAAGCATTCGCAATGGATTTACAGGTTTCCGAGCGGTGTGGACCAACCTAACCTAAAAATCCAAAACGTATATATGAATATTTTAAGAAAAACTTGTTCTAGAAACTCCCGGAAGGAAAAGACGAGGCCCATTCCCCCACTGATGCAAAGGATACTGGTTATATCCGATTTCTATGAATTGGAATTGATTTTAATCTTTTTAAAAATAGAGTCTTTACTTGAAAACTTTACTAGCTTCGTTTTCTAAATTTTTCCATTATCATAAATTTTCTTTTTGTTTACATATTTCTGAAAGTTTCACAAGATAAAATTATGCAAACACAGTCTATTTGAGTCGAGTCGAAAGCAAATATGTAATAAATATATCATGTACTTTCATAAGATTCAATTAAAATCACGTTGATCTGCAAAAGTAAAGTCACGAGGCAAATAAAAAGAAATACTTGCATATGTAATGAAATATGTACTTACATAAGCAATCGCAGCTAATATACATATAAAGTATTGAAACATCAAATTCTTTTAGTCTTTTAAGTGCAACGAATGATGGCGACAACAACAATGTGGCACAAAAACCATTCCAATTTCCCGTAAAATGATGATAGCAAACAATATGAGCGGAGAAAAAAAAAAGAAATCTATAGGTAACAACATGCGTACATAAGTAAATAATTAAAATATAAGAACAACAACTAACACAAGAACAACAAGAATAAATTTAGACACTCAAATTTACAAAATGTTGAAATTGTCGCGCTTCACACCTCTTCCTCATTTTCTACAGCCACTGCTACTGCACACAATCACAAATTGATGACAAAGTAATGCAAAATTGCAATGCGACAGGAAATCCTGGTAGAAAGTTTAAAAGCAGCTGCAGCAAAGAACAACAATGGCAATGTACGGCGAAAGTAAACTGCCATTAATTCTCGACTTGTAATTTCCTCACTTGAACGTCACGTGCGAAACTCTTACTGTATGCTGTTAGCAAATTCATATACACACTTCGACGAGGAGTACACATACAAATGCAAGTAGTTAGGTATGCAGGTAGTTGTGTGCGTTAGGTTGATAATAATGCACCCACTATGCTCCACATGCACCATGTTTAGAACTCATACATATTAAGGTGCAAATGTTTGAGGTACCAAATGATTGGATGACTGGATGGCTGGATAACTGAATGTATGAATGAATGAGCACTGCTTTTGGCACTCAATTAAAGAAATCATTGTTGTTGTTGTCCTTGTTGTTAGTGCTTTACATGCTAAATACTTTCTTTTGATGCAGGGATTCACATATCTTGACTTTTAGCCACAAAAAGTCAAATGTAAATACAAACACATACATTCACAAATGCATCACTGTATTATTCATGAGTTTGTTTATTTGCTTGTTTATTCGTATGTGTACATGTAATTGTCTGTCTATGTATTGAAGTTACCTTTGTGCGAAATAATGAATTTTTGTTTACAGTAGACATTGAAGAAATTCAAATTGTTATAAGGCGCATAATACAGTGTTCCAAAAGAAAATACCTTTGCATTATTATGCATGTGGATGAAATCCGCTTTCATACTTTCCATAATAAAATGAAACTTCTACAAAAGTGGTGACCCACTTTCTTCGGCATGCAGTTACTACTCGCCAATAGTACAAAATCCTTGAGGGTCCTTCTCGGTCCTAAGCTCTTGATTATTGTCAATCTCAATGACATCAAAAGCCGTGAAAATAACGTAGCTCCGTTCAGAGGCGGCCATGGGTTGTAGTAGGATAAAACTATGATTTAAATTGTCAGGCAGACATCTCTAGGGAAACCTAGAGCATCATTCTTGTGTTTGTATCACAGGGGTGACAAAATGTTGTGCGTGTTATATTTATACATGAATGGAAGGGACCTACAGTTTAATGCCGAATCCGAACGGCGAAGTGAAAAGCTTTTCATAGGCAATTTTTACCCTTGTAGGTTTCCCATTGCCTGCCAAGAGGTGGTGCCGTGTAGAAAAATAATTTTTTCTACTTTTTATTTTGCCTGTGCCGAGATTCGAATCCCGGACACTCTGCGTAGCTGTCCAACGCATTACCACTACGCCACAGCGACCACAACTTCGACAAAAGGAACTCTGATCGTTATTATGGGAGCCCCAGTGTATTTATATGCACACATTATATTTTTTAAATTTTGAAATTTTGCGCACCAGGAAAATTTGAATCAAGGAACGTATTTTTGACTTTAATTTTGGACTTAAAATTATTACTGATAAATCAAGTCAAGATTAAAGCAAAAATCTGAGAAATATTTAATTTTCCCTTGTAGTGGTCCGACCGATTTTAGTTCTCTCAAAGCATAAAACGATTTATTTCTTTTTTTAAACTTTATATCGTGCTATTTCTTTATCAAAACTCAACTTTCGCTCCCAAAAATTTACCCAAAAATCACCAAGAGAAGGAAATTGGTAACTACAAAAATTTCATTCACACTTTTGTATGAAAGGAGATTATTAATCGTGGAGCTGCATTGTGTATGAAATATGCATCACCACATACAAATACACACACACACACACATGCACGTATTTCCAAAGTATGCGGGAAGCAAATGGTACAAGAATATCACAAAAAAAAAAAAAAAAACTAATAGTGACTTTCTGCAAAATTGCATTTCCGCTTCGATTGTATTTTTGGTGAGCGCGCTGTATCCAATAAAACTCACATTCAGTTTTCATATGCATAAGAAACAAACACTCACACACACACACACACACAGAAATAAAAACAATCGCTAAGAGCACAAAAACTGAGCTACACAAACACAAATGTATACAAAGGAAAAAGCAAAAAGCAGCAACAGCAGGACACTTTTGCAATGGAAAACGCTTACTATTGTTGTAAACGTAGTGCCTCATTTGTTTTTGTATTTCTTTATGAGCTGGTGTTGCTGCTCTGGTGTTTTGTTGGTTTCATGTTTGTAGCATTACTGAATGGTATGTGTTACTCTGTGTGTGGATATATGTGTGTGTGTGTGTGCATGTGTCGAAAGTGTGAAAAATGTCTGAAATGCAATTTCCTTGAAGTAAAATGCCTGCCATTGTTTCTGCTGCTGCTGCACTTGCTCTTGCTGCTCGCTTTTTAGTAACCAACATGAGACAGATGCAACAGCAAAAAGCTTAAATAAAGAACTTCCGCTAATACAGTTGCAAATTTACACACACCCACACAGACATACACCCATACAGGCATACACCCAAACCTCATTGCCTCTTATTTGTGCGTGTGTATGTGTGTTTATGTAATTTTCACACTTTTCCAACGTGTGTGGCGTGGCTAAAATTTCATTCCAAATTTGCATCCGGCACTAATGCTGCTACTTTTTGTTGTAACACTGGCACTGCCATTGCTGCTGTCACTGTTGCTGTTGAATACTCAACAACACATTGAAGTGTAGTTTTTGGAGCAAGTTGTTGGTTGGTTGGTTGGTTTGCTGTCCTTTTTTTAGGGTATCTTGTAGGACACACTCTCCATTCTTACAGCTTCTACCTTCCCCCTCTCAAGCATGCAAAAATTACTACTATATCCCATGAGGACTCATACATACATACTCATTCATACATTCGTGTGGTCGTACAACTTTGATGACATGTCCGCTTAATCTTCCAACTGTTTCTTCTACCTACCTACATACATTTTTCAACTGTTTCTGTGCAACTGCTCCTTCATTTCTCTGCTCTTTTCTGTATATGTAGGAATGCAACATAATGATTTTTGGTGTTGCCAACGGTTGACAATGAGTGTTAAAATTGATGGTAAGCAGAAAGTCTCTGTGTCTGTTTGTGTGTTCAAAAAGACATACACTGATGATTGTTGTCTGACAGTGATTTTCGAGTGATGAATGAAGGTGCGTATGTGCTTTGCATTTCTGTTGCATGAATGTTTGTGTGTGCCTGCATGTAAGTGAAGGTAATTAATGGACAAAATTTGCTGATGATGCTTTTTTAAAGCAAACGTTATTGAAAGAAGTCGGGGGAGTAAGGAATCCATTGTGTGTAATTTTAAATTGCAATTTGTTTGTGAGGCAGAGAAATGGGCGATTTCGTAAAGTAATAATGTATGAATAGTAGTAGTTTTACTTACTTACTTACTTAACTGGCGCTACAACCGATGATCGGTCTTGGCCGCCTCTATAAAGCTTAGCCAGTCCCCTCTGCTATGCGCGCGCTGGCGCCAGTTGATAAGCCCAAGTGTAGTCAGGTCGCCCTGTACCTGGTCTTTCCAACGGAGATTAGGATGTCCCCTTCTGCGTGTTCCTCCACCGTTGCTCGAATAATGTTTTTCAGCCCAGCAATGGCTGTTAAGACCTCCTCATAGTCGGGCGGCGGTACTTCAACGCCGTCAGTGATTGGGGCTTTCGGGGTAGATTCCGCAGTGGCGGGATTATTGCCGCCATCGCCATTTAGCAGCTGCGAAAAGTGCTCTCTCCACAATCGCATTATGCCTTGAACATCTGCCAACAGATTTCCGTCTTCATCCTTGCAGGAAGAGGCCCCGGTCTTCAAACCATCAGTCAGGCGTCTTATCCTTTCAAAGAATTTTCGGACCTCAATCCTGTCCCGAAACATTTCGATATCATTGAACTCGCGGCTTTCTTCATCTCTTTTCTTGCGCCTGAAAAGACGTTTCTCCTCCCTCCTCAACTTTCTGTATCGCTCCTTAGCAGCTCGCGTTGCAACTGACAGCAAGGTGGCTCTGTAAACAGTGTGTTTCGCTTCACTAGCATCGCGACACTCTTGATTATTTTCATAATTTTTCAATTATATTATTAATTGCTTTCTCTATATTGATAAAATCGTTTAAAGTTTTTTGGTATACCATTTAGTGTTGCCGTTGCGAACAATATAGTATTAAAAAAAAAACCGAATTTCGACAAAAAGCAACTCTATAACGAACACCAATGTAACCACTACACCCAGCACGAGAGTAAAATATAGGTATAATGTGTTCGCCGAACAGCGAACACCAGTATAACCAGCACCTACTTAATAGAACCAAATAGAAGGTCTTGTGAACACAGTGAGAGAAATTAGCAGCGGTGGTCTAATTGTGCAATGCAAAAGCAAAGAGGCGCACGAAGAGGTGCAGCAGAAGATTACGAATCAAATTGGAAACGACTACGACATGGAGAAAACGATATAAAAGAAAAAAATTAAAAAATTATTTAAAGTTATCGGTTTATTAGAGAGGCTAAGCAGTGAGCGCTTAGGTGAATGTATTTCTAAACAAAATAGCATATGTAAAAGAGTAAAGAATTTAAAGTTCTGAAGAGTATTGTAAACTTGAACAGAAGAGAAGAATGTTATAATGCTCTTATTGAAACAGATATAGCAACACATGAAAATATTTTAAAACAAAAGAGAATTAATGTAGAGTGGGACTCATGCATTGATTTTGATTATGTACGGGTATTACTTTTGCTTACTTTTAATGGTACATCAGCCCATGGAGCGCCTAGGCCGAGCTTTCGCATCCACTCATGTTGTGCGTGTTATATTTGTACATGAATGGAAGGACCTACAGTTTAATGGCGAATCCGAACGGCGTAGTGAAAAGCTTTTCATAGGCAATTTTTACTCTTGTAGGTTTGCCATTGCCTGCCAAGAGGTGGTGCCGTGTATTTTTTTTACTTTTTGATTTTGCTTGTGCCGGGATTCGAACCCCGGACACTCTGCGTAGCATGCGTAGCAGTCCAACGCACTACCACTACGCCACAGCGACCACTTATGTACGGGTATTAAGATGTTTTAAATGCTTGGGATATAATCACAAGACTGGTGAATGTATAAATAAAAAAGCTTGTTGTAAATGCGGAGGTATTCATGATGTAAAAGATTGTAATAAATGTATAAATTGTTGTGAATTAGTCAAAAAAAAAACTTTTAGATGCAATTGAAATTGCAAATCAAGAGTTAAACATACAAACTTATAAATTAGTGCGATGTGACTCTCATAGTAGGCATGCTGGTGGTGTCTTAATTTATGTATATAATTCTATTCAATACAGTATTAAATACTTACAATAAAACAATCGATAAAAACCTTTGGTGTATTATTATCAAACTGAATCATTTTAACCCTAAATGACAAATTGGAGTGGTTTATCACTCACCTAGCACAAGTGATGCTAACTTTATTAATTATTTATCCAACGTTTTAGGTAATACATGTGAACTGTCAGAGAGTAACATACTTGCAGGTGATTTTAAACACACAATTAATTGAATGTTAAAAACATTCGATGTATCATAAAATTAATTTTGATACTCGTAAAACCGATTCATCTAAAACAAAAATTGATTTACTTTTTACAAATTCTAATCATATAGTGTGTGGAAAATTAAAAGAAGAACATCAAATATCCGATCATGAAACGATCCAATTTAAAATTAAACGTAACCCTAAATTTCAAATGAGAAACAGCATAAAAATAATTTCTTGGGAGTTTTATTATAAAGGAAGCACTTATTAATCAACTGCGCCTATGCGATTCCACCAATTTTGATGCATTTGATTTGGAAAGTAAGGTGTTGTTGATTAAGAGCAATGTTCTGGATGTTATGTGAAATCTGACGTATGAAAAAGAAGTTCAACTAAAAATTATGAATAAATAGTATGATAATGAGCTAGCCAATCTGAACAAACGTAAATTCGAACCATATAAACCTGCCCAAATATCGGGAGACTGGGAAGAATACCGAAATATTAAATACACATACAAAAAACTAGTGAAAACTGAAAAAGTAGAGCATATGGAATATAAGATAAATAGTCATGATAGTAAAATGATGTGGAAGTATCTGAAACAAGCAATGAGTATGGTAAAAGAAAACTTATCCTTAAAATCGATTTAAATAAACATTTTGTAGATAGCGTTGCAGATATTAACATCAATTTAGAATTAGTTGATATAGACATTAATATAGGTATATCTAAGCAGTGAAATACTGATTTCAAATTTAGCCAAGTAACAACGAATGACATCGAATATATACTTAGTTCACAAGTTTAAAGCCAAAAGGGGTGGAAAAAAATTATTATCTGAAGGTGTAGTTAAGCATTTTGTACTATATTTAGGTTTTTTTATGCTCAAATCATTAATGAAAGTTTAAGCTGTGGTATTGTTCCAAATATATGTAAAACGTCAGTTAAAGTGCCCATCGAAAAAGTTTAAAATACTATAAAAGCAGAAGAGCTACAACCAATAAATACTTTGCCTTGTGATCAAAAATTTTTAGAAACTGTGATAAAAAACCAATTATTTAGAAATTAATAAGATTCTGATACCTCAACAGTCAGGATTTAGACAAAGACATTCTTGTGAGACAGCGTTGAAAACGGTTTTAGCTGAGTGGAAAGATGAACTAAATAATAAAAATTCATTGATCTAAAAAGAGCTTTTGAAACAATAGATCAAAGAATATTATTAGAAAAATTGTCAGGCATTGGTATTAAAGATGTTGAATTAGATTGATTTGAAAGGTTTTGATCAAATCGTAAACAACGTTCAATAATTGGTTCAGAAGTATCAGAAGAATTGCACGTTAAGATTGGCTTGCCGCAAGGTTCAGTTCTTGCTCCAATTTTATTCAATATTTACATTAATGATATTAATTTCATATTAAAATTTAGTACTATAAAACTATTTGCTGACGATGCATTGATTTCGATATGTGGTAAAAATGAAAATGAAATGAGAGAAAACTTACAAATTGATTTAGTTGCTCTATTTAAGTATTTGGCTGTGTGCTAACAGACTATTAAAATTAATATTGAAAAAACCAAATATATGATCACAACAAGGAAAAACCTTACAGATATTGAAAGCATTAAAATAAATAATAAGGAAATTGAGAACGTACATAAAGTACTTTATTTTACTTTTACTTTTAATGGCACAACAGCCCATGGAGGGCTTAGGCCGAGCTTTCTCACATCCACTCATGTTGTGCGTGTTATATTTGTACATGAATGGAAGGACCTACAGTTTAATGCCGAATCCGAACGGCGAAGTGAAAAGCTTTTCATAGCAATTTTTACTCTTGTAGGTTTGCCATTGCTTGCCAAGAGAAAAATTATTTGATATACTTTTTTTTTTTTTTTTTAAATTGCCAGTGCCCAGATTCGAACCCGGACACTCTGCATAGCAGTCCAACGCACTACTACTATGCCACAGCGACCACATAAAGTACTTGGGTACTTTATTATTCATATAGATTGCAAATTGAAATTTGTCGACCATATTGATTACACAATAAGCAAAATAGCGACAAAAATATGGTTTATTAAAAGAACCTTTAAAAACATAAGTAAATTTTATAAAATAAAAGTACCTAGATAAATTGTTGATACAATTTTCTTTATTATGACAGATTCTCAAATTGAAAAGCTACAAAAACTGCAAAAAAAAACAATAAAAAAAATGTTATGCAGTTTAAATTGGCTAAGCGTAAAGCAACAAATTTATTTTTATACAATGAAATTTATATACAACATAATGAAGGGATATTTGCCTGATTATTTAAAAGCAAATATTACATTTAACTACGAGTTACATGACAGAAATACAAGACAGAAAAATGATTTTAAATTACCAAATTATAAGACAGAATCTGAAAAAAACAGTATTTTTTACAAAGGGTTCAAATGTTACAACCCGAAAATAATAAAAACTGTGAATTAAACTTATTCAAAAAAAAAAATTATACGATAACACCAAAACATTGGAGATAAAATAAAGTATGTGGTTTGTTTTTGTGGTACATGTTTCAACATCTTCAAAATAACTCAAAATTTTTTTATTAAAATTTATTAAAAAATGTTATTTCTTTTATTTAAATTCTTTGTTAAAAATATTGTACTCTTATGGGATATTTAATTTTCTTTTTAAGTGTTTTGAATTAGGCTCGAAGAATCCGTAAGAAATAAATAAATATAAAATAAATCTGTAAATATGAATTAGAGGAGCGAAGCAGGTTATTTTACATTGTTTAATATTACATATGTAAGTAAATCTGTGAATGTATTTCCTATATCTGAACACAGTAGCAGTACAGGCATAGCTAGTACTAGTTTATTGAAAAGTGTCAGTTCTGTACCATCACTATTCAACGCCAATGTCGCCATGACATTGATGATACATTTATGAAATCCTTTTATGAAATCCTTTTATCTGAAATCCTTTTATCTTTTTTTGCTTTACAGCTAAAACAACAGCAACATACAATAAACAAATACATATTTTTTGTTGTTTCATGCTTGTACAGTGTGACTTGTGCGGCATATTGGAAAGCCAAACGGCAATTTCTTTTTCTCCTTCGGCTTGACACCTACTGAATATCTATCAAGCAGCGCTTTTGTTCGCCTGTACATGTACGCATTTTGACATTTTCACTTTATCCTGTTTTCATGTTTTTGTCCTTATGGAAAATACAACAACAGGAAAAACAGGTGGTCGCTGTGGTGTAGTGGTAGTGCGTTGGACTGCTACGCAGAGTGTCCGGGGTTCGAATCTCGGCACATGCAAAATCAAAAAGTAGAAAAGATAATTTTTCTACCCGGCACCACCTCTTGGCAGGCAATGGCAAACCTACAAGAGTAAAAATTGCTATGAAAAGCTTTTCACTTCGCCGTTCGGATTCGGCATTAAACTGTAGGTCCCTTCCATACATGTACAAATATAACACGCACAACATGAGTGGATGCGAAAAGCGAAAAGCTCGGCCTAGGCCCTCCATGGGTTGTTGTGCCATTAAAAGTAAAGTAAAGTATATATTGAAAAAAAATACAAATAAATTTAATTACACTGTTGCAAATATTTTATTTGACATTACTTCCCATTTCGGAAAGTGCTAAAGAGCACACTTACTTTACTTTTAATGGTAAAACACCCCATGGAGGGCCTAGGCCGAGCTTTTCGCATCCACTCATGTTGGCGTGTTATGTTTGTACATGAATGGAAGGGACCTACAGTTTAATGCCGAATCCGAACGGCGAAGTAGAGAGTATAGTTGAGAGTAAAGTTAAGCATTTTTTTTGTTGAGGTTTTGAAATATTTTATTAATTAATAATTATTAATGTGACCAATAGATGGCGCTGTTAAGAAAAAAATTACATATACAAAAGAAACCAAAAAAACAAAGAGAATATTGAAGAGAGCTAAACAAGTAGATTTCAAAACTAATATCCCTAATAATATAAAAAATACTATAAAATTAGTCTAATTACTGAATGCAAATTGAAATTCTAAAATTGCTGTATATATTTAAATTTTGTTAGTTTTGAATTTTCTACATTTAATTTAATAATTCAATAAAAATAGAAACAATCTTTTCATCAAAATATATTAATCAGTTAATAAGCTTGGACACACGAGAGCAGTTGCGCATGTTGAAAACCAAATTTCGCGCACTTTCTGTGACAATAGTCAAGCAGATTAAACGAAACAGAAATTTTTCTTGAAGAAAATCTCATACATTCCGCTCTGCGTCATTTCCTCCTTGCTCAGTAGAACGTTCTATTCCAGAATTCGTTGCCAATTGAACTTTTAAATGATTTTTGTGTATCCTGGTAATTTTGTACTATACTTTAAATTTCTTGAAACAAATTGTTCATTTATTGATTCTCTCACGCATAGAGAAATGCACATTCATATCATCTAAAGTATTCCTTGCTAGCAGCTGCTTCTTACCTCATGCTCTCTTTTGATTTTCGTCGGTGTACCCAATAACGCACATTCCTTTGAGCGAATGTTTGTGTGTGGGTTTAGAATAGTGAAAAATATTTGTGTGTGTGTTTTTTTTATAACTGATATCCAACAAAATGCAAGAAACGAAGAACGTCGTCATTTGTTGTTACTGTCGTACGTTGCATTTGGTCTTATGCATTTATTACAATTGTGTGCTGTTGCTCGTAGCTAAAATGATTGGCAACGACATTGGTAACGTTGGTGGCCATTGTGTGTCTCATGGGTAGCGCCCGGCAAGACAAGAGCAATGAAATGACATTAATAACGTTAGTAGTTAGTAAAAAGAAGGATGAGAGAGGAAGCAAGAGAGATTCAAAGACAAACACAAATAAGTAAGTAGGTAAGAAGATGTGCGTGTGTGTATGGAAAACGAAGAAGAAGAAGAAGCTGCAGTTGAAGTTATTGTCAAATGTATTTGCTGTTGAATGCACCGATGCTTAACGTCAAAAACCACACACACCACAGAAACCAACAGTCAGTACCCACTACTAGGACCGCCAAAAATATCAACAACAACAACTAGAGCTAGAATACCATTACTGTATGCATACTCTTCTACTTCTGTACATATGATTGTATATGTTCTCCACCTTATTTATGTACTACATACTTTCCAGTACTCTGGCTCTAACTCACTACTATCACCACACACTACACACACACTCACACACTCACACAATCACACATATGCATATGCACATTTAAGTTTGTGAAGTTTGCATTTGCCAAAGTCATTTAAGTCAAATGCAGGCAAATTGCTGTTGGTGCGATGTTGCTGTTGGTGGTCTTTGTTGCTGCTGCTGCCAGGGTGTCAAAACGACAAATGTGAGATGTCTAAAATGTCCCTTAACACAACAACAAAAACAGCAGCAGCGTCAGCAATGCCCGATACAGCAAAGGCAGCAACTTCAATTTAAGTAAGCTGGCAACAAATGATGCAGCCTTAGCAAGTAGTAGTAGCAACTATGCAAAAGTAGCGCGTTCATGCTTCACTAACTCATCTGATTGTATAGGTGTGTGTGTGTCTGTGAAACAGCAGCAAACAATCGAACAATCGCCACAGCAACAAAACTTCAACTTCAGCATTACTGACATAACAAAACGAGAAAAAACAAAAACTAAACCTTATCGTAACGCGGCACTCACTCGTTAGAGGGTGGTCGCAGTTCGTTTGCTCATCGTCCTTTATACTCCTTTTTTTGGAGGTTCTTTCTACTGTAATTGTATCGGCAGTCATATGAATTTGTACGCGTGTGGTTGAGTATGACTAGCAAAACTAAGCGTTGAGTGCACGTATGTGCACGTATGCTGTACATATGACAAAAAAAAAAGAAATATTATTGAGAGCTTACTAGGGGATTTTTGTGTTAGTTTCGCTGTTCTCTCGCGCTTTGAAGCTCTAAGTGTAGTCATATATATGTATGTATGCATGTGTATATGTACGTACATATGCATGTGCGTATCTACAATTTAGTATGGCAGCAAATGTAATATAACCTCTCTAGAAACGTTTTAAATTGTTATATTAAAAGCTTAAGTTTTTATTGTCATATTTATTTGTAGGTATCGAAATGTTTGTGGGTGAATACAAAATGAGGGCAAATATTTTTAAATGGTCCCTCACAAACTCAACTGGAGTTGCTGGATAATTTTAGTGTAGAACGATAAAAGATATGGAGGTCAGTGAGGTTTTCAGCTCTTTTGATTCCCATTAACATTAAAGCTGGATGCGGACCAACTTCTTGGGCTCTTGAACGAAAGGGTTATGACTCGCCAAACATTGCCTGAGAGACCTTATACATATGTAGATACTAAAGGAGTGACATTTTGCAATGTACCTATTTAGCCTAGAACTCACAATAATTTCTCTATAGCTGCAATTATTACCTTGAAGCTGCAAGTTTTGTCTTATCTATTTATGTCCAATTGTATGGTAAGAATTTCAAAATTCCACCTTCTTCTGGTCCGATTGAATTGGCCAATATCCAATCTTCGGTCCCTTTGTTTTTAATTGGTTTACAAATAGCTCGAAAACGGATTTTGGTTCAGGTGCTAACGTTCTTGGATCCAACACTAGAACTTCAATATCACTGGGTATATGCCAAAAGGTGTTTTAGCTTAAAATCAAAATGTACTTAAAACAAACTTGTGAAAAAGGGTTTCGCTAAAAAGTGCAGTTATTTTTAAAGTTTCTAGCATCCAAAAATATCAAGGCACTTTCTTCGTGGAGTGTTTTATCGCGTTTCGTCAGAAGGTAATGAGGTTTCCGAAACACTATCACTATTGGATTAAAAACAATAAGTCTAATATTCGAGTCAGAGCTATACATCGCTAATCAAAGGCTTAACGCCGTAACCGGAAAAGCGTTAACCAAAAAGTCAACGTAGTTAACTTTAATTCACTAATTTTGAAAAAAATGTAATGGAAGTAAAAGTTAATTGTTAACTTTTTGTCTGGAAACACCTTAACATAAGTGTTACGACTATGTATATAGAACAAACGTTCAATTGTAGCACTGTAGAAGATGGCTGTGTTATATTCATATTAGATAAACAAGTTCACCAATACTTCCTCGCTAGAAAAGGCAGCATCGTCACCAATTCCGAGTAGTTTCTCTTCAGACAGTCATCAACTAAATCATGGATGATGCTTTTAAGCGACCTGTTCTTCGTTTTGATTACTTTTTTGTCTGGGTGACAGCACTAAAAGTATTATCAGCATTCTTCTTATTACTGCTAGTAATGACCGAGCCCGAGGTTCGAAAATTAGCTGAAGATGATTCTTTTGAGATGTACTAAAGAAAAATATATAAAAAATTCAACTAAGAAATATCAATGGGTAGATCATGTTTCCCGGATGTAAGAAACTCTATTTACTAACTGGTGCCTTGCGTGGAGCAAGTGAAATTATTAAAATTATCGTCCTCCTGCAAATGATTGTCGAGACTCTGCTCTTTTACACTATTAAGAAATTCAGTTAAGCAAATACAAATTTATAAGTGATTACTTTATTTTTTCTCCAAATTCTCTACTGTAATAAAATAATATTTCAAAATTTACATTTCATTATATGCAGACGTTATTATTTGAATGTGCCATTGCCTTAGTTCAAAAAAGCACTAACTAACATTGTTTTCAAAATCAAGTTTTTGGGAAATTCAAATGAACCAATTTTATCAAAATCTTCCAAAAACTTGGTTTCGAAAAAGGTTTGTTATGTCATTTCTAAACTAACGATGTGTTGGTATCTGTGACTGTGTGCATTATATTTTCATTTATCTTAACACATCAACGCTAAGTAATAATAATAATCTAAACTCAGACTGTCTGCGTGATACTGGCTGTGACGAGTTCACAACGAAGGCGACGACGACATTTTCTTTGTTATTTCTTTTGTATGGTTTTTTATACCTGCATTCGTTTATTTTGCTATTTTTGTACACAAAATGCCAACATGTCAAGTTATTTGTTTGCAAAAAAATTAAAGAAAACTCAAACCAATTCGAAAAAGTTAACTCTTTTTGTAGTTAGTGGTGCGGCGACGACTGAAAACTTGAAGATGGTTGGATTTTTTCACCTGTGCTGAAAGGCACTGCACACACACATGCACACACACATACACACACACATACACACTCACACACAAATATGAAAGACAAACGACGGTAATGTATGAATGTCTGTGGCTGCTGCTGCTGTTTTCTTACGAATGTACTTCAGTTTTGTTTGTCTACCGTTACTCATACGTAAAGGTGTACCTTACTGGCAATGCCACTCATACACAGACATATTCATAACTACGTCCATACATATACACATATATAAGCAGTTTGTTACGTTTGTGTTTTGCGGACAATGTGGCACCAATTTTGACACATGCACAATGGCACACTTACACACACATACATACACTTCCAGCTGCTAAAGCGACGCCATATTTTTCTACATTTCTTCATTCAGTTTTTTTTTTCTTCACTTTACTCTATTCTATTCTACTTTGTTTTGTTTTTCTTTTGCCCATTCATTATTTGTCAATGTCAGAACGATGGACGTTGAGGACACAGTGTGCAGCAACACCAGCTGCTGTTATGTGGGTAGGGTTGCCATGCTGCAGTAAACTGTGGATGTAAGTGAATGAGTGAGTGACATTCAGAAAATACCTTGTGCGTGTGTGCGTTTGCGTTTTGTCACAAATGAAAATTAAAGAAAATTTTTGGTGCTTTGTTTTTTCCCAGCCTTTGCCTTTCTCTTTTTCAAGGAACGTAGAAAGGTATCGGTGTTTGCTAAAGTTGGTTGCGTTAAAATAGTCTTGATAATGTTCCAGCTAGCAAATACTACGTGTCCTTTTAATCATTTTCTTGTAAATTATAAATTGTGCAAGTGAAATTTTGTGTCTATGTACATGTAAGTTTGCGTTTTTATGCGCTTCTTTTTTGTTCCGACAACGTGTAACAATTTTAGCTTTACTCAGAAATGTTCATTATTTTTTTTTTGTCTCTGTATTTAGTTTTTTGTTTTTATTTGAATCATTAATAATGACGCAAGTGGACCGGAATTAGATTTCGTAGAAAATGCGCTTATAAAAATTGTATACAAGCTGACGAACAAGTCTTCTCTCCTCTGTACTGCAATGGACTCCACGACCCATCTAATATTTTTACAAATTATAATTAAAGCTTTATTACTTTATTAAGTTCACTTTCATTGAAATCTTACCTTCTGAAACTAAATAACGCTTTACATTTATTCACTTTTAATTTTGACCAAACAAAACACACCTATTTTATTGTCCAGATCAATTTGAAAGTTTAACAAATAAACAAGCGGCAATATTTATCGAGAAGAACTTTTGTTGCGGCGATTCCCCCATTTCATTCCAAAATAGTGCCACCAAACTTCCAAATTTGCCTTTTGATTGTAGACCATGCCAATTAAATTTTTTCGTTCATTTTACAAATTTTTAGGTTCACACCTATTATTTTGTCCAGGTGTGTAGGCGACTTTAAGCGTATTTCTTGCATGATACTTGATGACATGCCTATTTTAATATTTATTTTCTAGGCAAAACGGTTGAGTATATGACTTCATATTTTTGAAATTTTTTTACTTTCTGAACTGCGTTCAATTGTAAGCACTGAGTTATTTTATAACCACTTAAGTCACTTGCAAAGTTTTAACTGGGAATATCAATATTCTTCATATATGTATGTTGACAATCGTCCTAGGCCCTCCATGGGCTGTTGTGCCATTAAAAGTAAGTAAGTAAGTATGTTGACAATCAAAGATTGTATTTTTTTATATGTACGAATATATATATGTATGTATGTATAGGTATATCAAGAACCGATACTTTGAATATAACTTCTGGTAGATAATGAGTTAGAAAACAATTCAATAAAATCAAATTCAGATTTTAACTTACTTATTAGTCTTTAAGGTTATGTATGTAGCTTAAAACTTGTTCCAAGACTTACATAAAAAAAAAAAATAAATACAAATATCATTAAAAAAATTCAAACCTTATATGCATGTACTACTGTGGGCAAAAGTAAGTAAGACTTTGTTCATAATTTCAAATTTTTTTATTCATTCTTCCAAATCTATTTCGTCCCCTTCAAAGTAATCCCCCCCGGCCCCAATACACTTGTGCCAACGTTTTTTCCAATTCTCGAAACAGTTGGTAAAGTCAATAGCCTTCAATGCGCTTAGCGATTCATGTTTAATGTCTTCAATTGACTCAAAACGGTGTCCACGAAGCGGTTTTTTGAGTTTAGAAAATACCCAAAAGTCACGTGGTGCTAAGTCAGGCGAATAGGGTGGTTGCGGAACGATATCAGTCGAACCAATCGTGCATTCACTCTTCTTAGGCCCAAATGATGTTTTAAAATGGTTTTAACTGATCCTTCCGATATTCCAACGATGCCAGTAAGGTCTCTGACTGTTAATCGTCAATTCTCGAGCACCAATTCCTTGATTTTGCTGACGTGTTGATCATCAGTTGGTTAGTAGAGTTTTCATTGATTTCAAAAAATTTTAAAATATTAAGAAGTTATGTGATTTAAGTCATCAAGAACTCAGATCGAAGGTAATTAAACGGAAAACATATATGTTGGTATTCCGAATACTTAAAGTAAAATTATAATTAAAATATGTACTAAGCACTCATTAAATAAATGCGTTAGTGTAAGATTTTATGTATGAGTACCATAACACTGCATACCATTATGGGTTTTTAGGCTACTTTAATCAGGTTCAAAAAAATGTTCTGGAAAACTGAATTCTAAATTAATCAATTCGTAGCCTAGAAATCTTAAGCAAATTAAAAATACCGGATACCTGTTCAACGATACCCGTTGCATAAAAGACTAAAGGTAAGACTAGGACTTTTGCATGCAAAAGATCACCGACAAAAATCTAAAATAAAATAACCTTTTTGAGAGGCTTTACCTTTTTTTTTGGTTTTTTTATATAGGCAGTAGGGCCACTGACCTTCTGTAGCACTCAGTCCATCGAACCAGTATAATGGTTTCTGTATTTGTATCCCTACAATTTAAAGCCGGTCCCGATCGGGTGGCAATTTGTTATCACTTGGTGATTTTGCCATTGCCTATCAAGTGGTATCTTGGACACTTTCTTATAATTCTAATTTAAGTACTTCATATCGGTAAGAATGTAAGTAGGTATTGAATGAGAATTATCCACCAGACTAAGACGGGAAATGAATCCGCTGCAGTAAGTATCACATGTGAGTAAAAATAATAAACATAAATTATTTCAAAAACTTGGATAAGATGTAAAAAAAATTATAATCGCATAAACTCTTTTTCTGGTAATTCATAGATTCTACAGAGTTCTCTATAAAAATTCGATTTTAATATAAATATTACTTTAATAAATATAAATATATAAAATAAATGGCATGGCATCTTTATTTTGTTCCTGACTGTACCTATAAACTGATAGAAGTTAAATAAAAAAATAAAAACTAAATTTATAATTTACAACAATTAGATACATTTACATTTTGTATCAAGAAAGAGAACGAAATGAAATTCATAGAGATACAGAGAGAGAGATGAAGAAATCGAATATGCAGTTTATGTACTCAGAAGTACCCAATAGAAAATGAGAAATTGAAAGCGATATCAAGAAAAAGAAGTCAAGGGTTGGACTGAAAGAAAAATAAATAAAGGTTTACAAAAACTATGTTTAATATAACTTTTCTGTTCTCTCATTATTTCTTGTCGAGTATGTTAAAAATTGAGTACGAATGTTAGTTTTTTTGTGAGTGTACTTTTGTAGCTGTAGGATAAATGCCAATCATGTTGATTAGAAAAGTTGTTTGTTACTATTTCTGTTATTATTGATTTTGCTATTACTTACTTACTTTTAATGGTACAATAACCCATGGAGGGCATAGGCCGAGCTTTTCGCATCCACTCATGTTGTGCGTGTTATATTTGTACATGAATGGAACGGACCTACAGTTTAATGCCGAAACCGAACGGCGAAGTGAAAAACTTTTCATAGGCAATTTTTACTCTTGTAGGTTTGCCATTGCCTGCCAAGAGGTGGTGCCGTGTTGGAAAATTATCTTTTCTACTTTTTTTTTATTTTGCCTATGCCGAGATTCGAACCCCGGACACTCTGCGTAGCAGTCCAACGCACTACCACTACACCACAGCGACCATGGTTGATTTGCTATTATTATATATTAATTGCTGCATTCCAACTAACAACAATATAAACAGAGTATATAAATAAAAGGCGAGAAAGAAAGCAGTAAAAGAATGAAAAAATAGAGTGAAGTAAACGAACTTCAGAAATATGACATATTTTCTACATTTAATAACATTAACGAAAACAAAAACACTCATAACAAGAGATCAAAATTGTAGTATGAAAAAAAAAAATATATAAAAATAAAAAAAACAAGAAGAACAATAACAATTACGACTCAATAATTTAACATTATGCCAATTAAATTATTTTCAGTTCATAAACATCGTCAACGTCGTCATCGTCACTGATACATACGTAGATATGAACATTTTGAATATTATTGTTTGTTGTGCCAGCAGAGATATTCATCAACATGGACAGTTTATATTTCATACAAATTTTGATTTTATTATGATTTTTTTTATTTTATTATGATGTACATATGCACATACATAAATATGCAGAACAAAACTTAACGAAAATATTTTAACATTTTAATTGTTATTTTCGAAAGAAACTCATATGTACCTACCTAGCATTATACATGCATATATATATATATCTACCTATAAAAATTTATTTTGCAAAAAATTCCAAAAAAATTTCGACATATCTGAAATTTATGCAAATTAAAAAAGTTATTGCAATTCCTATTAAAATTTTTCATAATATGAAACTATAACATAATATATATAAACAAAAACACTACAATTAGAATGATGTTATTGAATATTTAAAGTGAATTGAGTGTCCTTATGTATAGAAACTCAGCACACATGTAATGGAGGTAATGAAATAGAATATATTTAATTATTAAACAGCGAAAATACGACTGAGCTAGAACGCAAACCGGTTTTTATTTACAAAAAGTTTTATGTAGGGTACAACTCAGCAATGGCTTCTATCGCTTACATCATTCCCTGAACATATATTCTGTTCAGACCAAAATCTAAACTGTAAGTTGAATCGAAAAGCATACCGATCATTCATAACTCAGATCAAATAACCGAGCTGACCTGAATCATACTCAACATCCAGAATTAGGACTGAACTCCTTCACCACCAGACCTCAAATCATCTCAGACTAACGCCCAAGAAAAAATAGCGGCCAATAAAACCAAAATCTAGATACAGAACTTAAAACAAAAACAAAAAGAATCATAAAATAAATGAAATAACTCCCATATCATTCCATACAATATAAAATTTTGAAAGATATTTGAATTTATTTCAGAATTTTCTCTCTGCGACTTATTTCACAACGAAATAAATACCAAAATTCTCAAAACGAATTAATGCACTTAGACGTTTTAGAAAACTTGGGAAGTTTATTTTATGTGAATTTTATTAAATTTTAAGAAAATGTAATTTTAACAAGTGGTCGTTGTGGTGTAGTGGTAGTGCGTTGGACTGCTACGCCGAGTGTCCGGGGTTCGAATCTCGGCACAGGCAAAATCAAAAAGTAGAAAAAATAATTTTTCTATACGGCACCACCTCTTGGAAGGCAATGGCAAACCTACAAGAGTAAAAATTGCTATGAAAAGCTTTTCACTTCGCCGTTCGGATTCGGCATTAAACTGTAGGTCCCTTCCATTCATGTACAAATATAACACGCACAACATGAGTGGATGCGAAAAGTTCGGCCTAGGCCCTCCATGGGCTGTTGTGCCATTAAAAAAAAAAAAAAAAAAAAAAAAAAAAAAAAAAAAAATTTAACAAGTTTCTTATTTTTCTGGGGTTGTTAATAAGTAACTATTCCTTATCTCAAAATTTAACTTACTCTTAACAAATTTACAAATCGGATTTTGAATTAAATTTTATTTCATACATTTTAGTTCGTTGTAGAATTGTGTAGAAGTACACCTCAAGATTCAACTGAGGCGTCCCAAAAAGTGCGACTTATTTCATTATTGGTTTGGAAATTATTTAATTTCTCTGGGAGCTTATTCAATTTTTCTTGGGTGTTAATTCATTGGAAGTTTTCTCCTTGGAACTTAATGCAGCACTGGGTAGTTATATCCTGATGCTCCAAAGACAAGATTGATAATCAACAAAACACAAATCAAAACACAGAGATGATCCAATAAAGGCCAAAATTTAGATCAGAAATCATCCCAGAGCAAAAACCAGACCAGACTAAAATCTGAATCAAATGTGCGCTCCTTCTGATCTAATGAAAATTTGCAACGAATATGATATCCAACGAACTACAGCCATAGAGGCTGTGGTTTCCAAAGAAACCAAATATGTAATCCGAGTATATTTATTTCCCATTGAAAGATGCATAATAAAGAATTTCGTATTTACGTGTACAATATTTCTGGAGAAAAAAACCAACCGAAAATTCCAATACTCTAATATTTAATCCATATTTGTTGTTAAAATTACATTGTTGTTAGGTTGAAAATTCAGCGGCCATTAGAGTAGTTTCCTCAAATGATTGTGTCTTAATATGTCATATGAAAAATATCTATTTAGAGATATACATGAAGGTATTCTGAAATATACAAATTGGTGTTATTTTAATTTAGTCGAGAATAGCTAACTCTAACATTATTAAAAATTATTTACTTTACACCGAATGTTTCCACATACAGTTTTATCTCTCTTCTTCCGTTTATATTCATCTCTTTCTTTCTTTTAATGGTACAACAACCTATGGAGGGCATATGCCGAGCTTTTCGCATCCACTCTTGTTGTGCATGTTATATTTGTAAATGAATGAAAGGGACCTACAGTTTTATGCCGAACCTGAATGGCGAAGTTTTTCATATTTTAAATGTTTACTCTTGTAGGCTTACCATTGCGTGGAAAAGGCGGTGGCGTGTTGAAAAATGTTTTTTCTACTTTTTGATTTTGCCTAATCCTTGGACTATGCCAAAGCTACCATTTAAATGAGTTTTCTGATTTGTCTCAACTCAATTAAGCAAAGGTTACACTGTAATTTTTAGTTTCAAATTGATTTTTGAATATATTTGATTAAAGAAATTTGTAATTACTATTCATTTAACTCATATAGGTAAAGTAACATTGATAACCAAAAATAAATATAAAAAAAAAAGAAAAAAGGTTATTATCGCTTTTGAAAAAAAAAAGTAATAATAAGAAATCTCCAAAAGGCAAATTAGATGTGGAGGCATTTTCCCATTAGGATTGCTTCATCTTCTGTTAAATTTTTTTAAGCTCTTTATCACACCACGCATTTACCAAACACTATTACAACGAGGACAAGCACATACAGATTACATACATACATACCTACTACTAACTACCCACTACTAGAGATACTACTATTTTTGTGCATACACTAAGCCGTTTTGGTTCGTGTGCTAGCTTGTGTGTGTGAGTTGAGTGCATTTTCTTGTACGCTTTGGTACTTAAAATCTCATACTACTCCTTTTTTGCCACTACCTCTACACATCTCACTCATTTTTTGTTATATGCGTTTCGTGCTAGAATTTTTCCCTCTTCTTTTTTTGTTTGCTTTTTGCTTTTTCCTTTTTGTTTAGTGAAAATGTAAAAATCTCACGAAAGGTGTGAAAAATAACGTTACGAAATAGTTATACAGGGAATAATAGTAATACATAAGCAGTCATAGTTAGTGCAATAATAGTAGTATGTACTTGTAGTAGTAAAAGTGTTAGTTGTAGTAGTAATAGTAGCATGTAGTAGTAGTATCGCTGTTGCTGCTTTCACTGCTGTGCTAGACCGTAAATACTACGCAAATTCAAAGCTATGTTATTAAGGTAAAAGCACGTGCTATTTGTTGTTGCCATTATTTCTATTGTTGTGCAGCTTTTGCGGGTTATTGTTGTTGCTGTTGCTCACTGAAATAGCAACAGCAACAACACAATAGTAGTTGCTTTTATTGTTATTACAACAATGCATTTAGATGCACTATTTCTTTCGTTTTACGCTTTTTACATGCAGAGCGTTTGAGTTTTATATTATTATTTTTTTTTTTTTTGCTCTACTTTTTAGTATTTTTCATTGTTTTCTCTTTTTGTTTACATATGTATGTATGCATGTTTGTACTTCTCCTAGTATTTATTCTGTGTTGCGAACATGAATTCACCAGATGGTCATAAATTAAAGAGTTAATGTTTGGCAATAATATTAAAAATTCACATACAGTATTAATCAACTATTACCACCATTAAATTACTATAAAATACTGTAAACATGTACCAAATGTAGTAAAAACAGGCAAATATTTTTAGAGTAATGTCTGAAATGTTGTAAATTGGAAACCAGATAAAGAAATTCAACATGTGCATATTTAAAAAAAAAAATTAATTGCTCAGATAGGTGTAGAATTCACTAGAAAAAACTTGACAGTTGATCTTACAAAGAAAGATAGAGAGACAGAACTTTCATGTATCAATCTGTTATATGAACAGCATGAACGAGTTATTACCGCAATCGTCACACAGCGCAGACTACTCTTTTCAATAGACTGTTTACGTTACGCTACGTTAAATAACGTTACATTTATATAATCTCGCCATAATAAGTAGTTAACTGTCACAGTAAGAGCAACAGAATTCCCAACTTGACAAAAAATTTTATTCTAAAGTATCCCTCTTCAGGCATCAAGCAGTTCGCTGCATGGATTGATGCAAGAAATGATAATACTCTTACAAAACACTAAGGATCTAAACGTATGAGTCTATCGTACTTGTTTGCAGTCAGTGGTGCCAGTACTGCATTTTAGGGTGCATTTTACTGATACTTGCCCACCCCTGGGAGTAACTATGGGCCTACTATGATAATGAGGGCTGTACTAGGTCGAATTTGTTACTCTTTTTGTTACTCCCTTTCTCTGTATATTTCCGCTACACTCGTGAATTTAATATGAGCAAACTCTCTCTTAAAAAGCTGTTGTGCGATTCACAGACAGAAACTTTCCCAAATACCAGATGTCAATTTGAACTAAATAGAAGTAGGACCAATATTAAAATTTGTATCGGAGGTTTGACTTATGGAATTGCAAGTAGCGGCACAATGGATCTTAAATGTAGGTCTCAATGCACTCCTTTTAATTTAGTTACGATTTTCTAGTTCCTAATATTTATTTATTTTCAACAAATAGTAGGTTCATTTGTGAATTGCGTATAAAAGCAAAATATTACAATAACACTTAAAATCACTTACAATTATTTCTCACACTCTGTGTGTTTATGTAGCCCCTCAATCCGTGTAAGTTTCCATTCCGCTGCTTCCTGCCGTATTTACGCCATATACATACATATAGTATATGCTGTTGTTCCAGAATATTAATAATAGTCCCTCTTCATATTACAGCTATTGTTATTGTTATTCAGATATCCCAATAACTCAGATAGTTTGTAAAAAAAATATATATAATCAGTATACTTCGGACTATATAAATATTTCGGGCTATCATCATCCACATGGAGTTACTTGCGACTATCTATGTATTTACTTTGGAGTTTGTTTCTTACTGTGCGGATACTTCGAAATATCGTTATACTTCTCAAGATCTGGATATTTTTTGCTACCAGGATACATCGTACAGTACATCGAAGTGAAGACTATCGAAATATATCAAACTATTGGGATATTTCAGATTATCCGGACACTTCGCACTATCCGGATGCTTCGACTATCAGGGTATTTCGAATTATCCGAATCTAGAATTATTTCACTTTCGTGATACTTCGGACTACCAAAATGCATGGGAATATGGGGGCGCTTCGAACTATTTTTACTCTTCGAATATAATTATTTTCTTTTATTAAATTTTCTCACATATTTATAAATAATACGAAATTAGTTGGATTTGGAAAAAAGTGGAAAGCCCTTGTGTATTTTGGAAAACTTTAAATTTTTACTTTAATAAACAGTTTCCTAAACACAGTATTCCCAGATCAATAGCCTAGAACTGGAACAGTAAGTGCCAAATTATCCTTTTAATCTATACAGTTATTGCATTAAATCCTTGTTGTAAGTTTTGCTGGCTACAGGTTCTTTAAAAAAGGTTCAACTTGCACAGAAATTCACGATGCTGTTGGTGTAATGACTTAAATAGCCTGCATGGGTTATTTGAGCTATCGATTCCCAATTGTACATACATAAAATTTACTATTTTGAATAGTTTACTTAAATGAAAAACCTTTCTTTACTTTTAATGGTCAAGTTATTTTTTATATCAAGGATCCAGATAGATCGAATATCTTACCGAACTATTACGTCACTCAGGATTCAGATGAAGACATACTTATGATTGAGACATGTAGATGTGTGGCTTGTTTCAAAGCTGTAATTTTATTCATGATATACTTATGTATTAGTATTATATCAGTTGTAGGTGTAACAGTAAAAAATTTAAAATTTGTCCCCCCCCCTAACATTGTGTTATACTTAATTTTGAATACCACCTTATTATGTTCTAGCAATTGGCAAAGAAAAATAAAATTTTCTGAGTTGTGGACATTACTTATTTTATGTTGGCCACTTAATTGACCTATTGGCATCGTGCTAGACTTTAACTCTTGTGTACGTGTTCACCATTGTGGATGTCGTTATTGCTTTTGTGTTCATTAGTCAGTCGACAGGCAATACTAATAGGAGACTACTTATTTGAAGATAACGGGTGTTTTTTGTTAGAAGTGTGGTTTTCAAGAAGAAATAAAACGCATATAATTAATATTATGGCCAAGAATTTAGATTTATTATAAAGATCAGGATTTGCCATTATGTTTTAAAAACGATTTCGGGCAAGTGGCCGCCGCGGCTGGTTCGAATAAATTCCAGCCGAGAGGCCCAATTTTTGACCACTTTTTGCAGCAATTGGAGCCGTATATCAGTAATAACGCCGAATATTTTCTTCCAAGGCGTCAATCGTCTCGGCCTTATCTGCGTAGACAAAATCGCACGATCTTGGAGGCCACGCCACAGGCCCACGACACGAGATATGCGCTCACCAAAAGTTCCCTTCAATAAATTGATTGTTTCGTTGGCTGTATGACATGTAGCGCCGTCTTGTTGGAACCAAAGGTCGTTCACATCAACATCCTCCAATTCACAATTCAGGCACGAAAAAGTCAGTAATCATGGCTCTATAGCGTTCCCCATTGACTGCAACATTATGACCGGCTTAATCTTTAAAGAAATATGGACCAATGGACCAATTCCCTCTGCCCATAGAGCACACCAAACAGTGACTTTTTGAGGATGTGAGATGCGTCTCAACAATGGCTTTGGCTTGTGGGTTATGATCACTCCAAATGCGACAATTTTGCTTATTAACGGACCCATTCAACCAAAAGTGAAGTGTTCCTAGATTGAAAACCGCACTTCTAAAAAAAACACCATTAATAATAGCTTTTTTTTAGCTATTTGGTGATAATGAAAATTTTTGAGCTGCATTTACATCAGACAATGCTCTATAGACAATTAACAATACGCATTAACTATAAAAAACAGAAAAATAAAATGTTGAACCTAGGTGTCTAGACAATTATTGTGACAATCAGCGTTTAATTGGCTCGCTCTGTTCTTTTTCCCCAAAAATTCAAAATAATTGTTGCCATCACATTGAGAACATCAGAAACAATGGCGGAGACAATTGTCTTCGTGTGAGTGATTAATGAAAAAGTGTGTATGTATTGCTATTATCTTCGCAAAACTGTCTAATGTAAATGCTATATTGAGAAAAGCGTACAACCATGCGCTTACCGGGAATCGAACTCGGAACACAGAGATGATAGTGAAGTATACTGCCAACTGACCACCGAGTCGGACCTAACTTACATTCCTATTAGGCACAATCGCAGACAGTTACTGAAAAGAACTGTGACAGTAGCAAGCTGTAAAACTTTTGGAAAGTTTCGAAGTGCGTATAATTCCGATTAAGGAAATACACACACACACACACACACACACACAGAAAGAAAAAACATCAATCGAACATTAGCCAGCAAATAATAACAACAATTTTACGTTTCTTGATACATCTTCATAACAAATTACGAGTTTATTTTGTTGCCTGCCTAACACAACATTGCATTACATAAAACAAAAGCATAATAAAGGAAAAATTGTTGCCTACTTTTCTGCTGTTGAAAGTTTTCACTTCGTGAACTCGCTGTAATACTACGTGTTTGGCTGTGTGCGGGAGTGTGCGTAGGAGTATGTTGAATGTATGGCATTGACACTATTATACTGAGTTTGTTGTTGTTGTTGCTCTGGTTATTGTTGTCGACTCCATTTTTTTCTACTTTCATCGCTACTACCTCGACAGCAGACATACATACTAGCAGCAGCAAACGCTCGCGGTTTTAGTACACTTTCAATACGAGTATGCTGCTGTTTTTTACATTTGTTCCTTTTGTCAATTTTTTTGTTTGTCGCTGCTGTTGTTGCACAATGTTGTTGCCAGCAAACACATTCAACACACACACACACACTCGCTTCTATATGAACGTTTGTATGTATGCATGTAAGTGTATAAAATATTGTTTCGCATGTCATATTGACAAAGTTCGACAGGTGTCCATTTACATCACTTTAATGGAGTGCTACACTTAAAATTCCATTACGTAATCAAAGTTTTTATATTTTTTTCCTGGTTGTCGTTGCTCGTGCTACAACACATCAACTGTTGTTGTGTTGTTAAAAGTATATTTTTGCTTATTTTTCTTTGCTCCTGTTGTTTCTGTTTTTAAATTTTTTATTTCATGAAATTCCATTTTAAGCGCATGTTCTGCTAATGACATTTTTTACAATGATATAAAAAGTGTTCACATTGCTACAGTTACATTTTTTTTTCATTATTTTATATATTTTTTATATAGTTCGTGTGCATGCGCTACTATGAAGCAAAAATTTAAATGGCATGAAAATAATTCTACTAATTTTGTAAACTTTGCTTAATTTTTTTATTTTCTATGTGTATCGAATTTGCGTGAAATGTTATTAAGTGCACTTTGATTTTACGGAAAAAGGGTGCTGAAAATAGTACTGTTCTGGTTTTAGTAATTATTGGTATGCACATTAGGGAGGCATAATTCAGAAACCATTGAGTGGGAAGCTATTTAGCATAGGGGAAGTGTTATGCAGGAATAAATGAAAGGTGTTAAAATCACAGTAATGATACCATAATGAGCAACAAATATTGTGATATCTAAATCAAAGCATAGTCAGATTGAAGAAGTTATCGCTAAGAGTAACTCACGACGAAATACTTAATTGTGGTTCCGGGAGGACCAACCGTACGGACGAGAGGAGTTTTTAGCATGAGTAAGTCTGGAAATGATATGGGTTATTTCTTAATTAAAAAAAGCCTAAAAGCAACTGCAGATTCGGAGCACGACTATGGGGCTGCTTGACCTACCAGAAATATTTTTTTAGTAACTGGTTACTGAACAAGTAAACGGAAAGAATAGCTCATTACAAATTAATGATAATCATTTATTAAATTAAAAATCAGCAAAAATCACTTATCTTAAATCTTAAATCAAATGATTCTAATAATTTTTAAGCAAATGATTCTAATAATTTTAATGAATTACTTCGTTAACCGGACGGTTCATATTCGATTCCCGTATTGGTCTGGTCTGGTAGTTATGTATATAGAAAAATATCTACAAAAATCCATTCTCTGAGTTTTTGAAGTTTTTCAATGAATTTGTTTTAAAGCATATTTTAAAAAAAATTTTCATTGATTTTGTAAACATATTTTGTGTATTATATTATATTACTTATGTAGCTCGCCTAGTAAGACCTTTTCTCCAGAATCCACCCAATCAGCCCGGTAAACTTCAAACAATTGTACCATACACTAGCAGTGGAACCAATGGTTTAAATTTTGGTCCGAATTTGGTTTGAGATATATTCTGAATTAATTTTTATTTCGTTTGAATATTTTAGTGTGAATTTTTGATTAAGTTTTTTTCTTTGAGTTTCGTGTTTTTTCTAAACTTGGTCTAATTTTTACTACACTTTTAGGACGAGTTATGATCTTCTTATTGATTTATTAACTAATCTAAAGTTTAGTAGAAATAGCTTTATTTTTTTCTCTTTATTGAAACTATCATCTGCTCTTCATTTCAATTATTTTTACTTATTAAAAAAGTTGGAAATTCCTTGATTCCTTGAAATACCAAATTGACTTGAGATCTTTTTCTTCAAACTTTGGTATATTTTTAGTAGAAATTTGCAGAATCTTTCACTCCAAGTGAATTTCAATATTATCTCGCCATTAAGTTTCACTTCTATTTTTAAACAATTTAATACATTTCCTAACATAGAGCTGTGTTTTCTAAAACTTTATTTCTGTGTAAAGTTTCTCATTTTCCGTCAATAAGTTCGAATTTTATATATTTAGGTCTTTAGTCGAATTTCTACGTTCGTACGAGCAGGTCATTCATATCTTCATATCAAATAGTAATTATCATCTTTCCTCTCTTAAGAATTTGATGCCTTCCTCATTTGAAATTTGCTATCTTCCATATTTTTCTTAGTCGAATTTAATATTTTTGCTGACCATCTTCTTACGATCGAAGTCCACGCTTTTCAGTCTCTCCTCATTCATATCTAAATGAGTCTATCTACCTAAGTTCTCCCATACAAATTTTATACATATATTTTCTCCAATGAAATTTTCTACTTTTCCCTAATGCAACTTCTGCAACTTACAATTTTTATATTATTTTAAGTAGTAAGCCTCATTTCCTATCCCCCTACTTTCATCGTTAAATTACATATGTACATCGAAAGGTGTTGCTAAAATGTTCAAAAAACAGGATTTTCGTATTAATTTTAACCCTTATGTGAGCGAAGAAAAAACATCTTAATTCGTGCGACAAAATACCCGGGTACCTCCATATGAAACTACCAGCTTATTATTTGATTCTATTTGTTTTGGTTAACTTTGAAATATAATTTTTAATAAAAAAAATGAAAACATTTGAAGACTTTGTGTTGTTATTACTAATCGTGTTCTATTAATTTTTTTATGTGAAGTAAAAGAGATTTTGGATATGACAGAAATCACTTCTAGTGCCACACATCATACTCAAAGATTTAATTCCGAAGAAATACGCATTGTTACGCGAAAATTCGAATACCTTCGGATGATGAAAATTACATCTCGACAGTTGAACAGGCTACTTCACAAGAATCTGATGTTGAACTATTTGCAAAAGTAGAATGTGAGGAAGATTCGAATGATTCAGATGAAAATGTAGAAGTTGGAGCACGCAATGACTTAATCGGAGAAAATGGGTTTATGTATATGGCGGTTAGAACCATTTCTAGAAACTCAAACGTCTGGCTATAATATTATTCTTCAACGAGCTGATGCAGCATCCTTCTGTAAATTTTATGTTTCTAAGGATATCTTCAAAAGTATTTTATCAGTTGAGGTGTATGTCATTATTTTGAGAGAGACACACAATAAAGTTGCTACAACTGCAGAAGCTTATAATAAAAGTATAATATAAAAATTTCCGGACAATAGCAAAAAGAGAAAAAATTGATACTTTTTTCTAAACAGAAAAGGAACACATTTTTGTGCGTACATACTTATCTTATAAGTCTTATAGAGAGCATTTGACAAAACTTTGGAAACCGTATCACTTTACTCTCATCCGAGCATCAATGTTATATGTCTAAAATATTTCCTCGTTTTACATTAATAGATAATGATACAACTCGAAAAGCGCGATTTCGTCTACTGAAAATCCGGATTCTATTCGCGATATTTGGACTACGTTGATTTATAATTTGGACTGAAATTATAAACCACGTGAATGCATTACAGTTGATGAACAACTACTTACATGGATATCGAGGACGTACACTCTTCACTCAGTATATACCGTCCAAGCCTGAAAAATACTGTATAAAAATATTTTGTGCTTGTGAGGCTACTAACTCTTATCTTATTAAGTGGTCAAATATATACTGGTAAGGTAAGTTAGAAAAAAGGTTATAATGTTGTTATCAATGCATATGTCACCTGTACTTTAAAATGATGCAACTGCTAAGTCAGAAATCATTTCCTATTGTAACTAAACCAAAGGAATTGTCGACAACAGCGGCCAGCGGCCATAAGTCATGGCCGCTAAGCCATGGTCTTTCTCCAACATGATCGACATTGTAGCTTTAGCTGCATATATAGTTTACATGAAGCATAATTCTGGACTTACTTCAAGTGTCAGGAGAACATATTTTCTAAAAGGATTAAGCTTCCAGTTATATAAAGCAAACATAGATAAGCCTGCACCAGTTGTTTGCGGCATATTTGCGATGAACTCTGGGTAGCTCGACTAAAATGTAATTTATGGTTTCAAAATCAAAAAAAATGATGTATTATGCTCAATTTGTTTAAATAAATAATGAAAATAATATTTCTGTGTTTCAAAAAAAAAAAAAACCAGAAGAATAATCTTATTTTCTAAAATATTGAGATTCGAGAATAAATAAGACTCTACTTTGATATATGTACATATAAATGTAGGTAGCCCTGCACTTTGGGGGACGGATTAAGGATATAAAAATATTATTGTTGCTCATTATCATATTAAAAGGCTTACCCGGCAAAAGCACATAAAAAAGCTAACTTCATATATAGTTAGAAGATCTCACTAAATATTACCTTTGTAACGCGTATAGAAATGATTTTATTGGTTATAGAAAACAAAAAAGGTGCCCGGGTACCTCATCGCTCACATAAGGGTTAAGGTAAAGATCTTATCAAATTTAATTCCATCTAATATTTCTGTATAATATAAAGTTACTTACTTGCTTTATTGAAACAGCTTTAAAACAATAACTAAACTTTCAAGAAGCTTTCTATATTTCTGATTATTTTCGAAACTAATTTTAAGCGTTTCTTTGCATAATGTGAAAATATAAACTTTCAATCTCTTGTTCCTTCCTTCCTTTAGTACTTCCTCTCGCATAAACAAAGTAACAAAACAACGAAAAAGGTTTCCTCCCCAAATTCAACTTTAATTTTCTACCACACACATATATACAAACAATAATCTTATAGTTAATTCTTAGCTGTCATCTCATTATTATTGTATTTTGCATCATTTACGTTACAACACTCTGAAATTGAAATACTTCTGATTTACTAGCCGACAGCTAAAAGGGACATTTTCATCATCATCGTCAGCAGCAACAACATCATCAACATAGTTGTCAAAAAACAACTACAACAATAACAATATTACTTTATCAATAGCTCAATTTGAGTTTCTCGTTGTTGTTATGTTAATTTGCCTACAGCCATGAATAAAATTGCGTTGAAATCTTAATCTGTAATCAACAATAAAAATCAGTGAGTGGAAAATTCTCCATGCATTGTAGATCAAGAAAATAACAAAACAGTGATGCAAATAAGCACATGAT
Source organism: Palloptera scutellata (assembly GCA_958295655.1). Classification (NCBI taxonomy): domain Eukaryota; kingdom Metazoa; phylum Arthropoda; class Insecta; order Diptera; family Pallopteridae; genus Palloptera; species Palloptera scutellata. The sequence goes on from OY282449.1 coordinate 48,615,406, forward strand.
TCAATCAGTTTAAATAACAAAAAGAAAATCTCTTTCTTTTCCTTCAAAAACAAATCCTCTATGGTAACAATAATTGCTGAAGACTGTTGCCGTCAGTAACTGAAATTACAACTCTTGTTTTTAGTTTAAAAAGTTATAGGTATGAGTTTAAATTGGATTAGTTAAGGTTAAAAAGGAATGATAATTTACAATAACATAAATGTCAGAGGTCAGCCCTGGAGATCAAACTTGTCTCCGTAGACAAATTCTTTGTGATTCCCATATATTATTGTTACATCTTTTCAAGAGTTCGAGAGATGTAATAAGTTTTATTCGAATTCAAGTAATACATTGTTTTTTTTTCTTTCCTTGGTTCTCTATTCCCGACTAAGGGCGTTTTACCTAATATTAAAGAATGTTGCATAACTCTTAAGAGGCTTTAAACTCCATTTATTTGTAATATCTATGCTAAAAAAATGTAGACTCTAGCTTTCTAGACGAAGTAGAGATACCTTATGAAAACTATTGTTACCATTCCCCTTCCCGTTCTATTGTAAACAGCAAAACTATTAGTTGAAGTAATGGACTAAGTATTCGGATTTACAGTGTTTAAAGGGCATACGGCAGTATATAATATTTAAATCTTCATGGGTCCTGAATTGGACTGAATAGATATTGTAATCAATTTAAATCAAAATTTTATTAAGTTATGTATGTATGTAATATACATATACGAGTATGAAACTTGCCAACATTTTAATAAATTCTCAAAATAATTAAAATTTTAACCATCGCAGGCAGGAAATCAGCCGCTTGAGCTATAAATCTTAAAACTTGCTCATATACTAATATGATGCCATTTAACACGAATGTGCCAGAAAGCCTCAGGTAAATTGGCTAACCTGTCCGTCAGGTGATGTTCAATATATGGGCTATCGTTACTGTGTGTATCACAGTTTTTGTCGTACCCCTTGGTTTGTTTTGAAATTTTGCAGCTGCTTAATGGCGATGAGTTGTTTAAAACTGGAGGCGAAGAGCTCACATGACCTGCATGACCTTCTATGCAGGATACGGCGGAGGAAAGCAAGTGATTGGAACCTCAGCTTATTCTGCCCAATCCATAAGAAAGGTGATTCCACGATCTGCGCCAACTACAGTGGGATAAGCCTTCTTAGCCCATCGTCAACAAACTGATTGAACCTTATTATCAGTGTAGCTTCAAGCCTGGTAAATCCACCATCGATCATATATTCACACTACTCCAAAACCTGAAAAAATTCGAGAAACAGATCGACACCCACCATCTAAGTATTCGTCGATTCGAAAGCACGATTAGGGATCACTTGTACGCCGCAATGTCTGATTTTGGTATCCTGCAAAGCTCATTCGACTTTACCAAATGACACTGACCAACACCACTAGCGAAGTGAAAATTGGGACAGACCTCTCCGCGCCATTTGATACCAAAAGAGGTTTCAGACAAGGTGACTCCCTATCGTGCGACTTCTTTAAACTTATGCTGGAGAAAATAATTCGAGCTGCGAACATCGACATCTCTGGCACTATCTTCTACAAGAGTGTCATGCTGCTAGCATACGCTGATGACATTGACATCATTGGCAAAAACGCTCGAGCAGTCAGTGCAGCATTCTCCAACCTGGAAAGGGAGTCTCGTCGTGTGGGTCTAGTGGTGAACGAGGACAAAACGAAATACCTTGTGTCAACAAAAATGTGACAAAATGTCACTGTTGACAACTACACTTTTGAAGTCGTCAAGGATTTCGTTTATCTAGGATCCAGCATAAACACCAACAATAATGTCAGCCTTGAGATCAAGCGGAGACTAACTCTTGCCAACAGGTGTTACTACGGGCTCAGTAGGCAATTGAGAAGTAGAACCCTCTCTCGACCGACGAAAATAACGCTCTATAAGTCCCTCATCCTTCCCGTCCTAATGTATGGCGCAGAGACGTGAACATTGACCATCAATGATGAGAGACTGTTAGGAGCGTTCGAGAGGAAGATACTCCGTAAGATCTACGGTCCAATATGCGTGGGGCGACATGTATCGAATAAGACGGGACGATGAGCTGTATGAGCTGTACGCCGACATTGACATAGTCAAGCGTATAAAACTCCAGCGGCTTCGCTGGCTGGGTCATGTTGAGAGAATGGAATAACTCGCTCCGGCTAGAAGGGTGTTTTATTCGAACCACGGTGGAGGAACACGCAGAAGGGGACGTCCTAATCTCCGTTGGAAAGACCAGGTGCAGGGCAACCTGACTGCACTTGGCCTTATCAACTGGCGCCAGAGGTGACTGGCGAAGCTTTGTAGAGGCGGCCACGACCGATCATCGTTTGTAGTGCCAGCTAAGTAAGTAAGTAAGACAGCAATGCAATACGAGAAAGATGTAGTATGTGCTCTTTAGCCCAAATTTGCGTTTTCGTAACGCCTATTTTTAAGAACAATGTTTAAAAATATTTCAACGATTTTTGCTGATTTTACCAAAGAGGATCCTTTACTTACTTGTTGCTTGATTGTGTGTGAATAAAGCTCAAAGATGTATCTTTAACTTAAAAAATGAAGTTCGTGGCTGCAATAAGAAATCTTTATAATGTTTCAAAGTTAGCGTTGCGAAAACGCAGCGTCAGGCCTTAATGGGTTAAGTTTTAAATCATTTTCAAACAAATTTAAGTGAATTTGGTTAGATTTCATATTGAATTATGGAATTTTTTAATATATTTTTTAAATAATAAAAATTAATTTAAATAATTTTTGGCAAATTTTGATTAACTTAGAAAAGAATTGTTCAAATTTGAATAAATTTTGTCAAATTTGTTTATAAAGGAATGTTTCCCTATAGACTAACAAAATTAAAAAAACATCATTTGTAAAAAAGATTATTTGTTAAAAATTATGAAAAGAATCAACTCAATAGTATTAACGACTTCAGAAATCAAGGTTTCCCTCATTGTAAATGTAAAACAAAGTAGACCTTTTGACTTTTAGTGTCGTCAATCTCGAAAATAGAACCTTAATCTGTGACTACTTGAATCACTTAACTAGAATTAACTGTACTGAATCAAAAATATGAAAATACTTATATCATTGCATTAAAGCATTTCTAGAAATCATAATCATAAGGATGGGTCTAGTATTTCTCATGTTTTGTTTTGTGGTTGCCTCTATGCCAACCATACGCTTTACAATTCATTAAATGTTTGTGTTTTGTTTTGGATTTTTCATTTCATTGCATTCTAGAAGACACAAGGATAACGACGATGATGACAAGAACGACAACGACGACGAACTGTGAACTCATTTGTGGCAAGCATAGAGAGAATCAAAAAAAAATAATAATAAAATGTCTAAAAGGTTCAGACAAAGATGAAACACCGAAAAAAATCCATAGAGAAATCGGAGAGGATATGAAAAGGGAAAAAGGATTCAAACAACAACGAAACAAACAATGTTGAAATGTTTTATTTCATCAGCGACAATATTGTCACCATTTGCCATATATTGCAGCAACAGAACACTAGCAACATAATTCCCAATAGCAGTAATGCCGCTGCAATAAACATACAGACAAACGATTCTCGTTGACAATAATGATGAGATGACGATGACATATGTATGTACACGATGGAGGCAATGATGACTGGCTGGTAGTTGATGACGATGATGACACTGATGGCTATGGTGATGGTGATGGTGATGGTTTGTGTCTAGAATTTTTGACGACGTTAAGAATTCTTGGATGTGTGAAATACTGTTTGGTTACTTCAGTTTAAATACCAAGCGATATAGTGAAAGGTGCAGTAAAAATAACAGCAAGAGTGTGGCAAAAATGTAACAAAAGCATAATAAAGCATGAAAATTGCATTCAATATTTTTCTGATGAGTTCTCAATTTGCTAAGCATATTAGACAACATTAAATATCTAATCAAAGAAAAGTTTGTAGTCAAACAATTTTAAAGATGTATCAAATGCTTACAAATTATTTTAGCTCATAGAATTCAATACTTTTATGAAAGAATAAATAAGAAAAAAAATGATGAATAATTTTTAAAAAATATTTTTTGTAAGCCAGAAAAAAATTTTTCATACTTTTGTGTACCTGTTTCATCTCTTGGCAACATAGCAGTCATTTGTTGTCGTCAAAAGCAATGTAAAATACCAAAGTAACAACAACAGAAAGACCATATCACCAGGGGAAATCAAACATTTTATAATTAGTCATTGGCAACACTGTGTTCTGCATCTGCATTCAGTGTTTACAGGCGAATGGAAAAATAAACACACACACACTCACAAAGAAATACAAATCGAAATTTGTAAAAAAAAAAAAAGAAACACGTAGGAACAAATCGTTGGAGAAAATAAAAAAATACTGTGTGAGTTATGAAAAGTTGCCAGAAGAACCTGGAATATAGTGTGGAGTAGCAACAGTGAAGGGAAAGAAATTGAGCCTTTTTTCACTTTATGGTTTTTTAAAAATTTTTTTTTTTTTTTTTGCAAATGCACCCATCATTGAGTTTTTATTAAGTGCTGCGCGCACATTCATATTGAGTTGCTTAACCCAGAGGGAAAGAGTATAAATTTTTAGATTCAGAGGTTTCAAAATTCAAGAGAACCGATAGAATTGGCAAGAGGGGTAAATGGTGTATGTAAATGGTAGGTGTTTTTAATTAAAGATGTTCTCAGCAAATTTCACTTTCTTTTTTTTTCTCTCTGTACGATCCATGTTGTGGTGTTTACTTTGCATTTCGATTATATAAAGAAAATTCTTTAAATCAGTGATGGTTACTGCAAAAGAGCTTTCAGAGTCTATTGTACTAGTAAATTTAGAAAGTTGTAGAGAATAGCGTATCAGTGATGGACACTGTAAAATAACTTAAAGCTTCTTCTTTACTGCTTGAAATGCCTCGCCAAAATAACTGTTCGTTTTTTGAGTCAAGCCAGTCATCAAGCCATTTTTTCACATTTTCGTACGAATCGAAGTGCTGCTCCGCAAGTGCGTGCCACATTGATGAATATAAGTGGTAGTCAGATGGAGCCAAGTCTGGTGAATAAGTCGCATGGGGAATTGCTTCCCAGCTGTACGAATCTACCAATTCCCGAGTCTGTTTTGTTCGATGTGATGGTGCATTGTCATCAAGAAAAATCACTTAGTATTGCCTAGCTTGATATTCTGGACGTTTTCGCGCAAAGCACTGTTCAAATTGGCCCCATTGTTATTGATAGCGTTGACCAGTAACGGTTTCACCTAGTTTCAGAACGTCAAACCAGATAACACCTCGCTGATCCCAGAAAACACAGAGGATCATCTTCTTTCCGAAGCTATTTGGCTTGCTGGTGATTTGGTCGGTGTACCGGGCTTAACATATGATCGTTCACGTTTGGGATTTTCAAAATAGATCCATTTTTCATCGACAGTAGCACATTTCACAGGTGGGTTTTCGATTTTCTTGCTATCTTTCAGTTAATTCATGCGGCACTCATCTTCCCACATTCAAAATCAGGTTGAGAAATGCATTGTTGAGTCACATTTAATTGTTCTGCATTGCAAGTTGTACTTACGTTTGACCATCATCCTCAACGAGTAAAGCTTGCAATTCGGCATCTTCAAACTTTTTCGGTGGTCTTCCACGTTCTTCGTTTCTCACATCAAAATCACCACTTTTAAACTTATTGAACCACTCTTTGCACCTTGTTTTGCCTAGAGCGTGCTGGCCGTAAGTAAGCTTCCACAAGCATTCGATGAGATTATCAAGCAGATTTCTTCAATTCGAAACAGAAAATCACTGATGTCTGCATATCGTAGTTTGCAGGCACACAAATCGACATTTTTACGAGCAAAAAAAAATTGTTTTTGTATGAAACTTAATTGTTGATGAACTGAATATTGTTGACAGAACTAAATGCGAATATATTCAAACAATATATTTATGAGTGTATTGGTGGCCAGTACTGATCTGGAGTTTTTGAAACGTAGAGACTGAATCCTTTTATTGAGTCCCGAGAGTAAATAAAATAATTGTGAGTTTAGAGAAAAGTTTTACGAGAACTTATACTCCATACGAATTGCCGATAGCAGCTATACGAACACATGACTACAAAATGCCGTCGGCTTCAACTCTCGCCGTGAAGTTATCTGCTTGATTACAATGATAGCGATAGCAGCTGCGCAAACATAATCAGTTCTTTTCACTCTCTCTTTTCTTCCTTTTGTTGTTGCTTAAATTATCGACAGCCAAATTTTGGTTAACGATTAACTTTTACGTTAATTTGGAAAACCATTAACGTTTTGTTTACCTTCCGTTAAATTTATTCCGTTAACTCTAGTCCGTTAATGATAACTAGCTGCTGCCTTCCACCCCAAGTTTGCCAACGTTAGTATTTAAAGAAAATTATGGAGAAAATTAAGAAAAACAACAAGTTGTTTAAAAGCGTTATCCACGATTTAGTTGATAACTAGATAAAGAGAAACTCCACGGAATTGGTGAGAGGTGCTGCCTTTTCGAAAGAAAAAGTGTTGGTGAACTGTTTTATCAAATATATATACAGCACAGCAACATTCTACAGTGCTGCAATTGAACGTATGTTCTCTATATATAGCCGTAACACTATTGATTAAGTGTTCTGAAGAAATGAATTAACATTTACAGCTCAGTGCTATAAAATTTTAATGCTTATTCATATGTAGATCAATTATAAAACCGTATTCGTTAAGTCGCATACATTGGAAAATTCTGCAACAAAAGTGGCACCAAAAATGATATGGTATGTACTAGTACGTAGTTAAAAATTAATGTGTTGAAGAAATCCGAATAGTATATTACCATAAGCATCTTATTTTGAAAATATTTGATATGTGGACTGAAGAGAGCTGTGCTTTCATCTGTTTTCTGAAAAGAGCTGTGCTTATCCACAGCTCTCTTCATCCCGCTGGCTAGCCAGTGCAATTAAAAATAAATTGTCAGTGGTTTCTGCACTGATGGGCTCGACAATAATTCATAATTTGAAAATTGGGGATTATAGGTGAAATCAGAAAAAAAAAGACATTATAGCTGTAAATCTGATTCAAACCATAGGCAAGCGCAAATAGCTGATCTAGCAACATCACAAATAGTCACCATTGAAAGCGCTTCCGAAAACTCTCGAAACTTACACGCAGCACCTCTTCCCTCTGGGTAGGTCATGTACCCATACAAGTACATATACTCCTACTCATATACAGTCATTGCAATTAAAAACAAATCGCCAGTGGTGTTGCTTTTATTTCTTTCGTCTTTTTGGTTTTGTTTTTTGTTTGCTTCTATCTACACATTGAATACATTTTCCATTTTTCATCTGTGTTCTGTTTATTTTTTTTATTTTTTTTCTGCTTTGCTTCAAAGTCAAACATATTGGAAATTGGAAAAAAAAATTATGAGCAAAAAAAAAAGGAATCTAAAATCAAGGCAAAAGAAAAAACTAAAGGGAAATCTCGATTTCCGTTAATAAAAAGAGAGAGTAAAATAAAAGTAGAAAAATATATGGCAAAGAATATGATAGAAGTAGAAATTCAAATAGAAAATCCCTTTGCTGTGATTTGTTTGCAATAAGTTGATTTGTTCGGTTTTTTTTGCGCACTCTCCATTTGTTTTTTTTAATGGACTTTTTAATATTTTTAAGCATAGTCGAATATTTGCATGCCACGAATCGGTGGCATGCAAATTACAACGAGAATTTTACACTCTTTGTACAGAAATACAGACATATTAAAGTTGCAAATATAAATTTCGTAGAACCCTGTTGTTTCTTACAATTTTATTCATTCGAAAAAGTGGGGGGAGAGTATCGCTTTTTTTTGTACTCATATGCTCACATGGATATTTTAAAGCAATATTGGTTTATTGGGAAATAAATTCTGAAATATTTTCATATTTTCTTTAAAGGATTTTTTAATTTTCACGTTCTGCAGTAGGGAGAGCACATCATATAAATTTAAGCATCAGCCTGAAGGTATGCAATTTGAAATTTACCCATTATATGTATGTAAATCTCCAATCGCGCTATACAATTCAAAATCATTGATACGCTATTCACAATCAGAAGCTCGTAAACATATGAAAAATAAATTTAATTTACTTTACGCATACTTTCAAATATCAACTACTATGTGCATTATAATTTATATTTAAAAACGTTTTTCTTCTAAAAACGTAAGTACATACGTACGCATACCAAATTATATTAAAGATTTTCAATACTTATGTATGGGCCACGCACCTATTTACTTTATATGGATATACATATGTATGTCTGTAAGTGGAACAACTACTGCAAAAGAAATAAACATTCAAGTTCTTTCGCTTAGCTTCAGCGAGTTTCTTGCTTAGTCTTGTGATTTGAAAATAAACAGAAAAATCTTCAAAGATTTTTACAACATGGTTCACATACACATGCACACACAAAAGGACAAACGACGCAAGTGATAGAGGAAGGTACGCAAAAATGTAATTGCATGGAATGGTACAAACAATTATTTGCACACAAACACACACCTACACAAAGAACATGTCATCTATGCAAGCACAAGCGTATGCTCATGCATTCCCTTTAGTACATTGAATATATTACCATACTTATATATAAAACAGTAGAAAAGAGAACCAATGCACAGAGTGTGAAGAAGCTCAAAAAGCTTACACAATTAAATAATTTTTAGCACAGTTTGTTAGTTACTAAATTTTGTTTAATAAATATCGAATCTTCTTCCATTTGTTCTTTTATTGGCAAAACAGCCCATGGAAGGTCTAGGGCATGCGTGTTATATTTGTACATGAATGGAAGGGACTCTTCAGTTTAGTGCCGAATGCGAACGTCAAAGTGAAAGGCTTTTCTTATGCAATTTTTGCTCTTGTAGGTTTGCCAAAAGGTGGTGCCGTGTAGAAAAATAAGTTTTCTACTTTTTGATTTTGCCTGTGCCGAGATTTGAAACTCGGACACTCTGTGTAGCAGGCCAACACACTACAAATTACACCACAGCGACTACGGATAACAAGATAATCAGTTATGTAAATAATTAGCTTCGATTCTTCGATCTTTTTAATCAAAATTTTGGTTGTAATGCCGTAAATGTGAGTGTAAGGGTACATTTTAAATTTTAAGATTATAAGTTTTAAGATTTATAAGTTATATCACGTTTTGGCAGGTGCTTTTGGGGATGGTAAACTTTGAAATTAAATTTGTTTAGTCATAGACAAATCCAATGTGTATGTAAGAGTAGAACCCCTAGTTATTGGAGTTAGAGATAGAGAGAGACCTCTGTACGAATAGTATAGCTCATTTTCATCTTAAAAGAATAACAGTCGTAGTTGCGAATATTTTTTTGATCCGAAGTTCCATAGTAGTGTAGATGAGTAGTCGAATTCTTTATCGGAGGAATTAGATCCGAATCATGAGATCGAAACATAAATCTTGTTTTTAAAAGATTAGGGCCACTATCCAGATCCATAGGAAAGAGGAAGTGATTCAGTGGAGCATTGTGGAGGGTGCTGCAGGTTGAAGGTATTTAATCGCCTTTTCCACCACTGAATAAAAATATATTTTTAAGGCAAAAAGAATCAGGAACTTATCATTTTGCAAACTCTGAATCTGCTTCTGGTTAAAGTAACGGTTGAGTAAAAAAAATTTATCAAAAACTTTGGGTAAATGATAAAGAGGTACTACAAGAGTTTTCCTATGTTAAAAAAAAGAAATAGAAATATTGATCGGAGACACAAAAATCAGTAATGGGTGAGTTGAAATTGTAGTTTGTATTATAGAATTATGTATTGGGAAAATTTAAGTAAAATAGTTGACACTCTGCACTGAGTCCGTTTCCTATTCTAAGTCAGAAATATTGCAAGGGTCATTAGAATTTATATCAAGTCACCGTCAGAAGTCCCTATATTAGATCCGTAACTGTTTTCTAAGTTCGATATTTTTTCATATAATACAATTTCAATTTATATAAGACTTGGAGAGACAGCGAAGTTGAAGCGATTTCTCGCCATAAGTTTGTTCCTGGGTAAATAACTTAATTGCATCACAAAAAGGCTGAGGAATTCCTATTAAACCTACTTTATTTGGACCTTTTTGAAATTGAATATATCCTAAAATTTTACGCTCTACTAAAATTAAAAAAGCTACACTTTTCGGGCTTTTCCGAAATTTTAACCCGAGTACCCTGTATAGCAGTCCAACCAATACAATACTGTGGCCAGGAAAGAAATCACCTTAGATGTAACTTAAATAAAATCAAAGCAGCCATAGTCAGAAAACTTTTTTGTAAAGGATGTCGTGTGGAAATTAAGGTTCGTAATTGAATCTAAATCAGATTAGTTTTAGTCGTTAAATTCTATATTGGAATAATTCAAGTCGTAGGACTTCCAGTTTAAGATTTTAGTGTTTGAGGAAACAAAACCGTAATCGAAATTCCCAAATATTCCAAATTAGATGACTCAATGTTAGGAAAAGACTTAATCGTAAATAAAGTCAGTTTGCTAGTTTTGTGGGTAGGTAATGCCAAAAGAGCGATCGGAGATGTACAATCACAGTAATATAATTTTATTTAATCAAACTTCTCTTTTATCATGGAATCATAGTCATAGGTATATAGTATGTATCAAAGTCGTATTTTTAACTGAAATCAGCAAGAAGTTCGATAATACAAATTTATAATTCGGAAAAAATTAAAAAGGAGTTAATATTTTTTCCAAATTTGGCTGTTTATATCCTAGATAGAATAATAGTAATCACAGGCTGTATCAAAAACAACGAAAATATTGTTAGAAAAAGCGATTTTCATTGAAGCGGAGTCACAATCTATTTTCCGTGTTGCCCGAAGTTTGAAGAATAAAATTGTTTGATTAATCGATCTGTGTTAAATCCACTGTACAATGTAGCAAGCAAACTACTTTGTATGCAAAGTACAAGAAACAAATAACGAAAACAAAAAAAAAACTACTAACTACAACTACAACTACTACATACAATGTACGGAGATTACTACGAAGGATAACTATTGGTAAAAATCATCCAACTGTGAACTATGTTGCAAAGAGTGGAGAGTGGGAGTGTAAACTGCAAACGCCAATACACACACACCCACACACACACCCACACACACCCACACACACACACACACACACACACACACACACACACACACACACACACACACACACACACACATACACACACATACTCACCAATATAACAACATGAAAACTTGAATACAGTGTATTTATGTATGTAAGTATGACTCGTATTTATTTATGTATGTATGTGTGTAGATAAGTACACCCTCTAGCATGTACATATGTATTTATATATCAAAAGATGAGCACGTCTCTGCTTGCATAATATTTGAACAGAAAAAGAAAACAAACGAAATGAAAAATTCACTGTAAGTTGATGATGAAAAATCAAAAATCTTCAGCATCTTTGTATACTTATTGTCGTCATCATCGCCATCATCGTCGTCATCAGTGTTGTAGTTGCAATAGCAAGAACAACAACAAAAACTAGCAAACATAACTGCATCAATATCACATTTCATGCTTTATTGTTAGCAGCAGCAGTAGTTGCTTTTCATTGCATGTTTTGTGTTAGATATTCATTGAATATCATTCAGTCAGCTGGTGAGTTGGTTCAACTTGCTGCCTCATGATCTCCCCGCCCCCCTACTTCCTAAACTGCAATTGCTACTACTACCGCTACAAGTTATTGCATAAAGTAGATACTGTTTCGTTTCGTGATATGCCTGTAAGCGTTTTGTATTTCAACTTTGTACATAACAACACACCTACAAAGATGTATAACAACATATGCATAAGTGTGCGTATTTTGTTGGACTATACGTGCATTTGGCCAAAAATCTACATACTCCCACTCACCCACCTACCCAATTGACTACACTTCCTACTCACACACAACTAACACTCATACACACAAAAAAATGGCCGATTGCTCACAATCAAGTCACGTTGATTTGTGCGCTCTCAACTCAAACTCTCAAAGCACTCAAGCTCAGCTCAGTTTCGCTTTTCAAATTATCCTTTCGTTTTGCAACTGCAGCAACAAAAGCTACAACAACAGCAACATCATCATGTTGTACGTTTGTATGTTCTTATATGTATGTTTGTAAAGTTTTGTTATTTTTTCATATTTTTCAAATGATATTTTGCAATCTTTTATCCTAATTTTTTTCTTTTTCTTTTTGATTCTTATATTGATGATGTTGACTGTTGTATTTTGTTAGTATAGGTGTGTAACTGTGTATGTCCTTATGCATGTTTTCGTGTAATTTAAGCATGTGTTGGTTGTGTTATGTAGAATCATATATTTATAAATAGAGATGTACTTGTGTATGTAAAAGTGTTGCAATTGATTTTTATGCAATGCTTTTACTGCTGTTGTTGCTGCTTGTAAATGTCATAGATTCTCATAAGCAATTATATTTGTTTGGTTTAGAAATGTATCACGTGCTCGGAAAATTCAGCATTAGTACATAAGATTGTTGATTTATTTTTTATATTTAAGATTAACATGCAAATGTTGTTTCTATGGATGGCTGTAGTTCAAAATATAATAACTATGAATACTGAGATAGTTATTCTACATCTTGATCGATACTAAAAGATCTAGCCACAATTATCCGACAGTGAGTGAATAGCTGATCATTTACATTCGGTAAATTCGTCGGTACAAATATAACACGCACAACATGAGTGGATGCGAAAAAGCTCGGCCTAGGCCCTCCATGGGCTGTGTTGTGCCATTGAAAGTAAGTAAAGTAAATCCGTTTTTCCATTTTTTTGTTGATCAGTATATTTTTGAATATATTTTTATAATAAAAATTAATTTTAGAATTTGTGGAATTATACGAATTTAGATATAAAATTAATTTTTAACAAAAAATTTTTAAATGAAACCCTGCGTCCCCGCCACTCTACTGGGCAAATTTAAGTAAATCTAATTCGATGTGAGTTTACCGTCGGGAAACCGGTGGCGTCACAACGCTGTGCCAATTCATACGATGAAGTGTGTAGGGCTTAAGACAGAGGCTAACTGATTTTGAATTTCCCGTCGTCCGACGTAACTGTGGGTAGAGCTTCCGACATTTTTAGGTTCTCCTCTGTGCTATTTGAAGATTCCTGGCGAAACTCACTAACCTCGTTTTTCTAAAATATTTTATGCAGCATAACTAAATATTTGAAAATAATCGAATGCAATTATTTTGTGGCTTTCCAGTTAAAACTTATGAAAATTGGCTACGTTTAAGGAACAATTTTTTGGAGAGGAAACACTCAATTTGCAGCAATATTGACATCGCAGGTCCATATTGCGCCAATATTGTTGGCGCTTTATATTAAAAACATTAACTGCGTCAATGGAAACGAAGCAAGCACCAAATGGACGAGTAGAGTTGTGGCAAGCTTACGAAAGTGTTGCTACATATAAATATATACAGATTAGAAGTAAGGGGAATAGGAATAATATTTATGTAATTGTTCTATGATAAGCTTCTCCTATATTACTTGTACTCTCCAGCATTACATGTTCAATGGTAAAGAAATGAAACTAACATTGTCATTCAAATATTAAATGGAACTGGAACTAGTATTGGCGTAAACATTTTCAATTGCATTTAAATTACAATAAATTAAGATAATTAAATTAATTAAACTAACATTAGCACTTAAATTTTCTAATAGTAATGAAGTAGTGTTAATGCTAGTACTAATTAATACATATAGCATGTCGCAATATTAAATTGTATTAAAATAAGTATATACTTAGTTTCCAATGATAATGAAATAGAATAAGCATTAATAATTTCAATTGGTATTAGCTCTAAAATTTTGAATTGTAGCGACATTGCCATTCAATTTAGTTTTAGTATGAACATTTTAATGGTAATGAAATTAAACCAGCAATAAAATTTTGCTATTTATACCTTAGTAATGACACAGAGTAAAGATTTTGCATTATATGAAATGAAATAGCATGAAAATTTCAATGGCAATGTAATGAAATTGGTATCAGTACTAAAATTAACAATTATCATGGAATAAAATTCAAACTTTCAATGCTAAAGATATATAGGGTGACAACTAGTAAGTGTATACAACTTCCTTCCCGTTATACAAACATCATTGCAATTTTTCTGCAATTTTCTTCATTCTGTGTAACCGAGGGTACATTTGATTCAATTTCTGTATGGTCTAGATATCACATAGTTATTTATTTTACTATGTCAAATAATCGGCCAGCTATTACAAAATTGCACCAACTAGGCATAAGTAATTGTGAGATTGCGCGCCAGCTTTTCATTGCTCGTACGTTAGTTTCCCGTGCAATTAAATGGTTTAAGGAGCTCGGTCATTAAGGTGATCCTCCAGTGAGAGGAATAAAACCTCCGAGTAATCGCAAAATCGGCCAAAAGTGGGTGCAGCGTAATTCAATGGTTCAGTTGGACTTATAGCCAAAAGCGAACTAGGACTCAATGCTTACAAGCTCCAGAAAGGCCAGTTACGTACGGATGAATACAAACTTGTACGATTCCAAAGATGTCGGATGGGAAAAATAGTCTTCCAAATGAAAAGCCAGCAGTAAAACGCATAACTGTCGAAATGACTGAAGCTGGTCAACAGAGGCTAGTGGATCAGTCATTCAACATCGCCAAAATCAGTAATCCGTCTTGGTTTGGTGTAGGATTTGCTCCAATGGCTAGACACCCTTGATTTTTGTGGAACAAGGTGTTAAAATCAACAATGATGTGTACCGCCGTGAAATTTAGGGGGCTGTAGTACTATCTTATGCCCGACAGCACTTTAGCGATAATGAGTGGACGTTCCAGCAAATCCTTTTTTTACCAAGTGTTAAAGTACATTCCCGGTATTTGAAGCAAATACACTTTTATTTAAGAAAAATTGTTATACATTAAATTTTCAAAGTAATGGCCATTGATAGCTACACATTTATCCCATCTCTCTGGCAATTTGCCTTGCTAAAAAAACTTTTCGTTTTTAAGTCAAACCAGTCATAGCTATTTTTTTAAATTTTTGTATGAATCGAAGTTCTGCTCAGCAAGTGCGTGCTCCATTGCTGAAAATAAGTGGTAGTCAGATGGAGCCAAGTCTGGTGAATAAACCGCATGGGTGAGGGCTTCCCAACTGTACGAATCTATCAATTCCCGAGTCTGTTTTGTTCGATGTGATGGTGCATGGTTGCTGTGGCATAGTGGTAATGCGTTGGACTGCTACGCAGAGTGTCCGGGGTTCGAATCTCGGCACAAGTCAAATAAAAAAAAATATAAAAAAAGTAGAAAAAACATATTTTCTACACGGCACCACCTTTTGGCAGCCAATGGCAAAACCTACAAGAGTAAAAATTGCTATGAAAAGCTTTTCAACTATAGGTCCCTTCCATTCATGTACAAATATAACATGCACAACATGAGTGGATGCGAAAAAGCTCGGCCTAGGCCCTCCATGGGCTTTTGTGCCATTAAAAGTAAAGTAAAGTAATATGGTGCATTGTCATCAAGAAAAATCACTTTGTGTTGCCTAGCTTGATAATCTGAACGTTTTTGGCGCAAAGCACATTTCAAATCGGCCAATTGTTGTTGGTAGCGTTGACCAGTAACTGTTTCACCTGGTTTCAAAAGGTCAAACTAGATAATACTTCGCTGTTCCCAGAAAACACAGAGCATTGTCTTCTTTCCGAACCGATTTGGCTGGTGTACCGGGCTTAACATACGATAATTTTTTTTTTATTTAATTTTTTTATTGATACATTCAACACACAGGTTGTGCCTCTATGAATGCAGAGAATTGTGTTGAATTGAAGGAAGATTGATAGGTGGGAGGAAGGAGGTGGGACAATGAGAGAGGGAACGCAATCACACAGGGCACCGATAAAGAGATATACAGCCTTTGTGGCAGGTGTTATGCCTTTACCACAATGAGCTTCAGTTTATCAGTGTCGACTATGAACGGATGTAGCGCCAAAGACCAAGCTTTTCGCATCCACCCATGTTGTGCGTGTAATATTTGTACATGGAAGGAAAGGACTTACAGTTTTATGGCGAATCCCAACGGCGAAGTGACAGGTTCATGTCTTTACCGTTGGGAACTTCAATAAGAACAATAACTTCATTTCATTGCCATTGGAAATTTTATTGCTAATGTTATTTTGATTTCATATAATGCCATTGCCTGGCATTAATATTTAATATATAATATATGTATATTGCTTTCAATATCAATATGTTTTTTCAATTACAATGAAAGTATTAATACATTGTTCCCAGCACTAACAAACACTTGCCATTTTCCAGATATTGAAAATATCTTTTTAGTATTTGGCGTTATAATTCTGTATACTCTAATACACCCTTGTATTTTACCTTTTGCTATTAACGTTGCATATGGTAAAAAAACTACATCGAACTCAATTTCCAAACGTTCACTATACCATGCTTTTTACACTTAATTGCGAAAAGTAATTAAACCATTTTTCAAAGCTAATAAAATTTGTTTCCATACTTTTGCTAACTCAAATAAATGGAGAAAAATTGCAAAAATCATTTTTGCATCAAAGTCAGGAAAACACAAAAAAAGCAAAAAACGAAAACAGAAACTTTTGCAAGCCGCTGCGGATGCCACAGCCATATCACAGTTAAAAGCATAAACCGAGCAAAAACACCAACACCAACAACAAAAATGTAGGTAGAAAATTATTATTATATTATGAAAAATATTTGTGAAAACCACTTTGAAGCGGCAGGCAGAACAGAAAATGCATGCAACAAATTGAGTTTCCATTAGTTCACATCCCCAGAGACTGAGTAGCAGCACAAAAATCAACACATTTTCAACGGTTACTGAAATTCTGAAAAAGATAAGAGCGGAGAAAGTTAAAACACATGATGCAAAACAACACCGAAGACCACAGCATTAAAAAATGATTTCAAAAGCAGTTAAATATTGCAAGCAACAGTATTCACATTCATATGGAAATCGCGAAAAAAGAAGGTCCCATGTCAGAAGTGTATCATGCTAAAATCTGATGCCATCAAATGCGTATCTAGTTAACTGTAAGTGCATGCTTGCATGGAAAAATGTGATTAATTCATATTAGTTAGTGGTAACTCTGTCTCGGATGATGTAGCGCTTAATAGCTGTACCTAGTTATGTATCGCTGTGGTGTAGTGGTAGTGTGCTGGACTACTACGCAGAGTGTCCGGGGTTCGAATCTCGGCACATGCAAAATCAAAAAGTAGAAAAGATAATTTTTCTACCCGGCACCACCTCTTGGCAGGCAATGGCAAACCTACAAGAGTAAAAATTGCTATGAAAAGCTTTTCATTTCGCCGTTCGGATTCGGCATTAAACTGTAGGTCCCTTCCATTCATGTACAAATATAACACGCACAACATGAGTGGATGCGAAAAGCGAAAAGCTCGGCCTAGGCCCTCCATGGGTTGTTGTGCCATTAAAAGTAAGTAAAGTAAGTTATGTATAAAATGTGTTGCTAGTTTCTTATACATACACTGTTCGCTCACTGGCTGCGGCTATTGTTGTTGATAATGCATCGTCATCATTGGCATCATTATCACCGTCATCGTTGTCGTTCTCATTCTTGTAAATATTCGCTGCATCAAGTGCTTTTGAATCTCAAAAACCTAAAAATCCTTTCCAATACTTTATCCATCATGCATGCATATCACCACGGCCATTCCCGCGTCTCGCTCTTGCTTCTTGATATTGTAAAATTGTAATACATTTAACAGAATTTAATGCATTTGCCACAGACATTAATCACTTTGATGCACCCACACACACACAAACAATGATTTCAAAAGCAGTACTAGAGCTACACAGTGAATGAGTTTTGGACAGGCTTGATAACATACCACACATACAAGCATGTAGCACATGCATCATATACATATATAATAATAAATTGTGTGTGTATCTGTCCTACCCATACCCTGCCTTCATGGATTCATAGAGGGAACACGTTTGGGCGCATTTGGTTACATTGAAAAATTGAATATTGTATGTCTCTTGTATTCAGATGGATGAGTTTTCATTTATTGTTTGTTTGCATGTATAGTGTTGGTATATCTACTACTTTGTAAGTGCCACATCTGAGTCTCTGAGTTTGTGTGGGTGCATACTATGTACTATTTCATTCAACGCCATTGAAGATTTTTTTGATGGAAGCGCATACAACTATTATGTAGTCGTAGTGTAGTCGTATAAGTAAGACCGAATTGAAGGATATAGATTCGGGTATTGCTCTTTTTGACTAACAACAATCGAATGCTTTTTCTTTTTCTATTTTGAAAAATGATACCAAATATATAAGTACAAAAATGTCTATAACTGAACGAACTAGCTTTATTCCTTTCTTAGCTGTAATAGAAAATAGTGAAATATATCATGTTATTAAAAGTTTTATGAATAGATGTTTAATGATTGTTATAAGTATTTATATTCTTGTGCTTCACGATAGCTTACTTGTTTAGTTTATGTTTTGAAAATGTTTACTAAAAGTTTGGAAAATGTTTAATTTTAGTTCTAATTGTTTATACTTTATTTTGCACTTCCAGATGATTGTCACTATAAGTTTAAATTTTTATGTCATGCAATATATATTGTAAGTCTTATATTTAATCCTTGTTTACGCTACATGCTGCCGGTACTGCTAATAAGGTTTCAAACTTTATTGTGCCGGTTTTTCGAAAGATATAATTAAAAATAAATAAACCTAAAACTATAAAATAAAAAATGTACATGC
Organism: Palloptera scutellata; assembly: GCA_958295655.1. NCBI lineage: Eukaryota > Metazoa > Arthropoda > Insecta > Diptera > Pallopteridae > Palloptera > Palloptera scutellata. Next base: position 48,634,233 of record OY282449.1, read on the forward strand.
AGAAAAATAATACAGAATTCACAAAAATAAGAAACTTATCTAGAAATTTAGAATACAAACTTTGGCCGGCAAGGAAGAAAATGAATCATTCCAGTCTCCGAGTGTAAGCCAGGAATATTTATGTAAATTTTTAAGTTATTTGAAACTATAATTTCTTATATATTACATAATATCATATAGTTACTAAAAAAATATACATTTAATTATATGAAAATGGGTGATTCATAATTGATTAGTAACTTGAACTAAAGCACATCTGGTAATATGTACTGTAACTTATTCATGTTTTAACTACGTCATGTAACTTTTGTTCTGATTTTGTATCAATTTACCAAACTGTAAAGTGTGGTCGCTGTGGCGTAGTGGTAGTGCGTTGGACTGCTACGCAGAGTGTCCGGGGTTCGAAACGCGGCACAGGCAAAATCAAAAAGTAGAAAAAATAATTTTTCTACACGGCACCAATATTGGCAGGCAATGGCAAACCTACAAGAGTAACAACTGCCTATGAAAAGCTTTTCACTTCGCCGTTCGGATTTGGCATTAAACTGTAGCAAATATAACACGCACAACATGAGTGAATGCGAAAAGCTCGGCCTAGACCCTCCATGGACTGTTGTGCCATTAAAAGTAAAGTACTTTACTAAACAACACAACATTTTTCCATTACAAACGTGTCAGCATACGTGCCAAATAAACAGCATTTACGGGAAGTTCTGCTTTTCTTCTTTAATTCGAAAGAAATATGTAGCTGCTGAAAGTCATCGATTATGAAGAATTGCAGACGTTACTCGACCCAACCGAAAGAGAAACTTCCAATATAACATATATATAATTATTTCGATCAAGGTTGGTATATGGTGCATTTATTTGGAATCCACTCTAATAAATTACGTCTTGAAAGAATCCTAAAATCTTTTTTACGTTTTGCCTTTGCGTCCTTTGAAATTTACGAAGTCAATTCCCTCATATAGTGCCCGTTATAAACTAATAGATTTGAAATCTTGAGAGGTTAGAATAAATATTTTATCTTTACTATTTCTTTGTGATATTTTCATGGATCGAGTTGATTTCCGTTATCTTCTGCAATTTATTAGTCTAAATGTGCTTGTCAAAGTGCTTCGACAGATGTATTTTATTTAGGTACTTGCCTTACAAATTTTGCCATAAACTTACCAATTTATAGAGTGTTAAGTGAATTCACTTCTATGTCTTCAAAATTTTATATTGACTTTGTAAATTCTAAAAATACTTAAAGATCTGTCTATAATGAATTGTATTATATTAAGATTTATTATGTATATTACTTTCCTTGTTGGATAGTCTGTAATAATTTTCTTTCATAGACTAAAAAAAAAATAAAGATTGGGAGTTACTCAAGCAGCAATTTACAAGTGCCTAAAATCATTGGGGCTCAAGCGCTCCGGCTAGAAGGGTGTTTTATTCGAACCACGGTAGAGGAACACGCAGAAGGGGACGTCCTAATCTCCGTTGGAAAGACCAGGTGCAGGGCAACCTGACTGCACTTGGCCTTATCAACTGGCGCCAGCGCGCGCATAGCAGAAGTGACTGGCGGAGCTTTGTGGAGGCGGCCAAGACCGATCATCGGTTGTAGCGCCAGCTAAGTAAGTAAGTAAGTAAAATCATTGGGGTTCATTCCAAAGGAAGGAAATTGGGTGCCATGCGACTTGAAGACGAGGGACGCCGAAAGGCGACTTTGCTTGTCTGAAATGTTGCTTCTTTCTTTTATTCTTTTAATAGCACAACTGCCCATGGAGCACCTAGGCCGTTCTACTCTTGTAGGTTTCCCATTGCTTGCCAAGAAGTGGTGCCGTATTAAAAAATGTTTTTTTCTACTTTATGATTTTGCCGGTGCCGAGATTTGAACCCCGGACACTTTGCGTAGCATGCCAACGATATACCAACTAGACAACAGCGACCGCTTGAAAAATGTTGTTTTCGCAACGAATTATTAGTGGCAATGAAAAATGGATTCATTACAACAACCGGAAGGGCAAGAAGTTGTATGTTAAACTCGACCAAACAGGAATATTAACAACAAAGCATAATATTCAAGGCTCCAAGGTAATGCTCTATATTTTGTGGGATCAGAATGGTGTCATCTATCATGAGTTGCTAAAACCTGGTGAAACTATTACGGAAGAGCTATAGCGGAAACAATTGATTCGTTTGAATAGAGCAATGGCCGAATAACGACAGGATAATCGTCGTGATATGGCTCCGGCTAACTGTTTTCTCTTTTCAAAACTCAAATTACCATTTCTATTCACCCGTTTTCAGTCGATAGAACACATAGTTAAAAGAGACTTCGCGGCGAGAACTGAAGTTGATTTCGGAAAATGCGTTTGAAAAATAGTTTGATGATTGGACTATTCCTTGGCATAAGTGTATTGTTTGGGAAGGGGCTTACTTTGAAGGCGATACAATAAATTTGAATGAATAATAAATACTTTACATATTGTGGCCAATAGCTGGTTCCTTTTTTTACAGACTGTTTATTATTGAGCAGTGTACGTATGAAAGTAACTGTTTTTTTTTTAGCATCTAATTTAATTAAAATTTCTGAAAATTCTAATGCAAAATCCAAAGTGAAATGTACATAAAACCTAGAAAATTTTAATCAATACAAAATTTTACTACTAACAAAATATTTATGCACTAATCCAAACTTCATACGTCAAATTAGAAAATTACGAGTTGAAATGCATAGGTATTTATGAAAATCCTATGTGAATCGTTTTCTATGCAGAAGTGCTTACGAAGTTTTTGTGATAGCTGATAGTTGATGGTTAGATGCTGTTGTTGTTATTAGTATTGTTAATATTTTCTTTGAAAATTAATTAAAACATGTCCAGCATGGTTCCGCATGTGTGTCTGTATGTGAGACATGTATACATAACCGGGTTTAAGGTAACAATGAAAATGACGAGTATGTAGATTGAGTGAACAAATTACTCATACATATAAACATCAACATGGGAGTACCTACTACTAAAATTAACAGCAAAACAAACACATATTCATATATGCATGCCCTTGTTTTTGTGTGCATACTAGTGTCCGATAGAATATTCGGTTTTGGCTTCTCGGCTATTCGTCCTAGAAAATGATATTCATTCGACTTCGGCAAATAAGGCCGAAGTTTTGGCCAAAGGCGAAGATTATGATAAATTTTACTGCAATTTGGCAATAAAAACATCTTATTTAGAATTATTTATACTTATAAATAAATTCAGATATAAAGTTAAAATTTAAATGAAGAAAATGTGGATAAACTTCTTATTATCAACTTGTAAAACATTAATTTTATACTATTTCAATAAGTTTTTTTTTTTTTTGTTTGATTTTATTTATGTTTTAACCAACACATGTTTTATTGAAAATAAGGATATCACTTTAAAATTTTTAGTTTTGATATATTTTAAAACTCTTCTGCCGAAGATAAAAAAAAAAAACCGAAATTCCGTTTTGGCCAAAGAAATCCTCTTCGGTCGGACACTAACTAGTGTGCACATATGCATTAGAAAAATATAAACGCAAGACAAGACAATCACTTTAACAGAATACATCAAAAACAGAACAGTAAAAACAACTATAGAAAGCTGAAAATATTAACAAAAAATAAGGTACTCCACTCATACTCATACGTACTAGTAGTTGTGTAGATGCGCCTAAATGTATACAACACTAAATACAAACACAGCTGGGAGCATTTTACTTTAGACTTACTTACTTAGATACTACTCGACTTTGGACCGATGGACGGACATCAGTTTTAGTCATCGATGTATGACGACGACAAGTAAACAAAAATTCAAAATTTTCCTATATGCAAACAACATAGGAGCTGCAAAAATGTTGCAAAGTTTTAGTATATGCAAGAGCCCAAAGGCTTAAAATCTTCAACCCTCGAAAACAACAGCAAAACCGGCAAAGAAAAGAAGTTTAGCTGGGTTGAGGATGCTGGCTTACCACCAAAAAACAAAAAGGATCAATGATTCTCTACTTTAAACTTGCTTGTTTGTTTGTTTCTGCCCAAATTTTGGGCGAAGGATTTTAGTATGTGTAAGAGAAGTGAATGAAACACAAGTGAATGAAAGCTTGATGGTAGAGTCCATCGGAATGAGGAACTTAGCAATCAATGCTGCTGTTAAAAAAAAAAAATTTGATGAATTTCATGCAATATGAACTATGAATGGACGAGAAATGCATGGTTTTGAATATATATGGATGAATGAGTATGTATGTACATGAACACACACACTCGCACTCAAAGGCACACATGTGCTTATAAACTGATATGAATACAGTGGTTTGTAGATTGGTCTGTATGTGTGTGTGCGTGTGTGTGAATGCATGAGCTTAGATAACGACAACAACGATGTCTTTCGAACGAAAATGCCGATGAAAACTATAATATCAGCAGAAAAGCCTTACGGGCAGTTTTAGTCATTTATAATGTGCAAGAGTGTGTGAGTGTGTGTCAGAGGGCGGGTGTTAGTTGTTTGAGTATTTTGTAAAAACAAAGAAGCAAAGACACTTCTATGGTATGTAAGACTAATGCTAGTGGTGCTTAAAGTTCACTTATAGGCAGCAGTAAAAAAATGAAATTAAAAATTATTCCCAGGTATCCAAAAAAATTAATAATAGCTTATCTATAATAACAGATAATTAAATTTAATGAAATCACAGCAAAATTCTATTTAAACTGTAAAACTCATTATACTGCTCATATCATAACATGTACCTGCCAACGTACAGTAGTCATTGACAGACAACAGCAAATAGAATTGCAAAAATTAACATTGAAACATGGTAATGCGAAATTTATGCCGCGAGTTATAAACTCAATACTTTGCCACATTGAAGGTAGGTAGCAAGCAGCATACAGCAAACATTTTTATTGACAATCTCAACTGTAATTCATAAATGCAATCAATGAATTCAATTCTCGCTCAAACTCTGTACTTGAATTTCACATACATACATATTTGCGATTCTCTTTGCTCCATTGCTAATACTGGGTTTTATGAATACCAAAACAGGCAGAAGTGAGGCAGCAGTAAGGGGGGTCTGATGATTTTAACCAACATTTGTGCATTCAATATATGTATGCTAATGAAGCTCATATTTCAGTAGTTGATTGATGTTTCTCTGATTCTCATTCAAAATTCTTGTTTTTTTTCTTTTTGTTCTTTCCTTTCTTTACTATTTTTCGAATTTTAATTAGCATTAATTATGATTGCTCATTGTATTTTGTATGGGTGAGTGAGTTGCCCGGTGGAATACAAAAATCCTTCTTAGTCATGTCGATTTCTGCTGATCATGTTATCTGATATGTTGCCATGAACGATTTTGTGTTTTATTCCATGACGTTTCCTTCATACACTTATACTAATGCAGATACATGTATGTACGTACCCACATTGATGAGTTTATGAAATTTCTGTTTTTGGTTTTATTGAATTCATGTACGTAGGCACGTTTGTATGTATTTTTATATGCTTGTATGGGTATTATGAATTTTAATTTGAAATTTCAAGTTTGCTGCATGTTTGACAGAAACATGCATTAAATATCATCTGTGAAGGGTAGTCTTTGGAAATTAAACAGTATTAAACTTAATTTATGGGTGAATACAGTCAGACACAGTTTCGTTTGACGATTTTTGTATGCCGATAGGGAAAACTTTAGTAGTTAAGAATATATCTTTTTTTATTTTATTATCTCTCTAACCAACGTGTGATCTCCAAGAATTTTCAACACCCGTTGTATATAATAAAATTTGGCTGTCCCAGGTTTCATTCTGATTTAAAAGATACAAAGATACTAGATACAAAAAAAAAAACTATTCTTAAAGAATCTCAATTCGATTTTGAGAACATTTTGGGTTGAAATGATAAAAAAAAAATAAAATCTTGACATAAAATTTTGCAATAACTTAAAATGCTTTAAAGATAAGTGAATACATGTATCTGGAAGCAATTTTTTTTATTTTAAGTATTTTGCAAGCGTTAAAAAAAATTGGTATAGAATGGTTATTACAAAAATTGTTTGCTCTACGCTCTTTTTTTCAGAGATGTAAACCGGTTTTAAAACCAATCATTTCTAAAACGAATCATCCGCTGGTTAAATTACTTGATTCGAACCATGACCGTTTCTGTTCTTCAATCGCTTGAACCAAACCGGATTTACTCGAAAGACTCATTATTTCTCTTTGCACCACAAATTCTTTTTTGTATCTTGATTACGTTTTGCAACCGAGAAAACTGCATTTCATCAGGTGAATCACCAAAATTCAAAAGTGGAAGTGAAGACATAAATTAAATGTTCTTAAAATAAATTTATGGAAATATTTCAGTTTGACTTTAGTAATTCATTCAATTTGCGCGTTTTCGAAACAAACAAGTTTTGAGCGAACCAGCGTTTTGAAGGTGCGGATATACCAAACCAGTGGTTCATAAAGACCTTGAAGCACTGACACATTTTACTTACTTACTTAGCTGGTACTATAACCGATTATCGGTCTTCGCCGCCTCTATAAAGCTTCGCCAGTCGCCTTTGCTACTGGCGTTGCCGCCAGTTGATAAGCCCAACTGCAGTCAGGTCGCCCTGTACTTATAGTTTTTCAGCGTTGGCTCGAATATGACCTCCTCATATTCGAGCGGCGGTACTTCAACGCCGTTGCGAAAAGTGAAGCAGTTGCGAAAAGTGCTCCCTCCATAATACCATTATTCCCTGGACATCTATCTCCAGATTTCCGCCTTCATCCTTTCAGGAAAAGGCCCCGATCTTCAAACCATCAGTCAGGCGTCTTATTCTGTCAAATAATTTTCGGACCTCGTTCCTGTCCTGTAACATTTCGATATGATGTGTATGTCTAGTACAGTGGAAGCGTGCCTCCCGTCGATCACAACGTGATCAATCTGGTTTCTTGTGTTTTGATCAATGGACAGCCAAGTGGCCTTATGGATATCCTTATGTTGGAACCTGCTGCTACTAACTGTCATGTTTCGTGCGTCGATGAAGTCGGTCAGTCTCATACCGGTATCGGTGGCTTCGTCGTGTAGACTGAATTTTCCGATCGTCGGACCAAAGAGAGTCTCCTTGCTCACCTTGGCATAGAAGTCGCCTAAAACGATTTGAATATCGTGGCGGGGGTAATGCTCATAAGTTTTGTCGTGGAGCTCATAGAATTCATCTTTGGTCGTTTCATCCTTCTCATCCCTCGGGACATGGTCACAAATTAGGCTGATGTTGAAGAATTTTGCCTTGATGCGGATAGTGGCTAGGCGCTCGTTCACGGCCGTGAACCTCGAGACTAGATGACGCAGTCTCTTCCCAACCACAAATCCAACACCAAATTCGTGTCTCAATGCATGACAGCTGTAGTAGATATCACGGGATTCTCTTTTGGAGCAACCCTGTCCCGTCCATCGCATTTCCTGTATAGCGGTGATGTCACCTCTATATTGTTGGAGGACGTCCACCAGCTGGATAGAGGCACCTTCCCTGTAGAGGGTTCGGATATTCCAGGTGCATATCCGTAAATCGTTGTCCTTTGGGCATTTGCGAGAGTCGTCAACATTAGGGAGGTTAAATATCCGAGGCTTCGTTTGAGGATTCATTGGGAAATATTTTGACGTGGTGGGTTCCAAGCCCGACGCACAACCATTCATTCAAGGACATGGAGAAGCCCGCCGTACACATTAGTTAAATCACTGACAGATGTCAAATCGCTATCCAGGGGATGCCAGGAGGAGGCTGTGTGTCGACTTGAATTATAGAAGCGCAAGGATCGAACATGGACGCACCTGCGACTGTCACAACACATCCCTGCTGTGTTTACAAGACCGAGTAACGATTGTTTGTGATCAAATTGCCTAACAAAGAGCGGTTAGTTCGAAAATGGGAGCACCAATTAAATGTTCATAAAGTGACCTTTAATAAAATTGTGAAGCAAATTAAAACAAATCCGGTACACTTAAATGAAATATTTTTAAGAATATCAATTAATGTAAAAATTATTAACTTCGGGCAATGACCACGCCTACTGCTTCAACGCCTGCTTGTTGTTTTAATTTCATTGTAGTTGAAAAAATTTTAAGTTATACAGTCGGAAATATTCCTGTAGGCGCACTAAACTTTTTCTTTTAAATGTACGTATATTTTCCAACGTGTAGATCCAAATTTTGCGAAGACACTACCATATAACTTTGCAACATTCGTATAGGAGCAGCACGAAAAAATATTATTTTAAGTGCTGTAAAGTGATTGTTTTTCATTTAAAATCGGTTGTGATAATTAAATTAAAATTAATTATGTAAGTTCTCTGTGTTAAAAAAATATTTAAATATAATTTTCAGAAATAAGTTTCGAAGATGCCTCGCGGTAAGTTCGTGAGTGATCCAGAAAATATCTAAATCACTAATCATCTAAATCACTAAAATATCTAAAACAAAAGTATTCAAATCGTGAAAAAAAATGTACATATCGAAGCATAAGGAATTTGTTTATAAAAGGAGCTAATTTTTGCATAATAAAGGTATCAAAAGCAACAGGAAATTGGAAAACAGACAAATTAATATACCCCTGAGGAAGAGGAATAAATTATCTTCCTCTCAAATTAAAACTAAATTGCATCTTACACCAAACCACACATCAAATCACAAAGCATACAGGCTAGCGTTCTCAAGAAAACTCATTGCATTTTTTGCCATTTTGAGGCCTGCCAGCTTTGATTTAAATTCCATTAAAAACATTTGGGGAATCATGGCTACAAAAATATATTGAGAAAAAAGGGGGCCCCGGCCTTATTTAACCGTCACAAAGTTAAGAGAGGTATGACAGTAAATAAGGATAGAAATTCTAACAAAACTGGTGTCGTCAATGCCTAATCGAATATTTCAGGCCATACAAAAAAATATTGAGCATATGACATATAAAATTTTGAATCGCGACACAGGTAAAAGTAAAATGTAGAAAAACTAGTAGAAAAACTAGTTTTTCTACACAACACCGCCTGTTCGTAGGTAATGGCAAACCTACAAGAGTAAAAATTTCCTATGAAAGGCTTTTTAATTCGCCGTTTGGATTCGGCATAAGTCTGTAGTTCTCCTCCATTCATGTACAAATATAACACGGTCAACATGAGTGGATGCGAAAAGCTCGGCATAGGCCCCCCATGGGCTGTTGTGCCATTAAAAGAAAGCTTTGTATATAGGATAAGGGCCAGTGTTCGATGAGACGAATAATAAAATTAAATCATACCAGTTCCACCAACCACGTTTGTAAGGTGTTAATTTTTGTATTGCAAAGATAGCCTGGAACTTTGATTGTAAGTCCTCATAATTACTTTTTTATTATAATGTTATAAAATAATTTACAGGAAGGGTCCACCCGCAATTGCTTTGTTTTATCATGAGAACTGCGCTTGTTGATCGAGTGGTCTACACATGCAGGTGTAAGCTGAACACTTGGGTGTTTAAAATTTCTGTTCGGTGCATGGAATGGGCATTCAAATATTTTTGAGGTAGGATAAATACAAAATGAAACTCAGTTTTAGAAACACACAAAAAAAATTTAATTACATAAGTAAATTATTTAATTTTAATAAATACATATATTGTACATATATGAAATTGGAATTATTTACAAGAAATTCTCAAAATTTTTTATATGTACTTCCAAAATAAAATATCAAGTAATTTGTAAATTAAGGCAAGTATTTTAATAAACATACATAAAATAACAAGATGCATCAAGTCTGTAAGTAAAGTAAATAAATAAAAACGTTCTACAATTTTATGAATTCTTAAAAAAAAGTAAAATAACATAATTGTATAATATTTATATTGTCTTATTTATTTGCAGATTTTTCGACATACTTCAATTAATTTTTTGTGCAGTTCCTAACAAAAACAGAGCTATTATTTCTTCTGAAAATAAAATATTAGAAATTGCTACTTTTTTAACTTGTTGAGGAAATATGAAATTCTAATAAAAAAGGGTTCAATTTGAATTTTTTTTTTCCACATAGCTTCTTACATACATGCATTTATTTAATAAAGTTTCATCATATTCGTCACACTATCAACGTCAATATGTTCATACCTTTACTGTTTATCTTATATACAATTTTATTAATATTTGCATACGCACACATTCACAAACACTCACACTATACACATGTATGTATGTATCATGCCTTTGCATGCATTGCATATTGAATCGTGAATACTCACATAAATGTTTGTACATATTTGTATATATAAATATAAATATATTTTTACCATCTGTTATATTGCTATATGTACGTGTATTGAACATGTTTGTCTTTTAATATTGGTGACAATCACCTTAGGCAACTACTGTACGTTTACCTACTGCCGTTACTGAATTGAATTGCTGCAACAGTATCGAAAGCGGCAACAGAAACAGCTACAACTCAATCAACAGCAGCTATGTAACTCAGCAATTGAATTCATATCTCTCGTCAACTATTTGAAGAATATGAATATTTAATATTGAAATATTAATTTTGAGCTCTCATTCTCATTCATGCGTTTTTATTATTATTTGCATAGCATAAATTCAATATTGGCACTATGGATGCACATTTCGAAAGTGCATTTGGAATTGAAAAGGAAATCAGTATCAAAATCCGAATCCTTAGTGTATGTATATGTATGTATGTAGGTATGTTGTTTATTTGTTATTTACAAAATGGTTGAATTTTAATAAGTGCCAGTACAATTTGCTTTGTTTGGAAGAAGTGATTGAGAATTACTAAATAAGAAAAAAAAAATTTTTTATAATAAAGTTGCAACTTTAATTAAAGAACTTTTAAATTAAAATTTATACTATGCAGATACATAAATAAACTTAAATAAACACATTCTACATTTGAACATATATTTTCGAATATTTCAGAGGATCTAAAAAATATTGGGATCGCTTAATCTTAGTGTATGTACTTAGATGCAAATCCATAGAAATGTTTTCCTTTATTGTGACGAATGTCAAAATGTTTAACTATCCTTTGACAATCAATAACAAATTGATACTATCAATTTCCATGTGCTGATATACTTTCTAACTCCTTCACCCTTGAAGATTGCATATAGAAAAGAATCCCATAGAAGAAAACATGTCCGTAAAATTACTGTAAAAAAACATGATTCTTACATAGTAGCGAAACTACAGTGTTGACGGATCTCTACCGAAGTGTAGGACAACATGGGGGCAAACTCGGCATTCAACACGACATACATATGTATATTGCAGAGGACACAAGAGGACACATTCATGTACAAAAATAACACGCACAACATGAGTGGATGCGAAAAGCTTGGCCTTTGCCGCTACATGCGGTCATAGTCGACACTGATAAATTGAAGTTCATTGTGGTAAGGGCATAACACTTACACAATGGCTGTCTATCCCTTTATCGATGTCCTGTGTGATTGCATTCCCTCTCTGATTCTCACTCCTTCTTTCTTCCACCTATCAATCTTCCTTCCATTTAACACAATGCTCTGCATTCATAGGGGTACACCTTCAGCGTTAAATTTATCCATTAAAAAAAATAAAAAATAAAAAAAAGACCTCGGTAGAGAAGACGACTCTCGTTCTTCCAACTCCACTTCAGCTTAAGCTTGGTTGTGTCTGATACTTGGTTTCATCGAGGACTTAGCTTCAGTTTTTATTTAACTTCATCTCGCATTTAACTTCATCTCAGGCTTGACTTTATCAGAAACGATTAAATGTGAGAATAGAAAGCATTTCAGGCTAACTTAAACTCAGTTTTAACGTTATTACACATTTGATTCTATCTTAGACTTCGCTTCACTTGAGACTAGAGTTCATTGCAGATTTAAATCTCTTTCAAGTTCGAATTTGCCTGAGAAACTCATTCGTCATAGTCCTTTCTTCAGACTTAACTTCATTTCAGCGTTTCATCTGGGACTTGAATTTATTTCAAACAAAACTGCAACTAAGACTTTTCTAAAGACTTAATTTCAGATCGACTTCATTTGAGATTTGGCTTTATCTCAGACTTAACTTCATCTAAGCAATCAGATTATTGAGCTTTGACTTCAATGAAATTGTGACTTTAGCTTATTTTATTGATTTTAAGCTTATCAATGACGAAACTTAATTTCATCTTAGATTTGGTATCATCTGGGACATGATTTTATTTAGGACTTCATCTGAGACTTGAATTCGTTTGAAACTTTTCTATATCCTAGATTTGACTATATTTGAGAGTTGAATTCATATCATAAGCGCCCTTATCTTAAATTTGAATTCATCTGAGACTTGCCTTCATGTGGAATATGGCTTCAGAAACTAGAAATAATTGTTGAGTAAACCTCATCTCAAACTTTAATTTATCTGAGACATATCTTATACTCAGACTTGAGTTTTTTGCGACTTGAATTAATGAATATATAAAGACTTTATCATCATACACTAAGGTACATATCAGATTTAAGAAGACGAATAAATATTTGAAAATGATAAAGAAGTTAAAGAGAAAGTTATATAAAAGTTAAATAAACTAAGTTAAACTATCTAGTGATAAATTAATTTTAACACCGAATTTAGCAATTTTTGGTTAGTCTGATGATGAATATATTTTTTAATATGCGTGACAAATCTAAACACGCATACGTTTCTCTCTCTGCCGTTGTACATTCACACATACAGATATGTGTATGTGTGCTGATATATTTGTATGTGTGGTCACATACTACACGTACACAAATATAAATACACATAAATATATCAATTTCATCAATAATCCTATCGACACGAATGTACGCAGCTATTGTCCGTCTGTCGGTCTGTCTGCTACATATGCCGGGACCAATACGAAAAACCTAAGCTCAAAGGATATCAAAACAAAAACAACCATAACAAGAATCAGCAACAATGATTGCAGCAACATAGTAAAACTTGCAAGCACTTAGTATTTTTGTTGCTGTTACGATTTTTGTTGAATTGAATTTATTTAGAAATAAATAAAATGCAGCACACCCCAAAACGATAGCAATTCCAATGCAAGGGAACTGTACTTGTGAGTGTGTATGTTTGTTTGGAGAAAATAGAAAATATCATGTGTTGAAAGCCCAAAAAACACATTGAAAGCGCTAGCACCGACACTAACGCCATTCTATATTTTTTCGATTGCAGGATATACTGGTGCTACTGGAGTTGAAACAGCAATACCAAGCACAACATAAATGCCAAATACCAATATCAACCAACAACAGAAACAGCAGCAACAACAATATGTTGGCATTAATATTGACAACAAAATATAAATCGGCAACCAAAACACAGACATTGCCCGCTCTCCTCTCCAGCCTCCTTCTGAACCCTTTTCTCCTACCTGTAACAATAGAAATAGAAATTGCATGCTGTATGTGTGGCAGCAGCAGCAAATATTATACGGTAGATGTGGCATTAAGAGCAAAATTTAATAATAAAAACATAAAATCAAAGAAATAAAATCGCGAACCCAAAAAACAATAGCAAAGAAAATGTGAAACGTGCTTGTTGTTGAGAACGCAACCTCCACAACGAACAAACAAACTAAAACAAAAAGCTCCAGAGCTAATGGAAAAATTCGGGTGGCAGCGTCATTATTCTGGTGCTACATACGATTTTTCGATGCAGCACAACATTTTGGAATGTGGCGCGTTAAAAAACTCATAGACTTTTATTCTTCTGCATTTCGATATCGCACGCTAAACAGTTGCACTTTTATTTGGTATTTCTAGATTTTTTTCCTCCTTTTTGTATTTTTCTATTACAATCAAATTCAATTTACGTGCCGAAAATATTTAGAAAAATATGTTGGAGGTCACGTGAAACTGTTTGTCAAAAACAAAAATATACAAACAAAAAGAAACGAAACTGAAATAAATTGCAGTCTGAGGCTGAAATAGAATTCATAAGCAGGGTGCACCATATATATTTCGGAATTAATTTTTGGTGTAAATAAAATACATTTTTTTCAATGTAGTTTTTATTATTCGAAAGTAAAATCCTTCCGGTTGATTATGGAACTCTATTTCATTCAAATGACTGCCTCGGCTGGGGCTATACCCAAATTTTCAGGACATTATCGACTGTATGGAGCTGTACTTGACCGATGGCTGCTCAAATTTTGTCCTTAAGAGTCTTAATCATTGCTGGATGGTTAGCGATACACGGCTCCCCACAAATAATAATCCAACGGAGTCCAATCGCGACTGCGTGCTGGCCAATGCATATCACAATGACGGCTATTGATACATTCAACTCACAGGGTGTACCCCTATAAATGCAGAGCATTGTATCAGTTAAATAATCACTTAACATTTACTGTGCCGCATCCTCCTTCTTAAATTTTAAAGAAAATTGGTACAATGATAGCACCGGTCCAAAAACCACACCAAACAGTTACTCGTTGAGGGTACATTGGCGTCTCAACAATCGCTCATGGATTTCCCGCTGGTGCGACAATTTTGCTTACTAACGAACCGCCGAGGTCAAAGTGAGTTTCGTCAGAAAAGATAGTTTTTCGGTAAAAATGCTCATCTTCTTCCAAGCGTTCCAGAATCCAATTAGGGAACCGAAAACGTTGCGGATGGTCGTGTGGCTTCCACTTTTGCACCAATTGAACTTTGCATGACTTTCTACCGAAGTCTTTATGCTAAATTCGTAACAAAGAAGTGCGTGAAATGTTCAATTCCAGAGAACAATGGCAAGTTGATGTAGTGGGTTCTTCTTTTACATTTTGAGCAACAACAGCAGCAACTTTTCCTGTTGTGCGCACTGTTTAAGAGTACAAGAACGTATTGCCTTATCCAATAAAGATCCAGTTTCACGCACACGTTTCACATATTGATCCACAAATTGTGTGAAAGGCTCTTCTACCGAATTTGGATTGTAATTTTCTTACACTTTCGGTAGAAGATTCACCATTTTGCAAGTACAATTTTAATATTTCTCAACGTTGTTCACGTGTATATCGACCCATTTCGTAAACCACAAATATAAAGCTAATTTTTGGTCATAATACGAATGGCATTAGAGTAGCCAAACTCAAAATAACCTGTAGTTAAAATTTTAAATGTTAGATGGACCACCCTATCTATACAATTCAGCTGTGAATGTTTTTAATAGAAAAATAGTTTAGGTATTGAATTCATATTCGGCGTGTGTGAAAATTTAATTGCAATCAAATATATGAAAAGCGATTTATTTTCAAAAAATTTTAAAAATAAAATTTTAGTGTCAATATTTAAATTATTGATGGCCACTATTTTCAATATGCTTTCATACTAAAATATGTATAATAAAAGGGACAAAAAGAGACGGAGACCACAACCCTATAGGGCAAAATAACAAAAAACAGAATTGTAATAGCTCAACTGTTTTTTGGCTAACGACTATAAAAGTCTTTTAATATCATTATGTATTTCTTTGTACGATTGTATCGATTGAACATTGTTTGATTGTACCAATTCTTACCGTTACTGTTATTGTGGATCACATCAATCGCTAATAGTTATCTTGCAGATGAGAAGGTAAGTACGTGGTCTGAACCAAATAAACTCATCTCTGACTTTACTGGCGACGAAGCTAGGGAACTTATCCCGCAACTTCTGGCAGTCTAGGAACAATAACCAGCATCTGACTAATATATTTTTCGATGTGTATTTATTTACTTTACCAGTATTTTTACATCAGAAAATATTAAACCAATTCCTACCAATTAGTTTTAGTGGCTATACTTTGGAAAGCTTCTAATGCAATGCTAGTGCTGCTGTTCTAATTTGTATAATAATTTATAATTCTATAAATTTAAGAAATAAATAAATTATCACAGATATCCTAAGATAAACCTATTCCTTAGCCATGGATAAAATTCTCTTCTTAACTCCTGTAGACCTCTTTGGAAAACAAGTTGCGGTCAACTTGTATGTGAGGCAAAATACAGTTTTCCCCTTAGAACGACATTCCGAAATCTTTCTGAGTTTTACTTTTCTATCCAAAACCCGCTCCTCATACCTTTCTTCGACAACCATCTTACCACTTCTATTCCAAAATCCATTAGTCAACCTACGATATAACTGCATCCGAGGTGGTTTTGATAGTCGCCTGTTATTCAGTGAATCCAATAAACTTAACTTCCAGGACATAGTTAGGTACAAGGTAACAACAAAGTTGATGAATTGGCAAAATCGGACAATGTCATGCCACCGTAATACATAATATAAAAACTAACAGCTTATACCACTGGCAACCTGCAAGCTCGAAGTTCAATAGCGTTTCTAAACCATGCAAATATGTAATTACCTACTGGCTGAACTCACATGGAAATTTACCAAAGTATGGCCAGAGTATAGCCTCAAATTCTACAAAAGCTAATATCCCTTAAAAGGAAGGGTGTAAAACTTTTCACTGTGTGATACGCACAAATGCTTTTATAAGAAGAAGTTGTAACGACGAAAAGGAAGGGGAATCATTCTTCCACTAAATCTGTTTCTGCTCAGATTTTGCAAAGTTTTTTGATGGGAATGCTTTACTAAAACCACCACTAAAGAAGATATAAACAAAGCTTCAGCATTGTATCCAGAAAATTTATTATCAATGTAATCGTAAAAGCTACACTGCCTAATTCACAGATTCACTCAAAAAAGTTAAATTACATTTTCTTTCAAGCAAGAAAACAAAATTGTTAAACTACATAATAAACTAGAAGAGTCAATATGCATATTTTTATGTAATCGTATCAGAGAAGAAAATTCAATGAATTAAAAATGTACTCTGACATGCACACAAATCCATCATAACCAGCAAACAACAGCTGTCGGCCGTGGTAGAGCCAACAGAGCAGGCTACAAAAGCAAAAGCAACAAAAACCATAGTGAACATTGCAAACTGAAGCACATATATTATACTATATTAAAGCTAATCTATTAACATGTTGTCTATGTATTCGTATCTGCTTGAAGCAGCCTGGAGACATGATGCTGATGTTGATGATGATTTTATCAGATTCTTCATCGTACACGCTTACTCCTTTCCCCTCTCTCTCTCTCTCTTTCCCTCTCTCTCTCTCTCTCTCTTTCCCTCTCTCTCTCTCTTTCCCTATTTCTCTCTCTCTTTCCCTCTCTCTCTCTCACTATCTTTCCCTCTCTCTCACTATCTCTCTATTTCCATCTCTTTCTCTTATTCCTCTCTATATCACCCTCTTTCCCTCTCTCTGTCTCTAGCTCATGTTTCTCGAAAGGTTTGTTATTGTTTACCTTGGAAAATTGTTATACTCAATAGCAAATGTGGAAACCGCAACAACAGCAAAAGTATCATCAAATTATTTGAAACAAAATAGCGACATCTGCTGCTGTTGCTAGTTGTTGCTTGTTTTCCTTGTTGTTGTGTGTGCAAAGTTTGTTAACAACAACAACAATAACAGCAAACGCAATATTGCTCAGATGGAGATGTTGCGCGACTACTTACTGTTGATATTTCATCATTATGCGGCTGTTGCTATTGCTATATACATACATATACTAACTAGTATGCACAATTCTGCTGCTGCATAAATTTATCGCATAATTAATGTGAAATTTAATTATTTTAAAAGCAAAAACCAACGTCGACGATGTTGTTAACAATGAACGCAGGAGTAACAGGAACGGCAAAAAAAATAGTTTTCGTGTTACTTACACTTTTACGAATGTTGCTTGCTGGTTCGAATGCACTGAACCAGCGCAAGTTTGAATTTGTTTTGCTGATATTTTATTGTTGTAAAGTGATTAAATTTGTAACGCAGTTGCAAAAGTAATTTTAATTTTTTTTTGTTTAGAATTTTTCATATTTTATCACTGTGACACTTTATGCATCACTTTTCAATATCTGTCTTTTTTTTTAGCTCGTTGAAAATATAGTTTTTCCTTTTTCTAACCCTGATGTTGCTGTTAAATTTTTTGATGGATTACTTTATTATATTTGATGGATTTAACTTTTTACTATGTACTACAGTTTTCATTTATTTATGACATTTTAAAACATTTATTCAAACTAATTATATACTTACAACATAGGGAAAAATTATTGAGTTTTAGAAATTTTGTGTATATTTTAAATACGATACTTTTTAGAAAATGTTATTTGGGTAGTTCCGACATTACTGTAACTAAATTTTGTTGTTGTAGCAATATCGTATTTGCTCTAGGTTCAGGAATCGACCGACTTCTAAAGGTTGTGTTCATTGTGATAGTATTGTCAAGATGGTGGCATGAGTTGGACATTCAAAAATATGTCCAGTGTCGATGGGCTATTTTTGCAGTCTGACCTGTTGTTGATTCCTCTGTCTAGGTGTGACATGTAGGAGTTAAACATTAGCCTTCACCATGATCTTAATTGTGCCAGAATACATCTAATCCTCCGCGGTATCTTGTTCTCGCTGTCGGCAGCGGTCGGTAGCCAGCTCATGACGATTGGGTGTAAGCCCCGAAACGACCCGAGGAGCAGACCTCGGCCAAAGGTCGTCAACCTCAATAACCAAGTAAACGCAATACTATGCATATCTCGTGGCTTAATGTGGGACCAGCCGCCGTTCGCTAAAAGGTTTTGACCTTATTTCTGAATTAGCAAAGCGAACCCAACGCAAGCATGGACAAGTTGACTATTGTGTCACGCAGATGCTCATTAGACATGGATGCTTCAAGCAGTATCTGCACCTCTTCAAACATGAAGAAGATCCGTTTTAACCGAGCTTGAGAACTCAACTCGCATTCTCTCTCATTGTCCACGTTCTCCAAGAATGAAAAAGAGGACCTCGAATGAACTTTTGTGGTTGGTTCAATACAAATATACATATTTTTACCCCTTTTCATAATAAACAATTTCTTTTTAGACATGATGTTTGATGCCATTTTTACAACTTACCTTTAACCCATAAGGGCTTTTTGTCTTCGTCAACCCTCAACGAAATTCTCCGTAGAATATTTTTGTGAAACATTTTAACCGTTGAATACCATTTTAAAAGGGGACTCAGAATGGAGTTAATGGACTAAAATATTGCAAATACATAATTAAGTAGTTTTAACCGAGATTTGTTTGGATATGTTCCTAGTCAATATTCCGAACATTATAGCACAGTGTAATCTGGGTACATTTTTGGTTACTCATTAAAATTGTATACACTCGCTATTTAGATTTAGGAGAGCGTCGAATTATCACAGAGAGTAATAATCAGTACGTTGTTGCTAAGTAATTGCCATCATTATTTCCGATCACATTCGTCTCAAGCATAAGCCCTGCGCTTACAAACCATATCTGTAATTTTTATTACCTTAGTATTTATGTATATTTATTTTCGTATTTTCATTTGAATGGGGGCTAGGCGTCGTATCTAATAATCCGATAGTTATAATTTTTTAATACAAAATTGCCCCATGTAAGTAATAAGTAACATTTTAGAACTAGAAATGTATTTGGTCACTTAGTGTAGTGTCTTCATAACTTTAAGAATATTGTAATTTCATATCATTTATAAACGTCTGAAGCCTTAAGGGTTCCAGCCAAGAACTCTTTGGCTTATTTTGGTTAGCTGTTACGGCAGGACGCTAACCTTGATTGGTATTGATAGGGTAGAAAAATTAACTATGTAAAAAGTAGTATTTCATCAAGGTCTAACTGAAATGGATTAATGTTATCGGGCTTCATATTAATCGATTTTTGTGTTGGTTGCATTATCATATGATGGACCCATCTCAATTGAGTTGGCTTAAGGCCGTTGAGTTACGACCAACGAGAGTAGAAATTCCAGAATGAATATTTTTATCAGACTGCTTGAGGAATAGGAGAAAATTTTTCTCATCATAATTCTAGATCTTTTTTAAATTGATTAATTTCACAGCATTCCCCGGTGTTGGGAATAGAAGCCAAAATTGTTTTTATTCAAAATCCTGCTCTTGAACCCAATATTCTATGTTTAAGTCAGCTTGAAGGTCTAGAGCTTCCCAATTTCTAGTACTATTGTGTTAAGTGCGGAACTGAAATAAACTATAGTTTTTTGACAGTAGGATTGCTATCTATTGATCTGTTCCTCAATGTTGGGGAACAAAAGAATAAAATGTTTAGCAACGAACTTCTTAGTCGAAAAGTCCATGATAATTACTGATTTGAAAAATTCTATGCGATAAAAAAGATGCAATTCTACATCTCGCTCGATATATTCAACGCAAAGAAAATTTAGAAACACACACAAAATAACACACTCTCCCACTAACAACACTGATTACAATCGGCAATGTGGTAGCGGTGATGGTAGCGACAGAGACAGCTGCGACATAAGCAACAATTACAAATTTACATTTTTATATAGTACATGCTTCAGACATACTTACAAAGACACACACACACACATGTCCACCTACTCATTCGCATACACTCAATTTGTCAATTTATCGATTTGCTTTGCGTTACTATGCGTTGAAGTAAAGAATAGCAAGAAAGCTGCAAGGGATTTTTGCCATTGCTGCTGCCAGACACTAAATTAACGACGGTTACAAGAAAAAAAATAATAATAAAATTCTAGGAGAAAAAAGTACATAGCTTGTGAACTTCAATAAAAACCCACAACAGTTAGCATATGTGAAACGTACACACACACACACACAAAACACTTACTTGCATATACATATGTATTCAAAGAGATACAAACACAATTGATACACAGAAAATGTAACGAGAATAATATAAAAAAAAGATTTTGAAAATGAAAAATAAATGCAGATATTCACACATCCATTCGTCCACACACACACACATGCTTGCACTCTCAAATATTGGAGGACAAACACCAACAACACATAAATAATGGTTGCATGATTTATCGATAACAAAAGCAATTGAAAGTTACGACATGAAAATAACAAAGAGAAGAAGAGAAGAACAGTAAAAAAAACATATGCAATGAATTTCCAAAAAATAAAAATTATAGTACATAGAAGACAGAAAAAAAGTAGTGAAATTGTTTGAAATTCATGCATGCCTGAAAGTGGAATTAAAGCAGAATGAATGAAAAATCTCAGCAGCGACTGCAACCAAATCAAATCGAGCAATTGAAAATGCATTAAAATCAAGAAAATAGAAAAAAAATAAACATAAAAATTGGAATCAACTAAATGAATTGAAAAATACATTGAAAAAAAAATTTTATTAGATAATTTCAGGCAGCATCATTTTGCATTTTGAATAGAAAACATTGACAAGAAAAGAAAAGTGGTATACATTTTAGTAAGGGAATGCTGTTGCAGTAGAAGAAGTAGTCAACACTTTTGGCGGTGATAGTTGCGCTGCAAGTGTTGATGATGTTGGTAAAAACCCGTAGAAATTTAAAATCATAATATGCTAAAAGTACACAAACATCAATATATACTAAATACATACTTATATATTTTTTTTTTTTTTTTTTTTTGTAACTCTTCTTCTTGTAATGCTGCTTCTTCTCGCAATAACAATAAAATGTCAAACAACATAATGACGATAATGACGGTGACAATCGCATTGGCGCTCAATTTATTTTACTACTACTGCTGCTGCCATTTTCTTTTTATTAAATGTTGTTGCCTTTCTTGTAGATGTTGCTGTAGTTCTTGTTGTTGCTATTGTCACAGCTGAGGTCGTTGTCATCGTTAACATATATACGCCTTCCACACACAGGCAAAGCGCAGTAAGTTCGTGTCTCTTTTTTGTTGTGTTGTAAAAATTATATTACAACTGTCAAAGGAGTTCGATAGTGGCGTAAAAGACAAATGCATTGAAGGGAAATATAAGTAAAATTTATTTAAAAGCAAATAATGAATAAAAATAGAAATGGCTATCAACACCGACTTAAATAAATCCTACAACAGTGATTCCTATTCCAACGAGCGGATGATTTTATATTTACTAAGTAATATGATTTTATTTAAGTTTTAAAGCTTCATTTGTCATCAGTACTGTACAGCAGTGAAGGTCATTCTACGCCAGAATTGAGAAATGCGTATTTAAATTGAAAAAAAAAGACAGCAACACTACACACGACCACTTAACCCTCTAATTCCCAAATTTTAAATTAACCTAAAAAAATTATGATATATAAATATCGATGTAAAAAGCACAGACCTGTTCTCAAAAACTTAAACAAAAATTACTTGGCGTAGATTTATGAAGTCGGCATGTAAGGATCCGTCAAAGCAATTGTGGTTGTTTGAGTCTGTTAGCAATTTCTTTGTGAATGATCAAACATTTTATAATCAATGTTCCTATTCTTAATTAGCCACAGACTGTTTTATATATCGTCAGTATCACGAGAAGTATTTTATTTATTTGTTTTTATTATTAACCAAAATTCTCTAACTCAGTCTACTTAAATAATTATTTTTTAGATTTTCGAAAATTTTTGACTTTGATTACTTCCAGCGGCTGTAATACATACCGCAGCTATACATATCACTAGACGATGTGATAAAGTATACCTCCAGACTACTGTTCTGGTGGTTATTACACCCATTTTGGTAACAGCTGTCTGGAGGCCTACTTCGGAACTAGAAGGTTAAAGAAACTAAAGCTATTTTCTTAAATACAATAATATAAGAATTATATTATAAAAAAAATATAAAAGTTGTCTATAATTTTAGTATGTAGAGATTGCTGCTTTCGTTGTTGCACAAAATGTCCCCGGGGTTCGAAACTCGGCACAGGCAAAATCAAAAAGTAGAAAAGAAAATTTGTCTACACACCATAAAAATTTCTTATGAAGAGCTTATCACTTCGCCGTTCGGATTCGGCTAAAAACTGTAGGTTCCTTCCATATATATACAAATATAAAACGCACGACATGAGTAGATCCGAAAGGTCGGCCTAGGCGCTCCATTGGCTGTTGTGCCATTAAAAGTAAGTAAAATGTAAGTATGAACTCAAATTACAAACGGTTGTGAAAAATAACTACCATTCATCGAGAAATATAGCATTCAAAAAAATTTATTTCAAATGTGAAATCAATGGAATAGCGTTAACGATGCTAAAAGTTACATTTAACATTAATATAAAATATATACATATATGGAATAAACTGGTTTGCTGTAACTTCAATCAGTTTTATTCAGAAAATTGATTGCGCCGACCGCCAATTGCCGTCTCTATTAGGTACTCGTATACCCACTATTAATATTCTTATATTAAAATAGAAAAAAGTGACAAGAGGTTTTTTTTGGAAAAAAATTGCTGGTAGCGAAAGTGTTGTGGAAAGGGGAGATACTCAAAATTTTATGGGAGGGGAGGATACGATCGTGATCAACGATTCAAAATATATGTGAAAACTTTTACTAGTTTTTACCTGTTGCACAGTGTAATTTATATATGTATATAGTATGTATGTATATATGTACACCTAAGAAGCTACAAACAATAGTTACTTGATCAAAACACCCTATATCCTATACACAGAATGTGTGGGGATATTAAAAAAAAAAAAAAAAGCTTAAAACGAATATCACATAAAAATTTACAAGGCATAAATGCACACAATCAGCAGTTGTCAGACGATTTCTTCTTTAATACACAGAATTTACAATGATTTAAAGGATATTGAAAAATAAGAGGAAAACTACATACTTATATAGTTCAAAAGGGGGGGAAAAAAGAGCAAAAGAGCAGCAAATTGCTGCGATAAGCAAAGAAAATGAAAAAAGTGAATGCTGTGGAAAAGTAAATGTATCAAAAATGCATAAAAATCACTAATAGAAAAATATGCGCTATTTTTCAATATACATACTTATAATATTAACATAAAGAAAAAATGTATAAAGCTTAGTTGTGTAGCTTAGAACTAAGCAAAATAGTGAAGCGTTAAGTTTTTAGGAACCATAGACCAAACGAACTCCCAAGGGACATGACTTATTATCAATTACTGTTGAATCTGGCAGTATTTGCTTTAATTTTTTTTTTTTTTGGGTGGGGATTGAGTGGTAAATACGAAAAACAGCTGCTCTTTTTATTCTTTGTAGTTGCAATTTGAAATCGTTAGAACAACAACCGCATTTACACAGCCATGGAATAACATGGAATTATAGTATACCCAAAAAAGGAAAAGAGTATAGACTAAAAATTATTTTCGATTGCTAGCTGGCCACACTGGGGCCTTCTCTTTCTATCTCCCTCTGTCTGTCGTTTGGTCAAATTGATACGAGCATTGGGCATAATCAAAAAGCGAGCAACAAATGGTTTCTATTTACGTTTATTTTTTTTCTTTACTTATTCGCTGTTGGAGCTTTTGGATGTTAGCCAAAATAATATGTAGAGATAAAACGGAGCAACACAAACAAGACAAATGTCTTTCGTCTGCTGTGAAGTAGACACACATTCTCACACATATACATACACTTACACCAATTCTATACACAGTTACATAGGAGTATCCTGTATCCTGCCTGCAATGGGCGCCCTCGAAAACTAAACAGGATATCGGCAAATAATATTGAAAACGATTTTCAACTACTTAAACGTCATTTTTTTTCTGATGCTTTTCGTGATGCTTTGCTTTCTCTTTACTCTATGCTGAAGGCTATTTTGCTGCTATATTCCTTCCCTTTTTATTTGCACTAACATATATATATATATATTTTTTTTTTGCCTTTGGTTATAAATTTTATACGATCACACGTATCGATAATAGATTAATCTACTCAAGGGCATACGAGGATACTTACTTACTTATGTACATGAATATATGCGAAAGTGGAAATCGCATTCGGCTACCAAAGTGACCAAATGGATTTATTTAATACGCTTTCACTGCATGTTTGAATGTATGTATGTGTATGTGAACTATGCAGGATGCAACGTTTTGCTGTAAGGGATTGAGGAAATGAAGCATGGATTGGCATGGATTGACAAATTTAAATGCACAAAAGTTGTGTGGTTTAGTAAAGTTAAAGTTTTAAAAAAAATTAAAAGGAATACTTAGATAAAAATTAATATTTAAAATTATTAACCGCATCAGTTTACTTCAGTTATTCCCCTTGCACTCTAGAAGTGGGAGAGAAAGACAGCGCGATACACCATCTGTTTCTAATGTGACTAATCGTTAAATGCTTTCATAAGAAAAGAGAGTAAAAATCACCAAAAAAAAATAGATTTAATTTTGTATGACAGAAGATGAAAGAAGGGGCTGGTCTTAAATTTTACCACTCTAATATCCCTGAGAACACCCAGCCCGTTTCATTAAAAGAGAAAATTTTATATGGAAACTAACTTAATGCGATCTTTACAAGGCCAATCATTTGACAATATGTCTGTATGCGTATGTTTAGAAAAAATGGTGGACAGGGAAAATAAATGGTGGTTGCTCATACATTTAGCAGTCTGGCTCACCTGCCCATCTATGGGGTTGTTTTTAGACTTTCTTCGCAGTTTTTTTTTAATTATAGACTCGATTTGTGGCTTCTTACCCTACTGTGCTTCTAATAAATTTGTCCTGTTTTTGAAAAAAAAATTCATAATTAATTATTCAATAACTGACCATATTGCGTTGATTTGCCCTGGGACACCAGATGTTCTTGTCTGTGTCACACCATACTGGTTATTTTGAATAATAAATTTTTCCCGAAATATTGCATCGGGATCTTAGACAAAGCAAAATCAATCTTAAATTAAGTTAAGGAAGCAAATAAGAAATATTGACATACGGAAGGGCAGTACCGGTAAATTTTCGACATAAACAGAATGAGACACCGGAGCCCTTCCTGACGCATTACTAGGCAGATAGTTCCTGCACCATTAAGTCTGAGCCAAAGCATAACTTAAGGGTATCAGTGAAGTTGGGCTCTATGACTGTAAAAATCTTCTTTGTACGGGCATACAATAAAACACAACTGCTCGCAGTACTCATAACCTATTAATATTTACCTATCTAAGCCGCAAGCATTCTAGTTTGGATTGACGGTAGAGTCCATTCTTAATGACTTTCTGGTAGCACAATATGCCAAAACTATTTGAAGTAGGTATATCTTTCATTTTATAGCTTATCTCTACATAAGCTAGGACAATATTACATTTTTAAATATATGCCTCAGAAATTAATTTTCATGAATGAGCACTGATTGAAATATAATTTCTTTTTTTCTAATTTAAAATCCCCTAAATTTGAATGGAAATATTTCAAATGCTCTACATTCCCATAGTAATTTTTACCACCAAATTTTGAAAACAAGGGAATACTATTCTTGTTTACTTATTTAATCTTAAAACCGATTAATTTTCTTTTGTCCTTTATCTGTCTTCTCTCTGAAAGAAAAACAAAAACAGAATACAAAAGTAAACAATAGCAAAATCCCAAAGGATACGCGATTTTATGTCTTGCGTTTGCAACCTTTTTGTGCGACATCTTGATCGCACTTAAATGCTTTCATTGCCAGAGTATTTAAGCTTATTTAGTGCTTTTTACAACCGCTACGAAGCGGCAGAATGTCAACAAAATTTTATGAACTGTTTTGCGTTATTTTTTAAATTTTGTTTTTTGGAGATATTAACGAGCATAATCAATCAATTTGTAACCAATTGTTTTTGTGTAGTGTCTTTTTTAGTAGTGTAGTGTAGTGGTGTTTTTTTTTTTTAAGAATTAGAAGTATTTTTATGTGTCGTATATAATTGGTTATTTTCTTATGGTCTGTAAAGAAAAGTTGGAAATTGCTAATTGAACAGAAAAGTAAGAAAAAGTAGACCGGTTTGATTAAAAATTACTAATATATAAAAAAAAATTTATTTAAAATAAGAACCCCGATGTCTTTAAAAAAAATTTAATGATGAATGATATTTAACTTTCGCATGAACCCGGGTAAATATCTCAATTTTCTTTCATTAATAACTCAAAAAGTACCCATCCTACAAATATGAAGTTCAAGGTCAGTGATTAAATTTTTGATTTGTTTTAGAAAATTAAAAAAAAAAAATATATTATAAAATGTCTTTATATTTTAAATATTTTTTTTTTACACAAGTGAACGGTATTTACCCGTGTAAATAAATTAATCTTAATGGATTTGTTATAGCAGGTTTAGAAATCTGTGAAGTAAAATACATAAAAGCTATAAAATTATTATAGTATGATTTATTATTTAGGTTTTATTTCAATAATTTATTGTTTTTGTTTACTGATTTATATAAATACATATGTAACTCAAGCCATATGGCATTTTTCACATTTGGTTTGCGTAAAGCTATGTTCTATAGTACACAAATTGCGTTTTTGCATTTTTTGCAAACGTAACGTGTACTACGCTTTTTTTTGTTTAGTTCGTAACATAAAATGCACGCTCTTTTGACTCTCTTTCGGCCAGTGGAATCACGGTCATCGTTGTCATCAGCCGTGAATTCTTCATTTTCTTCATTCAAGGCATGAAATAGTTGGCCTAAAATGCATTCAACTGCATTTATTATGGAAAAATGTGCCATTACTCTTCGATTTTGTGCTCTGGATTTTATTTTGAGGTTCACATAACAGCTGGCCTAATGTCTAGCAGAAAATTCTTCTTGTTTTAGTGGTTTCCATGACAGTGGTTTTTTATCAAGAATTTTATTGTTCCACTTACTATAATCGGCCTTTCGTTAGTATACCTGCATATAACATCTTGAATGGCTGAACTCATAATATAGTAAAAACTATCCTTAGCGTCTACGAACAAACTGTCTCGATAAATATTACGCGACCCCTGGCGTTGCATTGCTGGTGGATGCTTATACCATTTTGTTCCATCTTTGACTGTAAAAAAGTGTACGTGTAAGCGTACACGAAAAACCTTACTAAACAATAAACCTGGACATAGCTGCTGCAGAAAGATATTCAAAGTTTTTAGATTGTTGTTCCATTTTGTTTATAAATTCCATTATATGAACATATTTTTTCTACGCAAGGTTGCATTAGAATTTATTGAACATGATAACCTCAAAAAAGGTTAGGCGAGAAACTTCACTTTGGAACATAAATCCAAGTGATATTATGCGGAAAATGATTTTATGTAAAAATTTCAGCACCTTAACACTTGCTTTGCGGACTTGAAATCTTTATTTATAACTAAACACCACATCAACTCCAGCTCCAAAAAAGTTCCATTCGATAAAATATGTTAATGCTATTTACGCATTTGGTTATTCATGAGCAGCATCAAAAATGCGCATCTTAAAATATCAATTAAAGTGCATACAAAAAAAAAACCAGAAATAAAAAATTACTGCATAAAAAAATGTCATTTACTTTCATAAAAAAAAAATATTACGTAAAAAGAAAATCATGACAAAAATTACTGGAAAAATATTTGCATAGGAAAGCGTTTTTCGGCAGCAAAAAAAAAATCCAAATATACTAGGGACTGACAATGAAAAGTGGTTATTTTTCAATATATAAGAACTTCAAAAACAACTGACTGGGAATTATGTATGTAGATATAAAAAGAATATCACAGCAAAAATCGTTGCCATTTATTTGGTAGACCAAAAGTGCGCACACCAGAGCACACAAGAGAGAAGGACAAAGTGGAAGAGAGAAAGAGAGCATTTTCTACCAAAATTGTAGTAAAAACATAAAAAATTTACTCGAAATAAAAAGTAATCAAAAATAAAAAAAAGAGTAGTAGTAAAAATCGCCACAAAAATAAGAATTTCAAATGAATCCGATTAAATGGAAATTTATTGTCATTCAACACACACTAACAGTGAGTAAGTGGCAAAGAGAGGATGACCGACAGTTTAATGCACTCAGCACCCATTTGCACACACTCTCTCTGTCTCTCTCTCTCTCAAATCAGCTCTTTTCTATCATTCTTTCCTTTCAACTGCTTACTCATTGCAGTTGTGCATGTGTTCATTGCTAAAAGTCAGTGTTGGTGTCCTTTTGACTTGATTTCTTCTTTACCACTTCAATTCATTCCAATATTTTACACACAAATTTTTCTGTCCTTGCTACTTTTGTTGTCGTCTATTTTCATATGCTCAGATCAAAAGAAAAATATATATATATGTATGTACATATATAAAAATCATTACAGGCAATGGACTTGATAGACTGTAAATTCAAGTCTGTCCCCAAATGTTAAATGGGGTAAGTGCGAGAGTTAACAGTAAAAAAAAAGAGTAGCAGCACTGAGAGTACATAAAGAGTATGAGTATAAATTGTGGGTGGTGAGAGTAAAGAGTTTGAAAGTAAGTACAGAAGCCGTTGAGTTTATATGGCTCTGTGTATTTGAATGCGGTTTGTTTTTATAAATGCAAGAATTAAAATTCGGAAACAAAAATTTGTCGAGAAAATTGTTTTGGGAAAAATGGTTCACATCATCGCGAACATGCAAATTACTTTTGTGGGATTTGTCATCAAGGCTGTGCCACAATGATTTTGTTGTTGCCTTGTTTTTAGCATGTTCTTGTGGCCGTGGTGTTTGTTTGTGATTTTCTCAAGTTTGAAATACTTAAAAAAGGAAAGATACAAAATTATAGCATCTAACTTGTTTGCCTTCACAAAAATCTGAATCCATCACCACTAGAGAGTTACAAAAGATCCCCTAGAATCCGCAAGGTCTTAAAATTACGCGACAGAATTTTGATTCAACGACAAAAATTCCATCAATAATAATTACTTCTTTTCCAATTTCCATTCATTGTACGGGAGGTTCACTGTCTGTATTTTCTAACAATTATTTAAGAGGCTGAATTTGAATTAATTCGCTGTATTATTTCATTACAGGTTTTTTCTTTTATTTAAATGATGAAGACACGTGAACAATATTTTTTTTTACCAATGTACAATGTACGGCCAATGTTTTTCATAAGAGAATGGCTGCCTCCCAAAATGCAAGAATGCAAACCAAAGGTGGGTTTTACTGCTGAATGGCTACAGTAATTTAATTGCATTGAGCAATTGTGTTGTAAATTGATACTGCAGTACAGTTGAGAAGTAAAATAAATCTATTTTCCAAAGAGTCAATAGTAAAACAACCTGATGCTTTGCATTAATATTTTGAAAGTCCAGCTCACAGTTGGATATTTGAAAAATTTATGTGGTCATAAATATCTGTTTTATTTTCACCACCGAAATGCTGGATGTAGATTCATAGACAGCATTAATCTACCAATTAAACCACAGGTGTCGCTATATGGACAACATATCAACTCACCACTTAAACTACAGGTAAACCAATTCACCATTAAAACCACAGATGGCGATTCATAGACAACAGATCAATCAACCACTGAAATTGCAAGTGGAGCTTTATCGACTACAGATTAGTCAACCACAAAACCACAGGTTTTCAACCACTCAAATAACAGGTGGCACTTTATGAACAACAGATCAATCCACCATTGAAATCATAGGTGGCGCTTCATCAACAACGGATCAGTTCACACCAGTGCAACCATAGGTGGCGATTCATCGACAACAGATCAAACCACCACCACCACTGAGCCAACAGGTGGCGCTTCTTCGACAACGGATAAATCTACACTACTATAAACATAGATGTCGATTAATCAACCACACATCAATCCACCACTGAGCACACAAGTGAAGCTTCATCAGCAACCGAT
The DNA here is from genome assembly GCA_958295655.1 of Palloptera scutellata. Lineage (NCBI taxonomy): Eukaryota > Metazoa > Arthropoda > Insecta > Diptera > Pallopteridae > Palloptera > Palloptera scutellata. The sequence goes on from OY282449.1 coordinate 48,664,878, forward strand.
TAATCAACCACTGAAACCACAGTTGGCGTTATATATTCGTCGAGAACATATTAATCCACCACTGAAACTATAGGTGGGACAACAAATCAATCCACCACTAAACCACAGTTGGCCATTAATCTACAACAGATCAATCAACCAGTGCAACCACAGGTGGCGGTTCACCGAAAACAGATTAATCAAACCAGTACCCCACATCAGTAGTATGCAGTGCGAATAATATGAAATAAAAAATCGTTCAGTTAAAACTTTCAATATGACAAGCCGCAAACCAAGGGAGTTAACGTTTGGTGTCACTGATTTTGTTCAGGTCAGAATAAGTGCTAAAGATGTACGGTTTTAGTTATTGAAAAGAGAAATTAGTGACGAACAACAGTAAGTATTGTTTGTTGGACAATCGAACAAAAGTCGCTGCGCACGAAACAATCTGCCAAATGAAATTGGCATATTGCCACAATACGCAAATCGAAGTGAAATATAATGTGGAGGAAGGAAATGCATCAAAAAGGAACAGAACAGAAATAGGCAAATAAATAAACAAGCGGACAATTAAATATTTTATTTAAAAAATACATAAGTATCTTAAGATATTCATGTTCAATATCTTAACTGAAAGGAGATATTATCTCACTGGTTGTAGACAAAGTTTTTATTGGTATTGTGCATAAATTGGGATTTTCCCAACTGAGATGGGTTTCATTGTTGATTCGGGAAGGCGAGTGGTATTTCTCAAAGAAAATATTAACCAATCTGCTAGCTACCAAAGATAGAAAATCGCTAACACCTTCAAAATACAGAAAAATCATTGCCAGTTACAATTCAATTTCTGATGTTTTTGTAATAAACGAAAATTTCAAGGCAGCGAAATGGATGTAAGCAGAACATTGTTTAAGTTTGTTTCGGCACCAAACAATGCGTCAATCAATCAACTACAGAAACCAGCACAAACTCAATTTTGAAATTTTTGATCGATTTTGAGATTTCTGAAAGAAGCGATTTAATAAAACAACAAGCCAAATAATTCCTACAGAGCACACGAAATATCAACTGTCATCTTTATCGTCTTCGGTATTTGATGTGCTGATATACGCGAGCGCTAAGTATTTTAAGTGCAGAAGCTGCGACGCAGATTTGGATATGGATTCTGAAGCAGATAATTTACATATTTTAATTAATTTTAAAGCATACCTATGTCGTTGAATTTTGTAAAACAACTTTTAAATATGTAATAAACAATGAAAGTTGAAAGTACTTACTTATTTACACTTTGATTTTTACACTTGTTAGATGTTATTACCTGGTTTCTGGTGGTGTTGCAACCTGCTCGTCGAGAACCAAACGGTATGTTTACATAATCATTTCTCTTGTCCAAAAACAACACCTCTATATTTTAGATAAGATTTATTATTATTAGATTAGATATCATATTAAGGCGAACAGATTAGTTCGGTCTGGCCATCGTTAAAGAGTAAGAAGAAGATGATAATAGCGAATGTTTGACTATTACAAAAAGCTTAGAAATAAGATAATAATAAAGTAATAATAATTAAGTAAGTAATTTATAACTTGTAAAAAGTAATTAAAATTATTTTATAGGAAAGTTACAGCTCACGAACGTTCTCTACTTCAAATGAGATCTGAACCTAGAGAGAGATCTGCGTGAACGAAAAAAAAATCAATTTAATTAAAATTAAAGTCTTGCCCATTCTTATCGTGCGATTACATCTGTAATCGTACATACAAATTCATATAAATCTGTATGTATGTGTGTATGTTTGTACTTATGTAGTTGTATAAAAGAATTTCGATATGTCATGCAATTTAATGCAACAAGTCAATCAATCAATTCGGGCAGTGCAGGCAGGCATGAAGGCATACAGCCAACTTATTAAACCAAACCAAGCCCCCAACACTCCTTTCTCATACACATTCAATACTAATTGCACTAAGAAAAAGAGAAAAGTTAGAAAAATGCAAATAAATATATACATATTTCATTTTGTGGAGTTGTGGCTGCAAGAGGCAAAGCGGAAAGCGATGCAGCAGGAAAAAGGAGTATGCTACACACGCGCACCATACAGCCGCAATCAAGTATGATTAATTTTTAATGTTATTTCCCTTTAATATCAACACGTCGTCATGTCTGTCGGTCTACTTGTCTCTCTGTCTGTTTGTTTGTACCTATATTTGTGCCATTTTCTTCTCTTCATCCTATCCACTTAAATGTATTAAAAATATTACAAATTGAAAATTACTCAAGATATGCGGTGAAGAAAACTAAATGCCAAGCAAATAAAATGAAAAATATATGTACTTATTTGTATTAGATATAGCTATGTATCGCATAGACACACATACAAAATGTTGAAGGAAGAAAAAAAATATTATGTCAACATTTGCAACATAGCATTGACAAATGTGTTGCACAACAACAACGGAAAACGACAAACTGAAGTAAATTCGTAATATTACATACTTATATGAAACATGCGCTCCCCTACCTACTTCATTATCGTCAACTAACGTTTTACTCATCGTCGTTATCATCATCAACTTGACTCATAAATATTTGTATGTACAGGGTGCGCCATCTTCTATGTCGGTATGTAAATATCGTAAATTGAATAATTTTAACCGATGTTTACTCAAGTAACATGATTTTGAAACGTCAATTCAGTACGATTTTGTCGTTTGGTGACGAATTCTGTTGAGCACGGGACAGTGGGAGATTGTCAACAAGCCGTTCATCAACGCTCAAGACGTTCCAATGAACTGGTTGAAGCGGAAAGAAAGAGTGTTGTCCAGAAACCACATTTGTCACCTCGCTCAGCAATTTAGCGACAGTGGAACCAACTTGCGGGGCATTATTAAGGCCAAACAGCAGCTCGAATGGTTTTCACTGATCTTGATATTTGGGAGGAAATTTTGATAACCAACGAGACCCATTTCGCACTCTTTGGCGCCGTTAACAAGCACTTGATTGATGTTGTATTCAAAAACTAGTCCAAATAAATTGTAAAGGACCAAATTAAATAAAAATACATTATAAGTTGAAATCGTTTTTTTTTTTAAGCTATTCAATATTCACGTACCGACATAAAAGATGGCGCACCCTCTATGTATGTGCATGTATTTCTAGTTACTATGTATGCGTAGTGGTAAGTATGTAGAGTCATTATAGATATTACATTTACCAACGCTAACACAAATGCTGCCAAAACGTTAAGCATTCACTAAGAAATACTGAAGCTAGCTTGTTGTGAACACTTCTTCTTTTTCTACTCCCTCACTTCTACTTCATGGCGATCTTGTTGTTCTCTTGGTTATTTACTTAGTTATTGGTGCTCCTCCTACGGTAGCTCCCACTGTTGCGGTTTGTTTTTTTTTTTTTGCTTCTACTCTTGCCTGCACATATTTCCAACACTTCCTTATTTCCTTCCTTCCTTCCGTTTGTTTGCTTGTTTTTTCTTTTCATTTTTTATATACGCTTACATGCATCCGTCTGTCTGTTGTTCCATTTTCCTTCCCTGCACGTTCATTCGTCCGTCCGTCCGTCCGTCCATCCATCCGTTCATGTGCATGTCCTTGTATATTGCAAGCTTCAAATTAAACATCCGTTTTTGTTAAGAAATCCATTTGTTTAATTACTTTAGCTTGTGTGCGTTAAAGAAAACTACAACAACAAATATTCTCGCATACACATACATGAGTACAAGAAAGTACATGAGAACACAAAGCATAAAAAAAGATCGAGCATATCAAAAAATATGAATGGTTTAAGAAAAAGATGTATGAATATTAAAAAAAAATACTCTTCCATGTGTATTGGGTGGTCCATTTAACATTTGGAATTTGAACTACAGGTTATTTTGAGTGTGGCAACTCTACTGTCATTCGTATTATGACGGGAAATTAGTTTTATATTTGCGGTTAACGAAATGGGTCGAAATACGTGTGAACAAAGTTGGGAAATACTAAAAGTGTACTTGCAAAATGGTGAATCTTCTACCGAAAGTATAAGAAAAATACGTTCAAAATTTGGTAGAAGAAAGACTTCTATGCAATTTGTAGATCAATTTGTGAAACATGTGCTTGGAACTGGATCTTTATTGGATAAAAAAAATACGTTATCATAGTTCTTCAATGCGAAAAATCGAAAAAATGCCTACTGTTGCTCAGAATATGCAAGACGAACCAACCACATCAGCTCGTCATCGTTCCCAAGATTTGAACAAATCACGCCCTTCTTTGTTTCGAATTTAGCATAAAGACCTCGGTAGAAAGTCATACAAAGTTCAATAGCTGCAACAGATGAAGCTACAAGACCATCCGCAACGTTTTCGGTTCGCTAATTGGACTCTGGAATGTTTGGAAGAAGATGAGTATTTTACCATAAAACCATCTTTTCTAACGAAGCTCACTTTGACCTCGGTGGTTACACTAATAAGCAACATTTTCGCATCTACGGCTCAGAAAATCTATGCACGATTGTTGAGAAGTCATTGAACATTTAACGAGTAACTGTTTGGTGTGTTTGTGGACTGGAGGTCGCTGTCGTATAGTTGGTAGTGCGTTGGCCTGCTACGCAAAGTGTCCGGGGTTCAAATCTCGGCACAAGCTAAACCAAAATTTTAAAAAAAGAATTTTGTTTTAGCCTCTTGGTAGGCAATGGCTAATCTATAAGAGCAAAAATTTCCTATGAAAAGCTTTTCACTTCGCAGTTCGAATTCGCTGTAGGTCGCTTTCATTCATGTACAAAAATTTATAACACGCACGACATTAGTGGATACGAAAAAGCCGGGTCTAGGTCCTCCATGGGCTGTTGTGCCATTAAAAGAAAAGAAGAAGGTATCATTGGGTAATTTTTCTTGAAAATGAAAAATGAAGATGCGTTGCAGTGCAGTAATTTAAAAAAAAGAATTTTGTTTTAGCCTCTTGGCAGGCAATGGCTAATCTATAAGAGCAAAAATTTCCTATGAAAAGCTTTTCACTTCGCAGTTCGAATTCGCTGTAGGTCACTTTCATTCATGTACAAAAATTTATAACACGCACGACATTAGTGGATACGAAAAAGCCGGGTCTAGGTCCTCCATGGGCTGTTGTGCCATTAAAAGAAAAGAAGAAGGTATCATTGGGTAATTTTTCTTGAAAATGAAAAATGAAGATGCGTTGCAGTGCAAGGCGTGTGCATTGGCCACCACGCCACCATGGTACTACAGCTCCAAACAGTCGAAAATATACTGAAAAATTGGATTGATCGTATGAGCTAATGCAAGTCCAGCCGAGGAAGTCCTTTGAATGAAAGAGTATTTCAAATTAACCGGAAGGATTGTACTTTATAAATAATAAAAATCACAAAAAACCACATTGAAAAAAAATGTTTGTTAGTTATTTACACCGAAATTAACTTCCAAAATCAATTACATTATTTCTAAAATGAAAGATTTTTAAAGTAGACGATGCGGCACATAGTTTTCTTGGTTAATAAAGTCCAATGCCGACTATAAGTATGTACACCACCAAGATTCATAGTTTTACCCCAACTCCCTATAGTCAATGAAAACTAGGAGCTACCTGCAGCAATGTTTCCAGAAAGAAATAACCCATAAGTAGTGAAATGTTTATTAAATGCGCAAAGTTACTTACGTCATTTACTAGCAAATATACGTTTATATACTTAGTCCCAATAAATGTTGGATACTAACAAAGTAAGTAATTTTCAGTAAGTAAGTCAATAAGTTAACTACATTCTTGTTATGGGAAAGCTTAAAGAGCATGGCAGCAGAATTTTTATTACCATATTTATTTTATTATAATAAAAGGATTTTTCCTTCAAAATTTTATATACATATATTTAGAATTGTTTTTCCAAAATTTGTATGCTTGAGTTAAATTTAAACTTTTCGTTTTTACGCTTGTGTCTCCATACAACTCTCATCAAGAGCAAAAAGAAAAACAGAAAGATACCGTCGTCAACGGCATCGGTGAATTGCAAAAGCATTTGAAACTTTTTAGCTGACAGTATTTTTATACAAGTTTATGTGGCATAAACACATGTGCATCGCAGAAACACACACACACATATAATATACATACCCGATTACAAAAAACATATGTGAGTTACCAAACACTTACAGACATACACATAAACACTGATGAGACAATTGCATCTCCCAGGAGAACTTAAGATCATCATTGGAGTAATTAGCGAGCACTGTAGACCGAGCAATGATTTGGTGTTTCGTTCGAGAGCATTTGTAATCCTTTTTAGTATACCATACCCCAGACCATAGTGTAATCGTTTTGACCTCCAAAAGGAGGAATGGCGTTTTCTCACTCTTTTGCTTCTATGGAGTAGTAGTTAATTTTTTTTTCCTGAGCCTTATTCAGATGTGATATATTGGGTCTTGAATTATGTGTTTTTAATAACATTGACATTAAAGGTATTAGCCAATGTCAAGTTTACCCAGAATACCTTATACATCACATTGTGAATCAAGCCCGACCCATTTCATGGAAACAGGGAATAGTTACAGGGGGTCAAATCTGGAGAACATGGTGGATAATTGTTGTTTATCCGTTTTCAAGGTATTCGATGTGAAATATACCAAGTGCATCCCAAAAAAATGTCGCCATGACCTTGTGTTGGTCGACAGACTCACATTGGCCATCTTCGGCACCGATACGCCGGAGAAACCCAATGTCTCGATTATTTCTTGAAGATGTGCCATGAACTTCATCCAACAAGGCTTTGTTTTATCTTTGAAATTGTCGTTTCTTTCTTTCGATTGTAAAAATGTATTGAAAATAAAAAATAATATCAATAAAAAAAAAAAATAAAAAATTGCAACGTGAAATTCTCAATTTAACGAGTTTGCGATTTAGCGAAAGAGAAATTAACTGTTACTTTTCGTTTTTTTGCTCTTAATACATTTGTTATTGTTGCTATTACTTATTATCAAGTCCGAGCATAAATCTCTTTTATCGCTCGCTTTGGATTATTAGAGGACCAATCGTTTGAGCAGTAATCAGAAATTGTCCAACTGGGCTGTGTACAAATGAAAGTATGTGTGTTTTTGCTATTGTGACAGGCATGAAAAACATTTAGAAAACTGTATGCATGTGTGTGTTTGTGTCAAATATGTTTATTTTATTTTTGTTCTTCTTCTTTAGCGTCAACGTCTGCAACTTCAAATACCTGTTCCTTTATTTTTTATTCCTCACCTTTTTTCTTGGTAAGCTTTACTTATGAACTTAGAAGTTTAGGTATAGGTAAAATAGTTTCGTTTTGCTTTGTTGTTTTCTTCGTGTTGGATGCAGCAAATGTACCCACATACTTATTTATTTCGCATTTCAATTCCTTTGTACATTAACTTTTTGATGTTGTTGTTGTTGTTGTTTTGGCATCTCAAAATACTTGGAACAAACACACAACAACAGAAGCAGCAAAAAACTTTTCGACATTATTGATTGAATAAAGAAAAACTATTTCTGTTGGCAATTGAGGTGGCGCGCATTACTTTTCTCTGACAACATATTTTGTGTTGGCAGCAGCACCAGCAACCACAGCATGTTCGAAAGTATTTTATAACAGGTGCACGAAAACAAAAAAACTTGTGTGTAAGAAAAAAGCTTCTCTCATTTGCTTAAAAATTTTTCGGTATTTTACTTCTTTTTCCTTTTATTGTTGGAAGTAAAAATTGTAGTTAGCAAAGACTTTTAGATATTGATCAGAGCCAATCAGTCCTCGCAGTTAATACTTTGCTGCGTTGTGACTTTTGTTGTTGTATTTTCATTTATAATAATATATCTTTTGAATAAATAAATAGATAATTACTCTCACTCTCTCTCTCTCTCTTAGTGTTAACACTAGACTCATTCTGTATGCTGAGAAAAAATGTTTAGAACCCTTTTTAAGTAGGTATATATTATATTTTAGTTCTTCTTTCTCTCTCTTATTCTACAATGGATAATTTGAGAGTATGTATGTACCATATGTAGACAAAGAAGTTCAACATTTCAATCTATTCCGTTGGAAAAACAAATTGTGCTACTGTCAATGAGATACATTGATAGTACATATTACAGAATTTTTGTAACCGGGTGTTAGGTAGGCCGAGAGTGATCTATGTATCTAGATCTACCCAACTTTAAGACATTTTTTGACCATCTAACAGTTAATCGAAAATGGATAACATTTTTATTGTTTGAATGAAGAATTTTGAAGAAAAATGTGTATCAAATTATATTATACATATACTTGAAATAGCATAACGATTTCAACGTTACGAGTACTTATTAAATATAAAGATTCTTACCAATTTAACTGAATCCACATTGAATGAATCAATCCAAAACTTACCTGAAATTAAAAGAAAAACTTGAATTATTATAATTTTAATTTAGTAAATTAAGTTGTTGAATTTTTAAATTCAAGTTTATAATATTTGTGCAACCTTCTAACATTCTTTGACTCAGAAAGCTTCAACAGGGTAGTCAATTTATTAAAGCATTAGTTGCACAATCATTTAATTAATAATTTAATTAAAATATGGTGATATAAAAATATAACACGCAAAACATGACTGGACGTGAAGCGCTCGGCAAAGGCCCTCCATGGGCTCCTGTTCTATTAAAAGAAGAAGCTGTTATGAAATATAGAAAGTGTCGTACTTGATAGTGCGTTGACTGTTATGTAGTTTTCAAATCCAAGCACAGGCAAAATCAAAAAACCAAAAAAGGCAATGGCAAACCTGCAAGAGTAAAAATTGCCTAAGAAAAAGGTTTTTCAATTCGCCGTTCGGATTCGGCATAAAACTGTAGATCCCTTCCATTTATGTACAAAAACATAACACGCGCAAAATGAGTGGATGCGAAAAACTTGGCCTATGCCCTCCATGGGCTGTTATACCATTAAAAGGAAGAAGAAGTAATTGGTCAAAGAGTAAATAATAAACCAGTAACATTTCTTTTAATTCTGGGTCAGTATGATTGCGCTATTTGATTAACATTTATGTAGCTAGACCTTGGCTTGAGGTGACTGATGATATTAAGTACTTGGTCCTACCTCTAATATTGTCTGGCTTCTTTCGCTGGAAGCAGGATAGGATAACAATTTTATTTATATTTCATTTTTACTATAATTGGATAGTACAATTATTCTATAATATAGACTAAGTGTTTGGGAAGATCAATTACTTTTCTTCCCACTCTCAAATCGATCTATTTATTTTGTGTAATATCAAACAAGCTTTTAAATGGATAGTCCGTACTAAAGATAATCACTTTAAAAAGGAATATACACTTTCAGCCAGAAAATAGAGCAAAATGTGTAAATCTTGTATGTAGTTACCAGGTGTAAGTATGAAACCGGTAATGACATCTCTGTGTCAATCTGTCGCCAGGTAAAACTATACGCTCTTTCAAACCAAATCATTGGCGGCATTTCTTCGCATTTAGTTCTGTCAACAATATTCAGTTCATAAACAATCAAGTTTCATACAATACAATTTCCCACCCAACCCCCCCGAATCCCCCCTCCCCCCCTCGTAAAAATGTTGAATTTTGTGCCTGCAAACTACGATATGCGAACATCATTGATTTTCTGTTTCCAATTGAAGAAATCTGCTTTGGAATCTCATCGAATGCTTGTTGAAGCTTACGGCTAGCAAGCCCAAGGCAACAGTACAACGAGTGGTTCAATAAGTTTAAAAGTGGCGATTTTGATGTGAGAAACGAAGAACGTGGAAGACCACCGAAAAAGTTTGAAGATGCCGAATCGCAAGCTTTACTTGATGAGGATGATGGTCAAACGCAAGAAAAACTTGCAGAACAATCAAATGTAACTCAACAATGCATTTCTCAATGTTTAAAAACCATGGGATTGATTTTGAAGGTGGGAAGATGGGGAAGATGTGTGCCGTATGAATTGACTGAAAGAGAGCAAGAAAATCGAAAAACAACCTATGAAATGTTGCTCGGTAGGTACAAAAAAGAAAGTCATATCTTCATCAAATTGCTACTGCGATGAAAAATGGATCTATTTCGAGAATCCCAAATGTAAACGATCATATGTTAAGCCCGGTACACCGGCCAAATCGACAGCAAAGCCAAATAGCTTCGGAAAGAAGATGATGCTCTGTGTTTTCTGGGATCAGCGAGGTGTTATCTGGTTTGACCTTTTGAAACCAGGTGAAACAGTTACTGGTCAACGCTACCAACAACAATTGGCCGATTTGAATAGTGCTTTGTGCCAAAAACGTCCAGAATATCAATCTGGGCAACACAAAGTGATTTTTCTTGATGACAATGCACCAATGCAGACTCGGGAATTGGTACAGTTGCCACCAGACTTGGCTTCATCTGAGTACCACTTATTTTCATCAATGGGGCACGAACTTGCTGAGCAGCACTTCGATTCATACAAAAATGTGAAAAAAAAGATCGATGACTGGTTTGACTTTAAAACGAACAGCTTTTTTGGCGAGGCATTCATAAGTTGCCAGAGAGATGGGATAAATGTGTAGCTATCGATGGCCATTACTTTGAAAATTGAATGTATAACCATTTTTCTTAAATAAACGTGTGTTTTCTTAAAAAAATTACATACTTGTACACATGGCAAGCAAGCAAAAAGTTTTATTGTTTCATTTAATAACTTAAATTTTTTTAAATAAAGACTTAATTTGGCACAGACTTTAAATTTTCGTAGAAATCAATAACCCTGGAAGTGACAATTTTGTGAACATTAAATCAATTATAACGCTGGGAAAAAATTTAACTTTATTTAGAAATACTTATATGCAGGAGTCACTTTTAAGACTAGAAAAGTTTATGATTTAGAAAATAATATTTTGGTAAGAGATTTTGCTTCCATGTTGTCAAGTGTACTTGACTTAATTTTACTTAATTTTAATTAAAGACTTCAATATGAGAACTTTTAATTCCGCCAGCCAAAACACAATCAGAGGAGGAAAATAAATAAATCGGAGAATTGAAAATTCATTGCTTTTTACATACATACAAAATTTGCTTCTGTCGCAGAGCTGTCGTTAAAAATGCTGTTATTATTGAAAGTTGTCAATAATGTTGCTGCTATTAATATTGTTGTCGTCGCTACAGCACTGCTACATCGGCAACTACTTGTTCACACTGATTGCTGTTGCATGTTGTACAATATTTTCGTATTGCTTTTTTTCATTTTGGCTTTGCTTCTTGTTTATTTGCAGCAGCAGTGCGCGCGATTTGCATTGTATGTGAAATTTACACTCAATTAATGTTAATTCGTAGCAATTTTAACAACAAAATTAAAATTGTAGTGTACATGATTGCTTGCCGTAGTAGCTGTTGCTTCATAATATAATATCAACAACAACAGTGCACAAGAACAGCACACAACAACACTTTATTCGTAATGTTTTAATACAAATATAAAATAGTAGTTACGGCAGCTCCGGCGGCAAAGGCAACAACATGTAAATGACGCATGTAAAATCTTGTGTAAATATAATATATCTACATAAAAAAAAAATATATATATATACACATAATATATTGTAGAAAATTAAGTAAATATCGTGTAATTAAGCAAATACAAAAACGAATAAAAAAATACTTAAATAAATGGTGATTTTTTTAAAGCTTGGTTTCTGAAAATTAAAAAAAAAACACAAAAATTTTACAAAAGTGAATGAAATTTTTATTTGGATCGATAAATCAATTCCTGCCATTTACTTTTTAAAGATAATTTCACTTAAATGTTGCCCGCGGCTATGCTTCGAGTGGGTCATTCTGCAGGTCCAATTTTGGCAGACTTTTCATACATTTCGGCCGGAATCTCACCAATGACGCAATAACGCGTTCAATGTTGGCTTCCAAAGCAGCAATCGTATTTGTCTTGTTCCTATATAAAGAGACTTATCATAGCCCCACAAAACATAGTCTAATAGTCTAACAGGGTCAAATCGTACGATCTTGGTTTGATTTTGACTGCACGAAAACGTGAGATGAACAGCTCACCAAATTCGCCTCTAAATTGATGCATGGTTTCGCGTGCAGTATGGCATGTGGCACAGTCCTGTTGGAACCACATGTCGGCCGAGTCCAATTCTAGTATTTTCGGCAAAAAAAAAACTGTTTTCATCGAACGGTACCTTTCTTCATTGACCGTAACGTTGCGGCCTTCATCGTCTTCGAAGAAGTATGGCCCAATGATGCCGCCTGTCCATAAACCGCACCAAACAGTGTATTTTTCGGGATGCATTGGTAGCTGCTAAAATGTCTCTGGCTGGTATTCACTCCAAATACTGCAATTCTGCTTATTCAAGTATTCATTGAGCCAAAAATGAACCGCGTCGCTGAAGACAATTTTGCGATAAAAAGGGCCCATTCACCAAAACTTGACATTGTGGTAGGTCGCCCGGCTTCGGTTCTTGCACCAGCTGTATTTTGTATGGCATTAATCCGAGATCTTTGCGCAAAATCTTCCATGTGATCGAATAACACAAACCCAATTGCTGTGATCGGCGCCGAATGAACATATCGCGATCTTCTTCAACACTGGCGGATACAGCAGCAATATTCTCTTCGCTACGCACTCTATGGATACGATTTGGTGGATTGATGTCCAATAAAGTGAAACTGGTGCGAAATTTGGTCACAATGAGCTGAGTAGCCTGTTATGGGGTCGATTATGACGACCATAAAATGGTCGTAGCTTGCGAAACACATTTTTCACAGAGCACGAATTTTGCTTATAAATTTCAAAAATTTCCAAACATTGTCCAGGTGTAAGTTTATTCAAGATCATCACTTTATTTGATATACATATGTGCAACAAATTAAATTTTGTATTGAAGCAACAAAAGTTTTTAAATTACATACTATTCTTCTTTTTGTACTTCTTCTTCTATTGTGCCACACTTTACGCTACTACTACTTTTTCCGGAGCGTGACAAATTTAAAAATCAATTTTTCTTACTTTTTATTCCTAACTAAGTACTTATAAAGGGTGATCAATCCAAAATTTTGTATAATTTGAACTACTGGTTATTTTAAGTGAAGCAACTTTAATGCCATTCGTATTATTACGCGCAGTTAGTTTTGCATATGCGGTTAATGAAATGGGTCGAAATACGTGTGAACAACGTTGGGAAATACTAAAAGTGTACTTGCAAAATGGTGAATTTTCTACCTCAAGTGTTAGAAAATTAAATTCAAAATTCCGTAGAAGAGAAGCAATTCCGTAGAACGCAATTTGTGAATCAATTTGTCAAAGGTGTGTGTGAAACTGGATCTTCATAGCTACAGCAACTCACCTTCGCTCTCAGGAATTGAACATTTTGCTCACTTCTTTGTTGCTTATACTATACAAAGCCCTCGGTACGAATCCGTACAAAATTCAATTTGAAGCCACAAGACCAGATGAAATGTTTTCGGTTCGCTAATTGGACTCTGGAACGCTTGGAAGAAGATGAGTATTTTTACCGAAACATCTTAACAATCAGAATATCCATTCGCGATTGTTAAGAAGTCAATGCACCCATAACGAGTAATTGAAAGTTAGAAGAGAATGGTGCGTTTCAGTGAATGGTGTGCGCTACTGCAAAATGATTATTTGTGGCCTATTTTAGAAGATATGGGCTTAGACACCAGAGAAATAATTTATCTTTTGCGTGGTACTTAAGTTTGAAAATCGCGTTAATAGCCGTTTTGGTGATGGGCATTGGCCACCATGCAGTTGCGATTTCACTCCGTTGGTCTATTATTAGTGGGCGGCTGTTAAAGGTAAGTGTTACGCAAAAACATCGCGCTAAACAGTAGCATAACCAATAGTGGTCACAGGGTGTCCGAGTTCAAATCTCGACACTGTTATGTAAATCAACAATTGAGGCTCTTAAGGACGAAGTTGATGCAGCCATCGGTCAATTTCAGCTCCATATAGACGCAAATGTACTAAAAAATTGGATTGACCTTATGGGTTACTGCAAGGCCAGCCGAGGAAATTATAGTATAGTATTCCAAGATTAATCGGAAGGATTGTAATTTCCAATAATAAAAACCACATTGAAAATAAATTTGTCGTTTCTTATTTACACCAAAATCAAATTCCAAATTACAAATGGTCCATCCTGTATATACCATACTTATTTACGTCTTTTCTATAGCTTTAACTTTTTCATTATAAAAATGTAGCAGAATATCATTACAACTCGCCAGTGTCACCACATTGTCAACTCTTGCATGCATTTTCCATTTATTTATTTTGTTCATCAACCATTCATTTTACTGCTGTGCATCAACAGCATACCAGCCATCAGAAGAAACAACCAGCAGTAGTGGCACATTCTAAGCCATCAACAGCAGCGCTAGATTTTTTATCCTTTTGATCCCTTTTCAGAGCAGATAACATTAACATTGTTCAATCCATTAACTTCTAACACTTTTCATACTCCTGCAGAAACAAGAACCGACACAATATATTCTTCTTCTTCTTCTTTGTCTTCTTATTCACGTTTGAAGCACGAAGTTCTGGTGGCTTTTCTCCTGCACGCCCCTTTGTAATGTAGATTTTTCATTTTTACATAAATTTTCAATCACCAAAATCATTCATGCTTTGCTTTGTGATTTTTTTGTTTAGCAAAATTATGTAGGGGGAAAAGTGTGTGTATGTATGCATTTGTGCGCTGTCATCTTTTGTGTGCATATTTTTTTCATATGAAAAAATTTGAATCTGAAAATTTTTTGCGTGGTCGATCGAGTCTTTTTACTGGTTTATTATTTTTTTGAATATAATTAAAGGAAATTACAGTTTTATATTTGATATTACTTGTTTATCAATAATTATAACTTTTTATATACTAAGTATCATGTATGAATAATATTAATTAAAAGATGCCTCTAAGCGCTAAACAGTAGCAAAAACCAATAGTGGTCACAGAATGTCCACGTTCAAATCTTGGAACAGTTTTTCTACACGGCACCACATCTTCGTAGGCGCACCTCCAAAAGTGAATATTTCTTAAGAAAAGATTCGTATACGTTGTTCAAATTTGGTATAAAACGCTTCCATTCATGTACAAAAAAAACTCACACACTATGAATGGATGCGAAAGGGCTTAGGCCCTCCATGAACTTTTGTGCCATGAGAGAAGCAGAACTAAAAATTCAGGATCTTCCATCTTCAGAACATTCACGCCATATATATGTATCATCAAGTATGAGCCATATCTTCGAAAAAAAAGTAGCTTGAGTCCTTACTTACTCACTTAGCTGGCACTACAACATATGATCGGTCTTGGCCGCCTCGATAAAGCTTCACTAGTCACTTCAGCTATGCGCGCGCTGATGCCAGTTGATAAGGTGAAGTGCAGTTAGGTCGCCCTGTACCTTTTCTTTCCAACGAAGATTAGGAAATTCTATGTGTTCCTCCACCGTGGCTCGAATAAAACACCATTCTAGCCGGAGAGCTTTCAACATGATCCATACGCTTGGCTATGTCAGTGTCGGCGTACAGTTCATGGTTCCATCTTATTCGATACACGTCGTCCACATATTGGACCATAGATCTTAGGTAGTATCTTCCTCTCAAAACGCCTCTAGCAGCCATAAATTAGGACAGGAAGGGTAAGGGATTGTAGAACGTTATTTTCGTCGGTCGAAAGAGGGCTCTGCTTCTCAATTGCCTACTGAGCCCGTAGTAACACCTTACCAAAGTCAATGAATAGACCGCGATCAAGTACTTAACTACGTATGAGTAATATTATTACCATTAATTATATGAAAGGTGGCTCTCAGAGAACTACAGAGGCCATAAATAGTGGGAAATGCCTTGAGATTGTTCTCCTACTTTATCATTTGTATCAAGCTAAAGATTTTTCTTTCAAAAACCGATGAATGTCTCTTGATCCAGATCATGTATACTACGGCATATAAGTAATATTATTCAAGCATATACAGGAGTCTCTGAGTCAATATACCAAATCAACAGATAGTGACGCATTGCATGGAATTTGACCTATTTTTTATGATTTACATACGGTTCAAGATTTAGGATTCCGCCATCCAAAATTTAATCAACGAATTTTGCGCCAGTTCGAAAACGTCAGAACCATGACCGTTAAAATACAGAACCATGAATACCATACTTATGTTAAATATGTATGTTCATTATCGTAAGCATGATGCATAATCATCATACAAAATTGTGAAGCCAGAAAAGTTGACAGTTAATGCTTAATGACAGACATAAACGTATTTGTACGCTACAATTACCAAAAAAACATCCCCGAAAAAAGAAGAAAAATTTAGTAGATACACAAGCTACAAAACCAAATATAAAAGTATAAACTGTGTATATACATTTGTAAAAAATAAAACAAAAAAAGCAGAAAGAAAAAATATAATAATAATGTAAAATCGATACCAACAAAACCAAACGACAACGACAATTTTATTTAATTGTTTCAACAAATAAGCAAATTAATACTCAACTGCAATATCAAAAAATCCCAACAACAAGAGCGAGCTGGAGAAAAAATAAGTAAAAATAAAGTGGATGAAAAAATTCAGCGTACGATTTTTACAAATTGTTGAAAAATAAATTATGTAAATGTAATTAAAATTAATTGGAGTATACTTAAAATAGCGGGCGTTAAAAAAATTACAGAATATGAAACGAATGAGTATGAAAAATTTAAGTTTTTTGGTATTATGTTAAAAAATTGTGTAATATGGAAATATATTTTATCTGACTCATTATTACTCATTAAAAAATTTGAATTTAATTAGTTAGTTAGAAGCCAGAATTACAAATCTGTTTAATGACCATGTATACTAAGGATGAGTAATATTATTTAAGACTATAGGTGAAATACTCCTTAAAAGATCACCAGTCGTGTAGTTACTTAATTAATATTCTTATTGTATACCACAGCGTATGAGTGATATTATTATTGTAGATCTCACCTCCATGCCAACTATGAACCTATATATACAATTTCAATAATTTTTTGATTTTTGCATTCCTTCCCATATACCAGTAAATCTCAGGAAAAGCATAAATAATATTACATACACATTCTCTATACCATTTCAGTTCCTTAGTGTTGACTATTTAAACCTAATTACTTGAAAGTCTTGCAACACATTTATTACTTCCCGGGGGAAAAAACTCACGTAAGTATATTTACTGCTATACAAAAATTCCGCTGACAATTGTCCAAAATTAATGAAAACTAAAAATCCGTGCTTTCTTTACAGCAAATATCCACTATGTAAAGTTATCCCACCACGAACAAATACCCAATTACATATTTTTGTCAACGACTTTATGGAAAAATCTATATCAACAAATAACTGAAAGAAAAACTTGTGCATATGTCCACGTTCATACACAAAAAGTTGACACAAATCAAAAAAAAAAAATAAATGGTAAAAGAAAAAAAAAAAGGAAGAATAATGGTAACTTACTACTTTGAGAAAGTTACTTACAACCCAACAACTAAAAGTGTAAAACACAAATTGCTACAACTAACAAACAAACCAGCAAACAAACAAAGAAAGCAGAATCATACAATAACAAACAAACAAAAAAGGAAGAGAGCGAAAACAGTCAGACACAAATTGCGCGCAAACAAAACTTAAGTAAAACGATGTCAGCAAACAAAAAAAAAAAACCAAAAAAATAGTAACCACTGAAAAAACAGGTAAAATTTTCACCTGATTGACTAATTTTGCACTTGAAGATGACAAATTTCTGTTGAGAAACAACAGAAAAGAAAGTGCTATGTAATAAAAGTCAAAAAATAACAAAAATGCCCTTAAAAAATATCAACAGTGAGTTTGCTAGTGAAGGGATGGATTTTGATTGTGTGTGTTGATGATGAATATCTGGTGACTATTTGAACACATTCTTAGATACTTTTCCATACATGCTGAGTTTATAAACAGTTTAGAGAAGTTTATTTAAGTTTCTTTAGAAATTAATGTTAGTTTTATGAAGAGACATCGAGCATTAGTTGAAAAGAAAGATTGCGAAGTAAACTTTATTAAGCTTCCAGAAAAAAAGCATGAAGATTTCAAATGTTTATGAATCACGCTAATTCTATGTATCACGGAATCAAAAACTCGGTATACAAAACACATTCGTAGTTAATTGATTGATTCGGTAAGTAAGTTATAAACGAGTGGAAACCACAAGAATCAGCTATATTGTATCCTCATTCCTTTATGCTTCGTATTTTGAAACTATCAGCCATCTAGCCTCTCTTAGATATCGTAGATTAAGTTGTGATTCTATTGATTAAATATATTTAATCTTTAAGCATAAGTAATCTTCAATACTGAAGATGAGCCTGTCTCATAATTAACCACATTCTGCTAACTAAGCAGCGTTTATCAGCAGATGGTGGATTACAAATGATAATATCAATATCTTAGAATCACGGTCAATTACAGACAGCTTAAAAAAGTCAATGCAATCTTACTAGGAAAGTTCAACTGATCATAATCTCATCAAGGGCCAGAAGAAGGATATCAAATTGCATACAATTATCAGATTCACCCAGCAAATAGAAATTCGTTGTATATACGATCGCTGAGCGCTAATGAGTTGAATTGAATTTACAAATCACATGTTTTTTCTGGTTAATTTTTCTGGTCAAACTTAATCTGTGGAACTTTGACAGCGAAGCAATCACAATTAACCGTGAGTGTCCGGCGGTTACTGGTGCATATTCCTATGCCATTTCATTCACTCTTCTGTTTACCAATTGTGCTTACTTTCGAAAGTAAGTACTTCCCTTCATAAACATAATATCTCTGGGTGCCCTAACTGAGATGTCCAACCAGAGAGCCAGACTTTTGCATGATAATTTTATTATAGATCTCTTTTGCAATCTTTGTAATCACATGCCAAAACATAATGTAAAGGTGTCAAACTGAATTAAGCTTGACAATTTGCAACCTGATTTCCATAGAAGTCTAAAAGAGATAGGATGAGAATGATATTCATTAGTAAGGGAATCGTATTTCATTGGTGTGCCATGATGAACACCTTCGTATGAGGCTCTTCTTGAAGAGCCACGAATAATTAAAAAAAACAAATTTTTCATTTTATGTTCCTTAGAACAAAAACCTGATAAGCAAACTTCTAGAATCGATGCTCCATTACATCAGGATTTCACTTGCAAGTGCAGTACTTAATAATTTGTTAACACTTTCTAATATTTTAATTTAAATAAATCAAAGCTAAGTATATTGTTCAATGATACAAAAATAACTTTAAAATATGCATCGATTTGTAAATTAAAAAAGATTATGGTATTTATTTTTTCAAAAATTAATATACAATTTTTGCATAATAATTGACGCCTGGGGCGTAGAACACAAGGTAAAGTTCGTGACAGTCGCAGGTGCGTCCATGATCGATCCTTGCGCTTCTACGTTTCAATTCGACACACAGCCTCCTCGTGGAGTCCCGTGGATAGCGATCTGACATCCGTCAGTGAGTTAACTAATGTGTGCGGCGGGCTTCTCCATGGCCTTGAATGAATGGTTTTGCGTCGGGCTTGGAACCCACCATGTTAAAATACCCACCAATGAATCCTCACAATAAACCTCGGATAAAGAACCCCTCTAATGTTGACGACTCCCGCAAACGCCCAAAGGACAACGATTTATGGATATGCTGACATCACCGCTATACAGGAAATGCGATGGACGTGACAGGGTTGCTCCAGAAGAGAATCCTGTGATATCTACTACAGCTGTCATGCGTCGAGACACGAATTTGGTGTTGGATTTGTGGTTGGGAAGAAACTGCGTCATCTAGTCTCGAGGTTCACGGCCGTGAAAGAGCGCCTAGCCACTAACCGCATCAAGGAAAAATTCTTCAACATCAGCCTAATTTGTGTCCATGCCCCGACGGATGAGAAGGATGAAACGATTAAAGATGATTTCTACGAGCTCCTGGACAAAACTTATGAGCATTGCCCTCGCCACTATATTAAAATGTTGTTAGGCGACTTTAATGCCAAGGTGGGCAAGGAGACTCTCTCTGGTCCGACGATCGGAAAATTCAGTCTCCACGACGAAGCCACCGATAACTATATGAGACTGATCGACTTTGCCGCCGCACGAAACATGACAGTTAGTAGTACCAGATTTCAACATAAAGATATCCATAAGGCCACTTGGCTGTCCCCTGATCAAAACACAAGGAACCAGATTTATCACGTTGTGATGGACGGAAGGCACGCTTCCAATGTACTAGACGTACGCACAATACGTGGTGCAAACATCGACTCAGACCACTACTTGGTTGCAGCCAAGGTCTGCACACGTATATGTGTAGCAAATCGCGTACGGATAGGTACAAAGAGAAAGCTGGATGTCGAAAAGCTGCAATCACAACGGACAGCCAAAGTCTTTGCCAACCAACTTGCACTTCTCCTTTCGCAAAATACCCCTCAACTTGATGATATATGCGCACAGTGGACGCACATTTCCCGCTCTATGCGTACGGCTGCCGAATAGGTTCTAGGCTACCACCGTCGACCGAGAAATATGTGGTACGACCAAGAGTTTCCCGATGCTACTGAAGCGAAACACGCTGTTTACAGAGCCACCCTGCAGTCAGTTGCAACACGAGTTGCTAAGGAGCGATACAGAGAGTTGAGGAGGGAGGAGAAACGTTTTTTTAGGCGCAAGAAAAGAGATGAAGACGCGAGTTCAATGATAACGAAATGTTGCGGGACAGGATTGAGGTCCGAAAATTCTTTGAAAGAATAAGACGTCTGACTGATAGTTTGAAGACCGGGGCCTATTCCTGCAAGGATGAAGACGGAAATCTGGTGGCAGATGTTCAGGGCATAATACGATTATGGAGGGAGCACTTTTCGCAGCTGCTTAATGGCGATGACGGCAATAATCCCGCCACTGAGGAATCTACTCCGAAAACCCCAATAACTGACGGCGTTGAAGTACCACCGCCCGACTATGAGGAGGTCTGAACAGCCATTGCTCGGCTGAAAAACAATAAGTCTGCAGGTGCAGATGACCTGCCTGCTGAGTTGTTTAAGACCGGACGCGAAAAGCTCAAAAAACGCATGCATGAGCTTCTATGCAGAATATGGTCAGATGAAAGCATGCCAAGTGATTGGAACCTCAGCGTTCTCTGCCCAATCCATAAGAAAGGTGATTCCACGATCTGCGCCAACTACCGTGTGATAAGCCTTCTTAATATTGCATATAAGGTTCTATCGAGCGTACTGTGCGAAACACTGAAGCCCATCGTCAACAAACTGATTTAACCTTATCGGTGTGGCTTCAGGCGTGGTAAATCCACCATCGACCAGATATTCACACTACGCCAAATCCTGGAAAAGACCCGAGAAAAACAGATCGACACCCATCAGCTATTTGTCGATAATAAAGCCGCCTTCGACAGCACGATTAGGGATCACTTGTATTCCACAATGTTTGATTTTGGTATCCCTGTAAAGCTTTCGAGAGAAAGATACTCCGTAAGATCTACGGTCCAATATGCGTGGAAGACGTGTATCGAATAAGATGGAACGATGAGCTGTATGAGCTGTACGTCGACACTGACATAGTCAAGCGTATAAAAATTCAGCGGCTTCACTGGCTGGGTCATATTGAGTGAATGGAAGAAAGCGCTCCGGCTAGAAGAGTGTTTTATTTGAACAAAGGTGGAGGAATACGTGGAGGACGTCGTAATCTCCGTTGGAAAGACCAGGTGCAGGGTAACCTGACTGCACTTGGCCTTATCAACTGGCGCCAGCGCGCGCATAGCAGAAGTGACTGGCGAAGCTTTGTAGAGGCGGCCAAGACCAATCATCGGTTGTAGCGCCAGCTAAGGAAGTAAGTTTGTAATTGAATTAAAATATGAATAAAAATTTTTCACAAAAATAAAGAGAAAAAATATTATTTCGTATGACCAACCAAATGTTAGTCTTGTGTATGGTGAGTTTTGTCATATTGATTCTTCTCTAAGCCCAAAAACACCAACGAATTTGCATTACATTCTTAACCACTCGCGCACACACGGAAAGTGCATCCAAACAAGTTCGCAAAGAAATTTTTACTCCCCCATTTTTATTTATTTTTTTTGAAGCAAGTAAATCTCTACTAAATGCAGCACGAACTGCTTTGCAATTTACTTATTTCTAGTAAAGGAAAAACCTCATCCTCTAACATTGAACAATAAAGAGGAAGAAAAAATATACATGTAATTTGTTTATGCTGCATAAAAGCAAAGCAGCAGGTAGTCAGGCAGTCAGTCAGAGGCAGTACCTACAACAAAGTAGAAGAATACGAGTATGCTGTTGTCTTTTTTAGTAAACAGTTTTGATGTTGCTGTGGGCTTTGTTGCTGCTGTTGTGTTTAGACAACATTATGCAATATGGATGCATAAAGTAAAAAAAAACTTTACGCATTGCAATCTTAAGCAAACATAAAAGGCATCAACATAAAAGTCAAACTGCATTTACACACACACAAGGTAGAGAGAGAGAGAGTACAAGAGTAGTAAATATACAAATACAGAAACAAATTTTAAGGTGAGGTTTTATTATTGCATAAAAAAGATTTAAATCTGTTCAGCTGTTTGCTGCCAGTGCTGTATTAGGGTTAAAGAAATGTAGAGCTGCTGTTGCTGGTCTGCATGAAAGCAGAGAAAATTCATAAAAAGTGCACCTTTGATACTGAAATGTGATTTTACAAAGCAAGAATGTCAATATGATTTTGTGTTAAGGCTTTTGTTTTTTAACTTTTAGTTACACTCAAATACAGTAATCCCAAGGCAAGTAGGCATTGAAATTAATACTAATGTGGAACATAGAAGAACAGGAGCATCACATAAAGATGCATGGAAAAACTATTTAATGGCTCTAAGGCCTCGAATCGAGTTGGGTTAGAAAAAGGGGGAGGAAGAGGAGAAATTGTTATATGTAACTTAAAACTGAACATAGAAGTGTACCTATGTTCGTAGTAACCTTCTGTATACTTGACTTTGCTTACTAAATACGAGAAAGAAACAACAACGAAAGCATAAAAAATCAGCCACTGAATTTCACCTGATTAATTTACCTAGAGCTAATAAATGGGAAATAGGAAATACTACAATGAAAATATCATAATTTAGTAAACAGTGTGTAATATAAAACGCTCTCCAGTAGCGGAGAATCCAGATCTCATATGATGTTTACAACTAGCAATAGATAAGGGCATACAAAACAAGCCGAGCCAACGACCGACGTTTAATCACTTGTATTGTATATGAAAATTGTGAAACAATTTCATTCCTTGAGTTATTTCCGTGTTCATTTAATACCAAAGATATACACGTTTCCAACTCATTTAAGCATTGTGGCACTTAATCAGCATATTTACTGTACGTGCAGCAAGTTTATTTTCGACAAAAGCCTTTGCCAATGTTAATAAGTATATGGTATGCAGGTGTGTAGATAACTAAGAGAATTCAGCATATATTAAAAGATTATAGTGAAGTATTTATGTATTGAATTTTTTAGGAAATTATTTATGAGAAGAAAATATCAAGTATATGTATGTACGTCATGTGGTGAAAAAAATTGAATACAGTGAAGAAATTAATTTTTTGTTTGGTTTTGAAAGATCACAGCATGAACTTAAAAGAAGAAAACCAAGAAGAAAGCATTCTGGAATATTAATTATTTCCTACAAGAGAAATCTTTTTTATACTTCGCTTCAAAAACAATTTTAATTGTTGCCAGCTATTGAAGAAGCAATTTGAGCTTCAATCGAAATGTAATTGATAAAGTAAGTTTTATAGCATGTTTCATAAAATGTTATAGAATGTGTTATGGTGGATAGATTTTTCATAGCACAAGTCATACACAAAACAGGTTTACATACATAATTAAAATTAAATACTTAGGAATCACTGTGGTTCCAATAAAGATCATAATTACGTTTCTGAAAAAATAGAGCAGAAATAAGAGCAAAGAAAACATAAGATCACAATGAAACACTTATTAAGTATAATTAAATTAAATAATAAAATAAAAAAACATATTTTCTAAGCTTCCTTTGTAAATCAAATATAATTTTAATGTAATTTTTATTTTAAAGCGGAAATTCTTTTAGAAAATCACGTATAAACTTGCTACCTGCAGTGATTTTTTAATATCACTCATAATGTGCAAGCATATGTCATACACACATACATTTAATCACACACATACACGCGTTCGTTACTCCATTCCAAAAGAACAAGAGTGCGAATTGTAACGTTGTATTTGTGTTTCGTTTGTTTGCATATACAAACATATGCAGTAAAAGTTAGTCGCTCTCTCTCTACCATCCCTTTGCTCTCGTTTTTCTTCCTCTATCTTTCTCGCTGTATGTCAACATAAAAACGTACAAACTTCCGCCGGAAGTTGTATATGTTATTAGCTAAAGGAGGAAGTTCTATTGGCGCTGTGTACCCATAGTGTTCGTCTTGCAATGAGAGTAAGTACATAAAGTGAAATAAAGTTTGAAGTTTCGAAAATTATGATTCGTCAAACATCAAAAGCATTCAGAGCTAAATATTTTTATAGGCATTTCCAGCAGAAATGTAAATAAACTATTTATATTCAGATCGTGAAACTTGAATACACTTATTTAAAATGATAAACTCTTTAGGATCGGGAAAATATTATTTCCAAAATCAGTGCTATGTAGTTCTGTAAAAAAAGCTAAATGTCAAGAAAGTCAAGAACACGAAGTGAACTGTGAGAACTTATGACCAATGGCAAAGGAACCTCCTGGAGTAGGAAAAGTTAGGGTATTGTGACAATATTTTCAGAACAACAGCATTCACATACATTAACAAAAACTCAGCTGTCTACATATATATACAATGTACGAGTATGTATATGTATAGTTAGCTAGATAACGATCTACGAATATCAACGAATTACAAACGTCATCTAGAGACTACAAAATGCAGTATGGTTCGTGGCCTGGTAAGATATAACATAAAAGTAAGTAATTTCAAATATCCATAACGCCGGAATTGCCTCTGTTTATAAGCATACGAGTATGTATGAGTAGCAACTTACAAATTTATGAGTATTTCTTCGTTGAAGTAGCAACAGCAAGCAACGCACATTGGGCCAGTGGCCTTACATTGTTGGCCAAAAGTCAGAAAGTCTTTCGATTTGCTTGAAATCTGTTACTCTGAGGTTTTTGGGGTTACTTAATTCAAATATGTACTTAGTTAAGATTTCGAAAATCAAAATGGTGGATCCAATATGTCAGACCAATTTTTTTAATTATTTGGTATTTTCAAGGGTGTTTTGGGGGTCGCTGACTTAAAATCTTTGCATTTTCGAAAATCAAAATGGCCATCTGATTTGTAGTGGGGATGGTAAAAATAGTGTTAATGTCTTGAGGCTGTCTTGAGGCAGCTATGTATCACGTATTCTATTGATATCTATGCTATACTTTCCAGTAATCAGATATCGACCTCTGAAACATATTTAGTATCTGTATAGAGAAAAGACTCCATGCCAAGTTTTAAGCGAACATCTCCAAAACTGAGATACTAGTTCATATAGAAGCAGATAGATCGAAAACGTTGTTTAGAAAAGAAGCCATTTGTATACATAGTTATTTAGAATGTAGTGGGATATTGGGGGATCTGTAATCGGTACACATATCTAACATACATAAATCTCAAATTTTCAAACACTCAACTGAAACTTTATATTATTTCAGTAAGTTACAGCTAATTGATTCCATTGTTTTACTTTTCCCTCTGTTAACATTAACAGGGATTTGTGTTCTTTATGGTAATAATTAAGAAAAAGTATTTTTACCCACGAATATGATGAAAATTCAATAAGGTGTTTGAACTGTACGGAACTGTAGTAAACTGAATAAGAAACAGAATATGACAAACTTAACCTTAGAAAACCTTTCTATAGTGTGTTTAAATAGTGTTTAAATCTGCATTTTTAGTTTTGTCCAAAATGAACTTTTGGCTCTACAAGTAGCTTCGCTGGCCCATAGTGCAGAGGTAGCAAGTTCAGCAGCTGAACACATTTCTTTCGTGTTTTTCTGCATCTTTTTTATGGTACATATAAACTTAATATCCGGTGTGAATAAAAGAAATTTTAAAAAGTTTAAGACAACTTCCGCTACTGCGCTGCAGATATGCGAAAAAAATTACTTTTAACTGGCGTTGGGCAAAATAAGGTGGAGAAAAACGCAGCAAGAGTGAGAGAGCGAAAATGAGAACGAGAAAATACAGTGATTTGGAGTAGAACTCTATAGCGAGAAACCTCTGTTCTTACTTTGTTGAGACCGGAAATTGAATATTTTTCTCTTGATATTTTGAAATATTTAAAATATGAAATATAATAGCAGCAACAGCTCTCTCTAGTATTAGTACAAAAAACAGGTTTAGCAGAGAACTGCATTATGCGGGAGCATAACAAAATTCTCAAAAATCTTAGTGTATTCTCAGTATTGGAATTCACTCAAAAAGAGAAGGTTTTCAGCAGCAGGCACTTAAGCACATGAACATGCCGCTTTAATTATGTGAATAAAAATTGAAAAACCATATTACTCAAGCGAGATCTCATCTTTAGCAATTGATTTCATTGTAGTAATTTTATAACCAGATACATTCACATGTACTTATGTAAATAATGTTTTAATATTAATTTACTGTATGTCACGTTTGCGTTGTCACTTGTAAAATGAAAAAAATTTCAATTTATTTTCAATGCTGCTGTTTTTTGCTTTTCTTTTTTCACATGTATGCATACATATTCATTAAATTTCAATGTGGTAGCAGCAAGTGCGCCTTCAATTATACTTTAAAGTTATTATTTTTATCGCTTGTTTATCACTGCGGAGACAAACGGACAATGCCACCCCAAACAAATGCATGCAAATGAGATGTCAAGTGATGCGGCAGAAGCAGAAACAGCAGCAGCAACGGCAACGGCAGATCATATGCAAATTAAAAAACTATGGACATATGAATATATATTTTTCCTGGAAATAAATAACAACAGCAAGGAAAAAAGTCGAAAATAAATTTTAAATAATATGTAAGTATACATACTTATATAAATAAAAAGAATAAACATCAGTGAACTTCAATTAAAATCTGCGCCATATTTATAATTTTCTACATATCTGCATTTACTGTCGCATTTGCGATGCTGTAATTGCAGCGCGCGTAAATTAAAAAATTATTGAAAATAATCGAACTTATTTAATCATACACATATACATAAATACCATTCATTAATAAATGACTTCCAAACCTTCTCTTCATCCTCTCACTCTCCTCTCACTCCCTCTATGTGTCTCTTTCCGTTTACACTTTTGGCACACATCGTTTGATTATTTTCTACTCATTTTATTTTATTTAATTGCATTTGTAAGTATATTACATACACACACATACACACACATACACACACTCATATACACACATACACAGAGGCGTCGCAGATAATCTGAAGAGAGTGGTGATGTTTGTATGTTAGGTACAGTCAGTCACAGTAAATTGTATATACATAAATACTTATATAGTTGAGTTGTAAGAGTAGAGGATAAAAAAAACATAGCCACCGAGAACTTAAATCATTTCGGTTGATTTCTCATTTCTGACCGCATTCGCTATCGCTGCCTTTACCGCTGCTGCCACTGGTGCTGTCGTTGTCGCCGCTACTGCTGCTGCTTCTACGCGCCTGTAATTATGCACATTTTTCGTAATTAAATATTCTTTGTAATTTGCATGCGTACGCACATGTTTACCCGTTGGCTGTAAAGTGTTTCACACACACACACGCATACATAGTACACTTATACACGCAAACCCCAATATATACATGCGTGTTTTGGACGTGGCATTTATGGTATGTGTGTAGGTATGTACCATATATTTATTATGCTTAAAGTGGAAATTTTAAATTGCGGCATGCCAGCGGATATTAAAAATACTTATGTATTTTATATACAAACAAACAATTTTACGCTACACTCACATATTTACATCCATTTATATATCTACAAACAGCAAAAAAATACCAGCTGCTCATTGTTTGAAAAAAAATCTAAATTTTAAGTAGAACATATTAAATCAAACGTTACAGAATTTCACTTTAAGATGGAAGTACTTAACTTTATTTTGAAAGAAATTTTATTTTAGAATCGGCTGATTGATGGATAAATACAATTTTTTCAATATGTGTATTTCTGCTTCTTCTTTTAATGGCACATTATTGGGCTTAGGACGAGCTTTTCGCATCTACTCATATTGTGCGTGATATATTTGTTCACGAATGGAAATGGGCACTACAGTTTTGTGCCGATTCCGACCAGCGAAATGAAAAGCTTTTCTAAGGCAATTTTTATCTTGTAGCTTGCAATTTGCCATTGCATGTGCCGAGATTTGAACCCCGTACACTCTGCGTAGGAGGTCAACGTACTAGCAACTACGCCACAACGACCATCACTTTCAATATACTTATTATTTTAAAAATATATCCTATTTTATATAAATTCTGTTTAGAGCGGAAAATTCATTGAATTAAAGTTGAGCTTCAGTTTTTTGCCGGTTGATTTTTCACTGAGTGTATGCTACGTATACTTAGTATACACATATGTACTATATGTGCACACATATAGCCGACGATTAACCTTAAAATCGTGGTAGCGATCGTAGCGTGAATTTAACTTATACCCGAGCTATCAGTGCCTCCAGTGCACTTTGTATGGAAAAATTAAATACTTTTGTGTGTTAGATAACTTGGATAAATGTATTGAATGGTAAGTAAGCCCTAGGAAATTTCAAAATATCATCGATTTGTGTTTGTGGTCACTGAGTGCCCGAATGCTTCCTTTCCTATGGAAATCAGGGATGCCAGGTTGTGGGAAAATCTACAAATTGCTAGAAATAATCACACGTGTGGGGTAACGCGGATTTTTAAAAATTCTCTACACACCGTGCATTATTGAGGAATCTTTAATGTGAATCTTGCACAGCAAAGAGTGAAATTGGTATAATTAAAAAAAAAACGGCTTGATTTAAAATCAACTCTGTTCTAGAATAAATACTCGTCTAACGCCGTAAACATAACCTATTTATATGATGTATAAATAAAATGGCGTTAAGTGTCAAAACTTAGAAAGTGGTAATGTCAAAAGAACCAAAGGCAAGAAAGCTATGAATCAGTTTACATTTAGTTTATTTATGTATTTCTTATAAGTATTACATTGAATACATTTTCTTTAAATAAATTAATATGTGTTGTATGTAAAAGTCGAGGGTATATTGCGATCATTCTCATCTGGCCAGCTTCCGATGTCGCTCTCAGAATCAGGACCCTTGAATTTATTAATTTTTTTTTTATTTGCGTTGTTTTTGAGTGTTTTTCTGTTGCTTCCCCGGCAACTGAACTCAACAAAGTATCGTTGAAAATGAGATCGTCGCGTTAAAACATATTTCCAAGGATCTGTACACGTATAGCCAAACAAACTATGAATGCAAAAATAGTAAATAACTTTAACGGCAATTGTACATAAGTATGTCATACAAAAACACCAAAAAATCCCGAACGTTAAGTTGGGATGGCGTCCAAACTTTATAAACTATACACTTCTTATGTTGTGTTAGCCCAACAGCCCATGGAGGGCCTAGGTCGAGCTTTTCGTATCCAAATGAATGGAAGGGACCTGCAGTTTTATGCTGAATCCGAACGGTGAAGTGATAAGCTTTTATAGGAAATTTTTAATCTTGTAGGTTTGCCATTGCCTGCCAAGAGGCGGTGCAAGCAATGAATTTGCCTGTGCCGAAATTCGAACCCCGGATGTCCTGATACTGCGTATCAATCAGGCCAATACACTACCAACTACGCCACAGCGACACATAAACTCTACACAACCTGTGAAATAAATCTCTAATTAGCCTCCTCGAACCGTAATATTATTGTATTTTTACTTTTTATGTTGTCTTTTGAATATTTAATTCGTGTGGGAGGTAAGCGTGGTTATTATTCAATAACGGTACTTTTCACCAGAGCTTTTTTTGAGGAAATTTCCAATGAGTGCACAAACTTTTGCTTCAGTTTTTCCTTTGATATTAAGCTTTGAATATTTAACTTGTGTGGAAGATGAGTGTGACTATTACCCGATGTTTAAAGTTTTCACAGAAGTTATTGTAGAGGCTATTCCAAGGAAGTTTATCGAATTTAGTTTAATTTACTTTAGTAATTTCTTCAATATCACTTCTGTCACTTGTATGTGCGATACAACGTTTACTTGATCGATTTCAGAACTTAACCTCTGCACCAAGTTTTTTTTTGGGATGGCTTATGTCCTACTCTTGTTCACGGGCAAAAAGAGTGAGGACACTGTTTGCTCCAAACATTGTCAGGTCAAAATTGCTCTAAGTACGCAACTGCCTCATAAGTATTTTATAAAATATTTTATAAACCATATTTCTTAGTATATATATTTGGATATATATATATATATACGTGGACTACTTTTAACTTCCATTTGAAATTTCGTGAAAATATCCAGGAGGACGCTGAGTGCCCCAAACACGGTTTTAAGTTTAATTGCTGGCGCACAGTTCATTTGAAAAGAAAACCATTGCATTATGATTTTGTTAGTTTGCATTGTTTATGTGTTTTTTTATGTATTAATGAACAATTTAAATTAATTAGAAAGAAAATCTGATCTCAAATTTTTGCAATGCTTGAGTTTTTAATTACTTGTATATATAGAATTTGTCTTTTTAATTCTATGAATTCTATTAAGTTATGGAGTTTCTGTGATATTTATTTTCATAATTATTGGGGACTCAATTAGACAATATATGAAATTAATGAAAAATTTGTGTTTTTGAGTAATATCCTTAGGAATGTGATACTAATTTATGTTTCATAGAAGCACCATGAAATTTTAGAAAGTATGTGATATTCAAAGCCGACTTTTGCATTAACCCGTTAACCAAATACGCTTCTTTAAAGACACACTGTCGGTTGTCCGCACGGGATAATTTTCAATCATAATACTTCATTGTCACTCTAGATAAACACGCTTGCAAAATTTTAGATTTATTTGTGAACGCGCATGAAATTCTTCATTGATACTATTCATTAATCGGAGTGCCACAAAAAACTTCTTCCAACAATTCTAATAAATTTTTTGAGTTCTTTCAAACAACCGTTATACAAGAAGAAATAAAACGGATATAATTTAATGTTATGGCCAATAATTTAGCTTTCGCTTTCGGGCAAGTGGCCGCCGCGGCTGGTTCTAATAAATTCCAGCCGAGAAGCCCATTTTTCGACCACATTTTGCAGCAATTTTGTTGGAACCAAAGGTCATCCACATCAACATCCTCCACATCCTCCAATTCAGGCACGAAAAAGTAATTAATTCATTAATCATGGCTCTATAGCGTTCCCCATTGACTATAATATTATGACCAGCTTCATCTTTGAAGAAATATGGACCAATGATTCCATCTGCCCATAGTGCACACCAAACAGTGACTTTTTGAGGATGTAGCGGCGTCTCAACAATGGCTTGTGGATTATCATCACTCCAAATGCGACAATTTTGCTTATTATGGGTACGTTAATCCACGTTCAACCAAAAGTGAGCTTCATCGCTGAACAAAATTTTCTTGTGAAAATCGGGATCGGTGGCCATCTCGTTTTGGGCCCATTCACCGAACGTGTAACGCGTGATGGTCGTTCGGCTTCAATTCTTGCACGAATTGGATTTTGTAAGATCGCAAACCAAGATCCTTCCGCAAAATCTTCCATAAAGTCGATGGACACAGCTCCAATTGTTGCGCATCCGCGCATGGCGGATAGACTCATTTATATCTTCTTCGATACTCTGCTCCACAGCAGCAATAACGTCTACGATGCGCACTGTATGACGTCTCTGAGGATGCACATTATCCACATTATCCATAGTAAACGTGATGTCAAACCGATCCATGGTTGCTCGAATTACCGACTCTGCTTTGCGTTTATGTCGACCGAATATTGGACGCAGAGCGCGATGCGCTGCACGATTTGCAAACGTTGTTCAGGGGTAAGTCTATTCATTATGAAATGGCAAACCAAACTGAGCATAAATCAAGTGACAGCTGTCAAAAGGACCAACTCCGAAAAAGGTATTTCCAGATTGAAAACAACACCTCTAAAAACAAACACCCTTTACTACAACACGGACAGACTGGTTGATGGGACGATATTTACAACCAAAAATTGGAGGATGCTCTCTTAAAGTTGCAACTACTCGCACCTCAGAAATTGGGTAGCAATTAATAATAAGTTCCAAACGTCACATGTTGCAAAAAACATTTAGTACAGACGACCTCGATAGTCCAGTGGGTAGTAGACTGAACTCTCACCCAGGAGGTTGCGTGTTCGATTCTCGTTTTGGTGTGGTGGTTATTTTTTTTGTTTTACCATAGAACTTTTATTCTTATATTCCTACTAAAGATGATTTCAATGAGCTTATTCCTTAATACATACTTGTAAATTAAGACGCCTTACTGTCAATTATTAATTTAATGAAATTTGTAATGTAGTGTTTGTCTCCGTGTAGGAAAATAACCTTGTTTTTCAACCCATTTTTTTGGTCTGTAGTTAACAACCGTGAAAGGGTTTCGGCGTCGAAGTGTAAGTTCTACATAATTTAATGAACGAATCTATCTCAGCCTAAGAACAGTCCCTTAAGCAAACAGTTTTCAGTTTTCCTTTTGTTACTAAAACAAATTTGTTTACTTTGCTTAGCTTTCAACCACAATACATTTTCAACATCAATTTGATTCAATCACTATCATATATTTATGTATGTAAAAAACTAACCTTCTGTCTACACAAGTCAGACAATACTCAACTAATTTCCCTAACTCATTTCATGTAGCGGGACCAACTTCAATACGACTAAGTAAATCAAATTCATTCACCATTTTATAGCCGCATAAAAATAAATAAATAGATGGAAAATAACTTTACAAAATTAAAAGCAAAATAATAAATTGAATTTCCGCTATATCAATACTGTTCATTTGGAGCATGTTATATAAATATAAACTATGAAACTTTAGCTATCTATAGATGTAAATATGTATGTATGTATTTTCGAGGAGCAGCAGCAAATAAACAAACAAGCAACAGTTGCCATTGCGTCCAGTGAGCGTACGATTGAGTGTACAATAAACGTGAGTGTGTAGTAGCAGCAAAATTCAAATTCAAAGAGGCGGATACGGAAATACAAGTATTTTGTAATAAAGTGCGCCTCAGTACAGTATGTGTGTGTGAGTAAGGTGTGAATTCAAACAAACAGCAACAAAAATAAAATTGCGTTTTTATTTTCAATTTTTTTTATTCATTTCCATTTTCACAAACAACAATAAAAAAATATAAAATAAAATAAAATAAAAAACAAGAATTGCCAATTGACAGAGTTGAAAATTTGTACTTGAGTACAGAGGAAAATTGTACACTGCACACTTGTGCCCATATTGAAAAATAACAAAAACAACGGCAACAACTAAACAAGAGAACAACAACAATAACAAATACCAGGCAGTAGAAACTGAAAAAAAGTAATAAATGTATTGGCGAATGTGTTGAAAACAACGAAAAACCACTTCATAAATAATTCATTTACCACTCGCTTCCGCTTTGTGTGTGCGGGTTTTTATCTATGTACTAGTATTTACTTTTTTTTCTTTTGGTTTTTAATGTTTTTGTGGTAGAGATACTTGGTATTTTTTGTTTGTTTGTGATGAAGCGCTTGTCTTTTTTTGTACTGTGTGTGCAGATTTTCTTTGAGTGTCTGGGTGTTTGCTGCATGAAACATATGCTGCATTTGCTATATGCTGAAGCCAACCTAACGTAAAATTGACACGAACAAAGGCTTTCACGCCTTTGCAAGCATAAAATTGCTTTTTTATACATTCTACGTACCTACTATATTAAAACCAGACTTTCTTTTCTATGTTCTACAATTTCCAATAATGTGTATGTATTTGATATGTGTGAATGGTTTTGGTTGTGTGTGTGTTTTAGTCTTGTATGTATTTGTATCGATTTGTGTGATTGCATGCGTATTTGATTCAATTTTTCGCAATTTATTTCTAATTTTCGGTGATATCCTTTCAATGTTATCCTTTATCTCCAGTAAACTATGATATGTTGGGTTTTCTGTTTTGGATTTTCTTTCATTACTTAAGGAAATTGAAATATTGTTGACTTAAACGTGAAAAGGAAGTAAAGATTTGAAGTGAAAATAAAGTAGATGAATATGTAAAATATTCAATAAAATCTTTTTTTTAAGAGCAAGCACTTCAATATTGCCACTAAGGAGATAGCACTTCGTTTTGTGGGGGCTCATTTTATTCTAGTATAATTTAGGATAATTATCAGCTCAAAATTACACGAAAGGCAAAACCGGAAACCACATCAAGAAGATTTAGGACAAAACTAAATATCAGACAAAAATTTATCCATAAATTAGACCAAAATCTGTATGAAATTCAAACCAAATATCAGATAGAAATACTATCCAAAATTGAAATGAAATTTCATATTAATTCAATTTCATTTCATTCTGATTATTAAAAATTGAAATCGAAAATCATATTTACCAATTATATAATAGAACAAAAATTTATAAATAATTGTTTAAGTTATACATGGGCAAGCATACATATATGGGAAACAAATATATTATTTTTTATGTATTTTTGTAATTTAATATCTAATTTAATTCCCCAAATTAAGCGAACGAGAATAGCCTTTCATCGATGGATGCTGCGTTCATGGAGTTACTTTGAGGTGAAGTTTTTGTTACTTTTTTCACCTTTAAAATTGGATGGCGATTAACGCTATATATAAAAAAATACGTGGTCGCTGTGGCGTAGTGGTAATGCGTTGGACTGCTACGCAGAGTGTCCGGGGTTCAAATCTCGGCACAGGCAAAATCAAAAAAAAAAAAGTAGAAAAAATAATTTTTACACGGCACCACCTCTTGGCAGGCAATGGCAAACCTACAAAAATAAAAATTGCTATGAAAAGCTTTTCACTTCGCCGTTCGGATTCGGCATTAAACTGTAGGTCCCTTCCATTCATGTACAATTATAACACGCACAACATGAGTGGATGCGAAAAGCTCAGCCTAGGCCCTCCATGGGCTGTTGTGCCATTAAAAGTAAAGTAAAGTATAAAAAATACATACATAAATATCCCATGCAATATATATATACACAATATATATACAATTTTAATTCGTGTGCATTCACAATGATAAGATTGACGCAAGCTTGCATGATTCACCATTATGAACATAATATATAGTTTTGTAAACACTTAGTTTTCATTATTATTTTTTTTCAATTGGTAAACAAACAAAAATAATAAAGTAAATTTAAATTTTAAAAAAATTTAATTTCTACCTGAACTAATTTCAAACTCTAAGTTTCCTAAGTTATTAATGGTAAATATACGAGTATTAGTACAATATGAATATACCATATATGGTATCACCCTGAAAAGAAGGTTTTCAATTTTGTCATTTTTGCAGTATTATAGAATAATGAATTTACTTCTCCTTTTTATTTTTTGTCATAAGAAATTTTCTGTTCTTGGTCTGGAGTAGTAATATTAAATTAGGGAATTCTAATGAAGCCAGCCCTATAGAATCCAAAGGTAGGGTGAGAATCGTCATGAGCATGAGCAGCACTTAGATCTGCTTGCTCCAACATATCTATTTTTACCAATCCTCTCAGATACCTCATCTCTCACCATTATGCACACACAAGCACATTACACCGTTCTGGCCCAAGTGTCTCTCTGGGCAGCGACTTAAAAAAACCGAAAGAAGTATAAAAACCAGTTCAGAGCTCAAACCAAAACTACGGCTGAAATTCAAACGAAACACAGACTGAATTCTGATAAAAATAGACCAAAATCAAACCAAAATATCGAATGAAACTCAAAAAATTAAATCAAAAGATTAAGCAGAATCTCAGACTAAATCCCACTTTAAAATTCAAACCAAATACAACCCAAAAGCTGAGCAGGCACACCAAAGTTAATATAATAAGATATTGACGAAAAATAAGACCCTAATTCAAGTGCAGGATTGAAACCAAAAATCAAAATTTGAAAACAGATCTAAAGCTGAACTAAAACACAAATTCTAACTGACTAAAAGATAAGGAATAGAAAATGATATTAGTTGAAATTCAAATTTTATACTCAGCGTCATCTCGTGGCAGGCAATAGCAAACCTATAAGAGTAAAAATTGCCTATGAAAAGCTTTTCACTTCGCCGTTCAGATTCGGCATACAACTGTAGGGACCTATTCATTCTTGTACAAATATAACTCGCACAACATGAATGTTGTTGGCCTAGGCCTTTCATGGGCTGTTCCGCCAATAAGAGAAGAAAAAAGTGGTGTTTTACACAGATTTGATAGTTATTAAACAGAGCAATCAGTGTCGGGATGAGTTAGTTGCCTTTTTGAGTAACCGATTAAATGTTGGCCTTGTCTTTTGTTGCGTATTAGTGAATCATAGGAAGCATTGAAATGCTGGTTAAATCAAAGAGTGGTGTTTTTCCTGGTGAAAGTAAATACGGACTTATCCTTAGAAAATTAATTGAGTGTAAGGCATTCACTATGCTTTACAATAGGTTTACCTCAAAGGACAATTTGTCGGAAGAGCTTCACAGAAGGTGGTCAGTGCTATTGGAAGGTCTCTAGAATGCAAGCAATACTCACTGGCTGCTAGTGAGCTTTAAAGAATGTAACAATGGAAACCATGTTTCTCCAATGTCTGCTTTAATTTCAATTACTACACTGACAGCTCCAAAATAAGTTGCCCCCATCACACACATTGTAGGCGCTACAAGAATTTGAAAAAGAACATTCTCTTCCAATGATCAGACTTAAACTTAAAATATTTCAGAAACCCTTCCTTGGCAGATTAAGGGAAATTTTAGAATACAAAAGATTTACAGTTTCTTAGGCGGTGGTTTCAGGTACAATTTATTATTTTATTTAATTTAATTAAACACTTGTTTATTTCTACGCACAATTCTTCGAAACCTCAAAGTTAGTTTCTACTGCATTTATATTATTGAGTATATTACTTTTAGCGAAGTAAGTGTTAATATCGGTTTCACAAATGACTAATACAATTAGGATTAAAATCAACGACCAAAAATAAATTTAGCGCCTGTTGGCATAACTTTTACCAACACAAGGAACAATAGTTGAGTGTATACATCCACATTTAAGTACAAGCAACACCCCAAACATCCGTTTCCGTTTTCCTTGCAACGCTTTTCCGCAACTTACACCAACAAATGCATATATAAGATATTCGTAGCCATTATATGCATTTAGTTGTTGGCATTATGCTTGTTATTATTGTTGGTGTTGTGTCAAAAGGATGTGTGACGTATACATTTAAATGCAACTTAAGCGAAATTATAATTAAATCTACAAATGAATGAAGAATGAGGTAAGGAGATATGCATAATGGTGATACTAAGCTTGAAACGGAAATATGTGGATACAAACTTATATGTACTGTACTCATGTGCTCATAGATCAGAAGGACATATGGACAATAACCCAAAATGACAATATAAACAAAAACAAAGGGACTTCATTCTGATAATGACAGCATTGTGAAATTAAGCTATGTGAATACAAACGAGTATGTACGAAGATTGGTGCCACATATGCTATTACTTAAATGAAAAAGCTGAACAAATTTAAAATATTAGTACAAAAATGTTAGTAAGTAACTTTACCACAGTTGGAATGCAAGAAGTCTGAAAATTATTCTAAGTCATTAGTTGTAGAAGCAGTTAGAAATATGTTTGTATTTTTTAATGAGTGTTATTTTCGTAGAACTATTTGGGGCTAAGCACGTATATAGACGAGAAGCATGACTGATTCTTTATCAGTAATCGCTGAAGTGAACCTTACCTGAAATTTAACGAAAATTAAGGAAAGAAGGTTAGAATGAGGCATCTTGTCGATGCCTTTGTTCAAACTGAGCTTGTGAGAATTGTTTACATTTGAGGATCAATTAGTTTTCAAAAAACAGAATAAATGTGGTGATCAATTCAAAGATCATAAATTCTAACATATGTATGTAACCATACATACCATTCTTAAGAATTTCGATATTTCGACACAAACAAGTGTGTGGTACCATGAAGATATGAATAAGCGCATTCTCTTCTGGTCTTAGAGGAACGATCGATCAATTACTTATACTCAAACGTATACATAGTTTCCTTTTTCTTTAACTAAAATAATGAAAATGATTTGCACAATTGAGAAAAGCTAGAAATGAAAACAATTGCAGTAGTAGTCTGCGGTAAATGTGTTTGTTTTCTTAACAAATAGAACATTATACTTTCTTAAAAGAGATAGGAGAAAAATAAAAATTTAAAGCATACATTTGTGCATAATACACACATATGTATGCGTAGCTGCTAAATTTCAGCAACAACTTCTTTTAATAAAAATTTTAATTTTATTGTTACTATTATATGTTTTGTTGTTGTTTCGTCAGTTCATATTTATATGGCAGCAGTAAAGCATTTCCATCATCAAAACTCGTGAATAGAGTGAAAGAAACAGAAAAGAAAATAGAGAAATAGAGAGAGAAATAGTGATAGTGCAGTGACAGTCAGTGTGTGACAAACGTGACGTTGACATTTTGTTGTCAGCATTTTATTATTACGTGTGCCCAATGTATAGCTACATATGTAACAGCAACAATACCTACAGCAACAACAACGACGTTGACGCCAACGATGCTGATGACGATTTCCTTTCAAAATGCTGATGTTGTTGGTATCGGAGCTTCTGTATACATACTTACACATGTATATATGAATGTGCGAACCTTTGTATGTACATATGTATACATGAAATTATGCCATATAGTATGTGAGTTTGTATACATATATACATGCACACATAATAATATCCTTTTTCACGTAACTATCTATATTTTTGTTTATGTGTGTATATTTGCAAGTCCTTAGTAGAAATGATGTTGCAGAATTTGGGTGCATACGTTTCTCTCTGTGTACACGCCTGGCGTGAATGTATTCAATGCAATTTAAATTGCATTTGCAATATTTTCTATGTATGAATGCTGCTATACTGTATGCAACTGACAGAACAATTTGTAACGGACACACACATTCATATGTTCACACAAACATAATTATATACTTACTTATAATTTAGTTACACGTTCCCATCTACATACATACAAACAGTAGGTAGTACATTGTACATGATGAGTAGGCTATATAAGTCTGTAGTTGTATTGCTGTTCTTGGTGTTGTTGTAGTTACTGTTGTTAGTGCTGCATAATTCGTTGGTACCCAATTATGAAAACTAACAATGTGTGTTGTCAATTTTGGGAGTATAAATGTTGTCATGTCGCAAGTAAAAACATTCACATACATACACTTACACATGGCTGTCTGCTTGATTTATTATGAAAATTATGCTGACAAACTTTCTGTACTTAAATTTATGACAATTTATGACCTAAATTAAAAAAAATAACAAGAAAATTATAGCAACAAAACTTTGAATACAATACTTAGGATGATTAATTTTTTTCCTAATTAACTTCTTAATAATATTCAGCGAAACGCAGCCGCACAACACACACGTCATGGGGAAAAATACTTGATTTGCTATTAATTTTCTTTCCAATTTCAGGAACTTCCAATTAATTTGGTTACATACCAAACTGTAAATTGGTTGACGTTTGCCGGGTGAATATAACCCTATATAAAGAACATAACTTGAAAAAGCAGTATTCCGAGTTGCCCAAGATGATAAGAACATATGAAGAACCCAGAAAAAACATACCATATGTGCTGATGATTATACCTACATATGTACACAACAAGTGGCTTAATCGACAAGCGTGATGAATAGAATTTACTTGCTCAAAACGTAAGTGGTAGTTTTTTGAAAGTTTTTTGGAAAGTTTTTTGACGTATATTGAAGCAAGGTTCTCCCCAATACCGGCAAGAGTGAGTAATGTGGTAAGCTCGAATACTCCCGGATGGAGATGAGGGTGATTCTTACTAAAACATTCGCTGATACACCAACCGTGAAATTTCCGAAGATACCGTGCCTCATTTTTAGTACCCTCCACAACATACACCAATAACTTTAGAATAACCTCTCATAGAAGACGAAACGATTTGTTGAAAGCTTTCGTTGCTGACATATCGGGGCTGACATATCGGGCTGCGTAAAATGTATTATATATAGTTCGGTCATCAGTGACTTGCAATTAAAATGCCTGCAGGTGTACCAAACCCAACCTTATACCCGGCTATGGATTGTCGTCTCATAGTAAATATGTGAGGTTTTATTAAATTATACAGTCAGAATACTTAAAATCTACGGCAGTAATACACATTTCTCTGTAATAATCATGATCGAATGCGACATGACTACTAATGAGTATTCGCAAATATCTGATGTAGCACGTGAAAGACATAACATCAATTCACCACCTACCGATCACCAAACATGTGCAAAGAACTGACTGGAGACACATTTTAACTGTTCATTCTGAAATTATAGAAAAAGGGGCTTAACGGCAAAAGGCTTGTCGTCCAACATTTCCCATTATAGTTTGATCTGAAATACTTGTACACTAGCTTAATAATATCCAGAGTAAAAGAAATTCGCTCGTGGTAAAACCGGAAAATGGCGGTAGTAAGTTAA
Organism: Palloptera scutellata; assembly: GCA_958295655.1. Classification (NCBI taxonomy): domain Eukaryota; kingdom Metazoa; phylum Arthropoda; class Insecta; order Diptera; family Pallopteridae; genus Palloptera; species Palloptera scutellata. The sequence goes on from OY282449.1 coordinate 48,705,718, forward strand.
GTATATACTTTCTACGTAATTCTTAGTTTTATTTCGCCAGTCTTGAAAAAGAAACTGTTTAAAATGACACAATTTAAAAATTTTATTTTACCTTTTTTCCAATTTTTACCTTCATTACATTTACTGCCTGTTATATTTTCCATAAAAATCTTCTAACAATTCTTAGTTTTCAACAGCAAACCTTTAACAACGGGCAATTGCCTAAGTAAACTTGAACCTTTGGCAACCTTCTTCAGTCTCATTATTATTATACTCATACATACAAACATTTGCAAATTTCTATTTGTGTATGAATGTATGCATGTATATCAAGTGCAACATCCACTTCCTTTTAAATTGTAAGCTGACAGCTTTTAATAACAATCAAAGCTGCTTAATTAAAATGTCTACGCCAAAAATTTTACAATAAACTGAGAACTCTTTCTGCAAACTCGTACTCTTTCTGGTTTTCTCTCACCCTCCCACTCTCTTTCTCTCTGTTTGTTTCCCTTTTACTATATTTGTAACCAAGAAAAGCAAACTTCCTGTATTAAAGTTACGCTATGCGTATTTGTTATCTCCTTTGGTAGTACCAGGAGCAGACAAGACACAAGGAAGTTTCAACTTCAGTAGCAACAATTATTGCTGTCTATAGACAACTTCATCCAGCGACTTTTCCTGCATTACAGACAAAAACGAGGAAAATGAATAAAAAGATAAGTATGAAGAAGTGGAAGAAGAGAGGAAATAGCAGGTTTAACCTGATATTTTCCAATTCTTACTCGCTGCATGTTAAACCCCCCAAAACCAAAAATTAAGTGCTGCCTGTCGGTTTTTTATATATGTATACATAGATATATATGTATATTTCTTCTTTTTTTTTTGAATATTATGCTATTGAAAATCATTTTCCTTTCTTCAGACATTTCGTTTTTTTTAAGAGTTTTGGCTACCATAATAACAATGAAGACTTTTAAATGTGGAAAGAAGAAGTACTCGTATAGCATAGAATATGTATTCATTGCACAGCAAATATAGTATTGTGATCATAGGCAATTATGAAAACGTTTATTATTTTTTTTTTTTTTTGGCAGGAAGTTGGAAAGAAAAAGCAAATGCAACTTAATTTTGGTAAAGTATAATTTGGCGAAAAGTATAATAAGTAGTAGTATGAACAAGAACAATAGCTTCTATTCATTTCAAAATTTGTTGTATGCATACATAGTACAAGTATGGTAAGCACATTCCGCTTTTGATTTGAAGCATACTTTTGGGGATGATTATTGTAGGGAATAATATTTAATGTGAGATTTTTGTTTTCTAAATAATGAAATGAATAAAAAACCTATTTTAGTAGGTACCCTCCATCAAACGACCCCAAGTCGTTCAGGCCATTTAGGAAGTATTGACCAAGGGTATTTTTACTACAGAAAGCCAAGGCTGGGCAGCATCTTCAGAAGTAATTTGAAGGCGTACCCAGTGATCAGTTATTACTATCGCCTTGAATTACAGTGAATTGCTCGCTGAAAATATGAAAGTAGTGGGGCAATAGCTGAAAATTAATACTTCATGGATTGACACTTTATTACATTTCGGTGCCTGGCATCAGCCTGATACACGCTTATTCTTAATTGCTCATAAAATGTCCCTTCTATTTGGAATGTTATAAAAATAAATTGCATCCTTCTATCTTTTAGGAATGGTATTCATGTAGTCTAAACTTTTCCAAAGCTTTCTTGTGAAATAATTTTTGAAGCGCTGCCCGTCAAATATTTGCACTATTAAATAGGATTCGCCTATTTACTGCAGTGTAAAGCCAGTGAAAAATTCGACGTTCCATATTTTATCTTTCGGCACTGATTTCTGACATGAGGTCCTCCGAATCAATAACAGAGCTTTCGAGATAAATTTCATATCCCAAATATTGCTCATATTTTTCATATAAGTACAACATTTTTATTTGAAGATTTCGTTTCAAATTAGTGTCACAATAAACGGGTTAACCACATCAAAATTTTGGGACTGTTTTGAATGTTTCTTTATCACAATACTATAAATAAATTGATATATAAAAAAGTACCGGGGAATTGGTCAATAAAACAAAAAATATTTATTATTCATTTAAATTTTTTGTGTCGCCTTCAAAGTCGTACCTTTCCGAAATAATTCACTTCAATGCCAATGAATAATCCAGTCAACAAAACACGTTTTAAACGCATTTTCCGGAATTGACTTCAGTTCTCATCGCGAATTCTCTTTTCTGTCTTCTATCGACTAAAAGCAGACGCCTCGAAGTGGTAATTTGACAATTGTTGTTGTGGTTGTTCGATATTATTTGTTGAGTTTTTGGACAGAAATTCGTTTACAATGATAGCCTTATGAGATGGTACGTTGTCATGGTGTTAAATTCATGAGATTTCTTTCCACAAAATTGGCCTTTTTCGAAGAATTTACTCTTCCAAACGCCGCATAACACCCAGATAATATTATTTATGAACCGGCTGACCTTCTGGCAAGAATTTATTGATGGTAATTTCAGTTGAAGTCGTTGATGGCCGACAGGAGCGAGGCAAATTTTCCACCACATCTCAAACGCTTTTGAAAGCACTGCACCAGTCATATAAGTATGTATGTTTGATAACGTCGATTCACTGTAAGCTTTCTTTATCATATCCATTTGCAATACAAAATTTGCGACAAATTCTTTGTTCGATGTTTGTATTGATAAAATAAAAATATACATACATAAAAAAATTTATAAATAAATTAACTAAAAGGAATAAAATAAAAGTGTTTATATAGGTACCTATGATTTATATTAGAAGAAAGGAAATTGTTGTTGTACTCTACTAAAACTAAGTCTCACAAAATACTTCTATTATTCGTATAACGATGACAGTTCGCAACTAAGTAGATCGTTTTGAAAAATTATAATTTTTATTTAGGCCCCTTTTTGAAGGGGCATAATAGACACGCTGTTAGGAGCGTTCGAGAGGAAGATACTCCGTAAGATCTACGGTCCAGTATGCGTGGACGACGTGTATCGAATAAGATGGAACGATGAGCTGTATGAGCTGTACGCCGACACTGACATAGTCAAGCGTATAAAACACCAGCGGCTTCGCTGGCTGGGTCATGTTGAGCGAATGGAAGAAAGCGCTCCGGCTAGAAGGGTGTTTTATTCGAACCACGGTGGAGGAACACGCAGAAGGGGACGTCCTAATCTCCGTTGGAAAGACCAGGTGCAGGGCAACCTGACTGCACTTGGCCTTATCAACTGGCGCCAGCGCGCGCATAGCAGAAGTGACTGGCGGAGCTTTGTGGAGGCGGCCAGACCGATCATCGGTTGTAGCGCCAACTAAGTAAGTAAGTATAATAGACACGCATAATAGATACTCAAAAATTATTATTATTATTACTATTATTACTATTACTATTACTATGTAAAAATATTTGGGAAGTCTGCTAACTGTCTCAAGATATCGAGTTTTTTTTGCCACTTTTTTTATGAGATTTCAATTCAAATGAAAATAATTCTGAAGTTTTGTTAAAATTATTAGCATAGCCCCAAATATTTTAATGCATAATCTAATAATTTTTAGATATTTTTGTTGTTTGCAAGCTTTTGTTGGACTCACGAAGGGTTATTGCTAGAGGCGAAATATTTTGCGAGATTATAATTTTGGTATTACTCACATTTTTCTCGAGAACTTTAAAAAGATTCATTGTGCATGGAAATAATTAGGGTTATCCTTTCATTTCGACATGAAAAATTATGTGCAATGTTAGTAATAAAAATCTATGTCAATATGTTTAACTTTCATTGCTAATGTTGGTTGAAATTATCTTTGTTAAAAAAACAACCAAAATATGAAAAAATTACAAATGTACACAACCACAAGGTTACAAAAGAGTTAATACCATGAAAATACTGACATGAAAGTGCTTATAGCACTAAAATGGCAAGTGAATGATTTCGCCAAAGGTAAAAGTGGGCAAATTTTTCAAAAATTTTAGTCTAAATTTATAAGAAAATTTCCCCAGAGATCTTTAAAAATGAAATCGATCAAATTCAAATGCCAGTTGTCTTCCATACTAGCCGACACTTGAAGGCAGATTTCTTTTAGTACTTTGCAAATGAGGATCCGAGGCAAAACATCATCATCCACCCAATATTATTGTAAAAATCGGAATGCCGTTTTTCTATCTGCATTTAAAAAATTATAAGTTTTCCTTTCTGATCACATATTGGAATAACTTGAAGATAATTTAGTCAGATACTTATTTCTAATAATCATCCAATTTAGTCAAAGCTTTCGTGATTGTACCTATTCATTTTATTGTAATATTAAAATCTCGCTAATCTACTTAACTACATATTTGATTCAATTTCTATGTTTCATAGTTCTTTATACCTACACCACTAATTCATATACTATAAAATTTGAAAACGCAAAGTAAAATTATTATTTATTCCTTCTATATTTTTTATATCATTGCAAATTCGGCTTGATATAATTTGTCAATGCAACCATCCACAATCACCATCTACTGTTTGAAAACGAAACCTCTACACATGTAAGAAAAAAATGTAATACCCAAAAATAAAGTGAATATCTGCACAAACTGGTAATAAGGTAAGTAAGAAGGGAAGTAAATACGAGAATAAAGTGATGAAAATGCTAATGGCTAATTTTAAATCATTTTAATTCATTTTAATTCCTACATTTTGCGAATATTCACTTTAAGGTATATCATTATGCAGTAGTAGCGTTCAATCATTCGTACCTATTTACTGAAATATAAATGTAAGACACGCATAAATTATTGAAAATTTCACACACATACATACGTATTACAACATACACACGCATTCACAGCAGTGGGAGTATGAGTTAATGATGAACATTTTTGCTTGTGGGTTTAATTCGTATATGAAAAATTAAATGTGCGAATAAGTTAATTAAGCCAGAAGTATTTTTTGTAATATTCCTTCTTCTTCACATTCTTCTCTTGGTTTTATATGTTATATTTTTTTAACATGTTATGTTCAGGTATAGTTAAATGCGTATGTGTGTGTGCAGCATGAAATGAGCTTGTGAAATAAATATGAGTGTGTGTAAGTGTATACTTAATTTCACGCTTAACAAGTTCGATTATTATGCTACATCTTTTCATACATATGCGTTAATTTTCCAGCGAAATGAGCATGTTCCAATAAGCAGCAACAACAGCAGCAACAACAACACCATCTACTATCGCCTTTTTTTTAGATGATGTTGCTGCTGTGGTAACAACAAGTGGCTTTTCCTGCTCAGAGTAAAATCATTATAATTTATAATAAGCATTTGCAAAAAGATGAAGCAAATGCAACAACAAAAAACGTACTACACAATTTTGACATATATCCTTCTAATACACAGACAACACAGAAAACTCACACGCATACAAGAAGTGTATAGAAAATTTATACCAGCTCACACTTGCATTGACAATAAATAGCAATAGCAAAGCCAGAGCAGCAACGACAACAAGTACATTTTTGTTATTATTCGTTGCTATTGCTATTTACTGCTGGCTGCTGCTGATGATGCTCATCATTATCCTGTGCACAAATCCAATTTGGTTATGTTAATATGCGTGGAAATGCTTCCAAATTGCAACAGCAGGAGCAGTAATAACACCAACAACACCAACCGAAAGTAGAATTGTAAGTGTGGTTGTTTGTTTATTTGCCGCTTCAGTGTTTTTTTGTTTTTTTTTTTTTTGGTCTGTCGGTTTGACAGACAGTCAGTTATTCTTGTTGTTGCTGTATGGCAATCGTCCACAGCATTAAGTTTCACTTGCAAGTGTACAAATGCTTAAATATGTATGTAAGTATGTTTGTTTGTTCGTATATGTGCTGTCACTTCAACATAACAATTGCATAACTACTTATACATATAAATACTCGTACCAATAGTTTCCATAACGATGGTGTAGCACCTACATAATTCTTTATTTTGCAGACGAATTGTTTTTATTTGAATGCGTGAGTGTGAATGTTTGTGCAATTATTATTAATTGTGTATTTTATAAACACAAATAGACAGTAATAAAGACATTCATAAAAACACGGAAAAAAATAATTTATCAAAAATTAATGAAAGTCAATTGTTAAATTAAAAATCAGCAAATTAATTAAAAACTTCATTAAATCAATGATTTTATGAATTTGTAAATTAAGTTTTATAAGCACACATGAAAACGTGCATTGATATTAATCATTAATATTGTGCCATAATCAACATAAGCAAATTATTTTAATAAATTTTAATGAACTCGTTCTTCTTCTTCTATTTTTAATGGCACAACAGCCCATGGAGGGCCTAGGCCGAGCTTTTCGCATTCACTCATGTTGTGCGTGTTATATTTGAACATGAATGGTATGTCCCCTACAGTTTTATACCGAATCCGAACAGCGAAGTGAAAAGTTTTTCATAATCAATTTTTACACTTGTAGGTTTGCCATTGCCTACCAAGAAGTGATGCCGCGAAAAAAATAGTTTTTTGTACTTTTTTTATTTTGCCTGTGTCGAGGTTTGAACCCCGGACACTCTGCGCAGCACTACCAACTACGCCACAGCGAAGTCGTTGGTTAATCGTTAGTAGAAACATTCATTGATTTTGCCTTACAACCCTTGCCAGAATAGTTGTGGTTGATATTTTATATTTTATATCATAAAACTTCTTATATTCCTACGGAAATGAAGCGAATGAAAATTATAAAAAAGTGTGCAGGTTCGGATTTATTTTTTTTTATATTTTATTGAACTTTTTGTTAACTTGTACATTTTTATTAATTCTTATGAAAATAACTGTCAATGAAAACTTATTTATTAATTCTTATAAAAATAACTGTCAGTGAAAACTCATTCAGTGGTCGCTGTGGCGTAGTGGTAGTGCGTTGGACTGCTACGCAGAGTGTCCGGGGTTCGAATCTCGGCACAGGCAAAATCAAAAAAAAAAGTAGAAAAAATAATTTTTCTACACGGCACCACCTCTTGTCAGGCAATGGCAAACCTACAAGAGTAAAAATTGCTATGAAAAGCTTTTCCTTCGCCGTTCGGATTCGGCTTTAAACTGTAGGTCCCTTCCATTCATGTACAAATATAACACGCACAACATGAGTGGATGCGAAAAGCTCGGCCTAGGCCCTCCATGGGCTGTTGTGCCATCAAAAGTAAAGTAAAGAAAACTCATTCATTGATTGTATGATGTTTTTCTTGGGAAGTGTTTTTCGACCATTTTCTTTGATTTTTCAATGATTTTATGAACATTGTTGGTTCTGTGTAATATCTTTGAATATTAATTAAGAATTTTTTAATTTAAAATCTTTAATTAATGCCCTGCGACATGACCTTACTCTATTGCTATCTCATTCAATGTAAAGGGTGATTTTTTTAAGAGTTTAGTTTTTGAAAATGAAAAAAAAAACAGTAGTTTTACAAAAGTGAATGAAACTTTTATTTGCGTCGATAAATCAATTTCTGCCATTTACTTTTTAAATATAATTTCACCTAAATGTTGCACGTGGCTATGCTTCAAGCGGACCATTCTCCAATTTTGCCACATTTTCCGCATATTTCGGACGGAATCTCACCAATGATGCGTTCAATGTTGGCTTCCAAAGCAGCAATCGTGTTTGGCTTGTCCTTATAGACAAGAGACTTAACATAGCTCCACAAAAAATAGTCTCACGGGGTCAAATCACACGATCTTGGTGGCCAATTGACTACACCAAAACTTGAGATTAACTGCTCACCAAATTCGACTCTCAATTGATGCATGGTTTCACGTGCAGTGTGGCATGTGGCATATCGGCAACAAGTCACATTTTAGCATTTTCGGCCGAAAAAAAATGTTATAATCGAACGGTACCTTTAGCCATTGACCGTAACGATGCGGCCTTCATCGTCTTTGAAGAAGTACGGCCCAATGATGCCGCCTGCCCATAAACCGCACCCAAAAGTGCATTTTTCGGGATGCATTGGTAGCTGCTGAATTGCCTCTGCCTGGTCTTCACTCCAAATACGGCAATTCTGCTTATTCACGTATCCATTGAACCAAAAATGAGCCCCGTCGCTAAATGGACGTAGCTTGCAAAACACTTTTTTCACAGCGCATGAATTATGATAATAAATTTAAATAATTTGCAAACATTGTTCAGGCGTAAGTCTATTCATTATGAAATGGCAAACCAAACTGAGCATAAATCAAGTGACAGCTGTCAAAAAGACCAACTCCGAAAAAAGCATTGCCAGATTGAAAACTACATTTCTAGAAAAAACACCCTTTATAAGTAAACTAGCAGCTAAACTATATAAGTAATCTACATGGTCTGAGATGGCTTTAAAGCAAATAATGATGCTATCAAAAGTGAATAGGTTTAAGAAGAAATCAATTTGAAAAAAAGAAATTTGACTTTATTTGATTTTATTTATTACAATCAGCGATTTTGTTTCGATGATCAAATCGAGAGGAGGTGGTTCCCAAATCAAATCAAGCAGTTAAAACCTTGTAAGTACACAGCCATCTGTAAAATTTTATATCCCGTTCGTTCAAAGCTTAATAAATCGTTAAGAATATTTTCCACCAAAATTCTTATGAATTGTTAAATCAATATGATGAATATTTTTCATTAAATCATCATTAATTCGATTCGAATTTAAAGGTCGTCCAAATGATGACTAATATCCACCCAGCATAAAAATCAATGTTTGATGATCGATTTTGAGGAAAATTTCGTAAGAAATTTGAAATAGAAATGCAACTAGTTTGCTAATAACCAAAAATGGCTGAAATAGCTGGATATTTTCAGACTAAGTTAGCAAGAGTAAGTTTCAAATTTAGAAAGTGTTATAATTCGTCAAATTAAATTCAGAAAGCATTAAATTGAATCACGATTAATCAACCTGATTTCACAAACATCATATCTCAGAAATCATCAAGCTTAATTGAGAAGTTATCAAATTTCGTACTCACAATAAGTCAAAATGTTTTTAAAATGGAACAGTATGAACTCACAACTCGTCAAACTGAGTTCAGCAAGCATCACATTGGATTGAGAGTTCACCAATTTTGATCGAAATCCATGATGTCGCTACCTTTATTTTTTAAACACGTTCCGTCATTTTAGTCGAAAATTTGTTTTTTTTTACTTACATTGTATATATACAGCTAAAAATACAGATTTAAAAAAGTACTCAGCGAAATATACAAAATAAAATTGTTTACATTAACACTAAAGTTTATCGAAAATAGTACTTTGGAGATTCGTGGTTGAAGAGTAGAGGTAGATTTTGAACTCAGAAATTGTCAAACTGGATTCAATATTACATATTATTTTGAATTTCGAAAGCATAAATTTGAGTTTACGTAGTGTCAATTTGAATTCCTCAAATATTGTTTTAAAAAAATATGTAATTTGAATTAACATGCATAAAGTTGAATGTTAGAAGACATCATTGAATTAAGAAATACTTACAATTCATCAAACTGTATTCAGAAATCATCAATTTGAACTCACAATTCGTAGAAATAAGATCAGAGAACATTCAATTGAATTCAGAGTACATCAATATTAACCAAACACATCATGTTGGACTTAAAACTGGTCAAACTAAATATAGATAGCACCTTACCGAATTCAGTATCACTTTGAAATCAGAAGTCATTAAACTAAGTTCAGAAAGCATTGAATTCAGGAAGTGCCAATTCGTTTTCAGTAAACATCAGAATGAACCCAAAACTACTCAAATTGAATCCGGTGAGCAATAAAAAATTGTACCTCTAAAAGCGTCAATTTGAGTTCACAAACCAACAAGTTGAACCCAGATATATAGCATAGATTTATATAAATAAATTATCAATTTATATAATTACTAACTCTTCAAAATGAATTCGGAACGAACCAAGTTAAACCAAGAAATCATCAACTTGAATTAATTAATCATCAAATTGAAATCAGAAAGCATGAAGTTAAAATCGTCGAGCATCAATTTCAATTCAGAAAGCATAAAATTTAATTCAAAATTATAAAAAACAAGTTCTCATGAAATTGAGTATATAAAGCGCCAAATTTATGTCAGGAAGTATCATCTCAAATATAGAGGAGTACCAAGAATTCAATGTTAATTCTGAAAGCAAAAAAAATTATTTCAAAAAGCTGAAGTTTCATTTTTAGTGGTGTCAATTTGAATTCACCAAACTTCAAAATGAGTTTAGAACTTCTCAAAGAAATTATATTGTAGAAAGCTGCAAATTTTAATTGAAAATTTAATTCTGAAAGCCTTAATTTACTAGTACTAGTTTTTCAGAAAGCGTAAAACTGACTTATGAAAGCATCAAATTGAAGCCCGAACTCTTCAAATTGAATTCAGAGAGTATCAAATTCAATTCAGAAAACTTCCAGATCAGCCAACTAAATTCACAAATTCACATCAACTGGAATGTTAAAGCCTGTGTCAAGTTGAGCTAAAAGTCAATTTTAATATCGATATCATCAATTTGAATTCAGAACGCATTTACCGAACTTAGAACTCATATAATGCTACAACATCAACTATGGCCGCCCTCCTCTCAACTGTACCTGAAGGTATATTAGAATTACGATTGAATTATATTTTATTGAATATCCTTCATTTCATGTATATAATATTGATACACATATACATAAATATGTAAATATCCACATTTATATAACACGCATATAAATAACCATTAAAGTAGGAAAAAATTGTCATATCAACACCTAGTTAAATTTTAGCGTCAACGTTACTAAATTCTCATTAAAAATGCATATCAGCAAATTGACTTTTATACTAAGTCTTTTCCCTTTTGCTGGCAAAAAACTTCCAACAACAGCCAAAGTCGAAAAAAAGAAAATGTCTTTATTTTAGTTAGCGGTATTAGCTGCAAACTAAAGAAGGCAAAAAGAAACGAAACCGAAAACGTTTATTGTTATTTGTCCCGCGGGTGAAGTGTAGCCATCGTTGCACACACATACACACACACACACACAGGCACACACAATCAACTTGCTGTTCCCTTTACATATGCATGTATGTATACCTATTTAAGTAGCACTTACATATATATATATATACATATAAACATACATACACACAAATATACATACATATATGTACATATGTATAACTGAATATAGTCGCATATGTGAGTAAGCTACTTTACAACAGCAAAGTATAGAATAAGAAATAAAAGTTAAAACCGATGAAAGAAGACACTTGAGCGCATATTAAAAATATATATTTGGCAAGAGAGTCCTGCCGGCAACACATGTACATATGTGAATGTGTATGTGCTTCGTTCTTCCGTGCCTGCTTTTCTTCAACATTTTAGGTAATCATATTAATAATTATTTTTTGTTTTTATATACTTGCACCATGTGCCATAGTCAAAAAGAAGTAAAACAAGTAACAAAAGGATGCAAGAGATACACTCGTACGAGTCTAACAAATAACATTTCTCAAGTGTGTGATGAAGTTGAATGTGTCTGTAAATGTTAGCCGCCCCGAAAATGTCTCAATTGTTGTTGTGCTGTTGATGCTTTGTATTGTTGTAACTGGTGTATTTTCTGCTGCCGCTGCTCTTCTTTTGTTTTGTTATTATTATCCTTCTTTAAATGTAACGTTAATGTGTGAAATACTCGCGAGGGAGTAGTTTTCAACAGTAGCATTTTCCCTGTTTTGTTACCTTATATTCATATCTTCTACACCAAGTGAATGTAGTGTGTGCTTGCTTGCTATGGAAGCATATCGCTTGTTTGTTGCAAGACTGTCATAACTCAAAAAACATAAATTTCGAGAAAAATGCATTTAAACTTTTCAATGTGCCTATTACTCCATACAATTGATAACGACAAATACTCTGCTCACGTGAAGAGTTCATATATTCATAGTTATGACTTTTTTACACAAGGTAAAGCATCAAATATCAGATCTTTCTTTATAATTAACACGAAATTATTATTTTGTTTTTTTTTTCACAGCCTAACAGAAAACGGTCGATATGTTAGTGCGTGAGTGTCGGAAGCGTTCTTTCTCTCATTCGTGTTTTGCTGTTTTTTTTGCCTTTGAAGGCTTAAATTTATTTTTATTACCGGAGTTTTAAGTTTGAGCATAAATTGTTATTTCATTAGTGTAGTAAAATTAATTGATCCTTCGAGTATATGTACGCATGCATGAAGACGGGCAGGCATGTTTTGTGAGAATGAAAACACATACTTATACACACATAATACACGCACATATAAACTAGCCAGCTTAAAGTGCTCATGCATCCATGAATAAGGCTTAAATTTCCTATTAAATCAACACACTTACACTTGCATGCACATCATTATCGCACACTAACACAAAAGCACACACACATACACACATATATGCCGAGAATTACATATATAAATTTTGTTTTCCCATCCATTTCAACTCATGCGTGCATTTCATGTATCTATGTATGTAGTATATGTATGTCCCGGTTTCAATTTTTGATTAATGACACATCATAACTTTCAACTTTTCCACCAATCATTTTTGCTATGACGTCGCTCACACACACACACACACACACACACACACACACTAAAGGTGTACTTATTATTCCTCCATAAATATGTATGTATATGTGTGTGTATCCATATTTCCAAGGTTGGTCACTGTTTTGGTTGTTGTTCCTGCTGCTGCTGTGTGAGTGTGTATGTGTGATATTTAAATTGCATGCGCAAATAATTGCGTTTAATGTCATTATGTCATTCGTATCATCCACACACATACATAAACACACACTTACCCATATGAATTCACTCAGATATGTATACTCAGCCTATATGTCAATATTTCAGTTCAGATTTCATATTTTCTGTTTGATTAAATTTTTGGTGGAAAATGCCATAATTCATTGTTATAAATCAGTCGAAAATTTCACATCATTGATGTGATATGCATATTTTTAATATTTTTTTTTAATTACTTACTTGGACTAGAAAATAAATTAATTAAAATTGTGTTTATAGTTATTATTCAGTTTGACTGCGAACACAACGAAACTTTATTTGCATTTAACTTATTATAAATTATACATAAATATATGTAGAGCGCCTTACCATATGATATTTATGAAGGAATTTCAAAAGGAATGGGCACGCATTCATGGAAAATAAGCCAAGACCATCCAGACCAATATTCTCATCTTATGCGTATTGACCTGTTCAGTAGATAGCTTCGCATTTACACTCAGAGAGTCAGGTTACTGGATCGCAGGCCACTTACTTATGTAGTTAGCACTACAACTGATTTTCAGCTACAGAGTTTACCTTGCATTCACCGCCACACACCCCCATCACATGGTAACAGCATTTACTTACATTGGTACCAGATGGTACAGTACCACAATAGATGGATTAATAATTAATTATGTGGTCGCTGTGGCGTAGTAGTAGTGCGGTGAAGTGCTACGCAGAGTGTCCGGGGTTCGAATCTCGGCAATGCAAAATCAAAAGGTAAAAAAGAAATAATTTTTCTACACGTCACCACCTCTTGGCAGGCAATGGCAAACCTACAAGAGTAAATCTTGCTATGAAAAGCTTTTCACTTCGCCGTTCGGATTCGGCATTAAACTTTAGGTCCCTTCCATTCATGTACAAATATAACACGCACCACATGAGTGGATGCGAAAAGCTCGGCCTAGGCCCTCCATGGTCTGTTGTGCCATTAAAAGTAAGTAAAAGTAAAGGTACCAGAATGTACAGTACCACGATCGATGGATTAAATATTATCACAAATCTTTGATTTGAAAACTGACAATACCTGATTGGATCGATCGACTCTGGAAAATGTTCACGATTATACTCAACTAATTTTGTTTCTATGTATACAGATAAGTGAACAAGTTTCTTTCGTTTACCAAACTCAACTGGGGCGTGTTGCAGGTAGAAGTTTTTGTCAGATATCAAATTAATTGGGCAAATTTAAATCAATATAACGACAGATGTACCATAACAAGTGAGAAAAATGTTGATATTTCTTGGGAAAACCAAGCTGCGATTAATGGCTTAACTTCAAAAATCACCAAATGGGACTTAATGCTACCACAAAAATGACAGTCTATGCGAGAGAGACAGGTAAGTTGGTAAGAAAGGGGGTGCTAAACTTCATTTTTTCTTACTTCCTTATATTTCTACCTGCCTCTCTCGCATGTTCTTTTATACTTGCACCAGTGTAAACAGCCACTAACCGCGTTTCGCACACAATTTTTCCTTACTTGTTCATTCCCTCGCATAGAAAGAGTGCCACTATCAGTGTTTAAAATGATACCTGGACAATAGCAACAGGATAGAAAATAGAGCTGCTGCTGTTGCTTACATCAAAGCTGTTATTATGCTGCTACTAAGCAGCTATGCAGAGTATTACTGTCGTAGCAATAGCATAAAGGTTCAGGCATTTAACTGAGGATAAGCAATAGCTGGAAACTCTATACGACTATTTCGTCGTCTGAATAAATTATTGTCGTATGTTAAACAGGACGACCTTTCGGGAAGTTGTGATTCAAGATTGAGACCGATTTCTGTCAAACGCCAACGTAGGTTTTGTCCCAAAAAATAATGGGACTATTATATTTGTAAGAAACAAAGAGATTTTATCGACGGATGCCATTTCTGTTCTGTTTTTTTCTCGCTTCTCCTCTAATGTTGTCATGATTGGAAACTGTCATTTTCACTTTCATAATACTTCAAATTTATGACAAGCCTACAAAGAATATGACAGTTCCATTCCAAAACTGTTTCGCACAGAAATTACAATGAATCCTTCTGCCAACAGAAAGGAGACCAGACCTTTTTCGTTTTGGACAGCACATTGTGCAAAAACGCTTATATATATGTAAATGAAAGTTTTTGGCGTTGTCAAAATAATAGTTGACTATTTTTCAAAGGAATATTTATAACACTACACAAACCTTAAGACGCCGTAATATTTGGTCTGGCCAGTCAAGTTTCATAAAAAATGTACACAATAAGTAATTGTTTTTTTTGCTGTTTTGGTTATATTTGGTATATATTTTTCATGTTATTGATATAAAAAACCAACAATCTACAAATTTCCCACTGCCTAAAGGATAAATCTTAAGAATTGATCTAACTGAAAAATATGTGACTAAGGACTTAAGTTTTGATATTTTGCTCAAGGGTTAATCGATGTTCGTACAATAAATTAGCTTCAGGTAATATTGTATCAAAGTTTAGTGGACCTGTGATTCTTTTCATTGCTATCCATGCAAGAGAAATAGAGTGGGCAGAATCTGGGAGAAATGGTGTTTCAGGAAATAACAATTCCACGGAAATAGCAGTCACAGCTTGCTATTTTTTTGTTTTACCAATGTACAAAAAAGGCGTTGATGAACTGTATTTTATCACGCATGTATTACGGTTAGATAGTGCGAATTGTAGTAATTGAATCTGCCTTAAGAGTGACCAACGTCGTCGTTAGTACATGTATTCACGCGAGGCATGAAAACTACTCTAACGGCAGCGCTCGAAGCTATTCTCAACCTGCCCCAAATTGACATCTTGGCACAGCAAAACTCGCAGAACGATTACGAACCACCGGACAATTATACTATATATCTTTCGGACATAGTTCAATCAGTCGAACCACATCCTGTTTGAACTATGAGCCCCGGAAAAAGAAGAAAAGCTTTTATTGAACGGGAAGGGCATGGAACTTGAACGCAAATCTTTCAATATTTTCTCTAACGTCTCCGAAAAGGTTTAGGTGATTGGTGCTGGCGTATATTATGCTGAGCTAAATATTAGGAGACGCCTCAGGCTTCCTGAATACTGCAGCATATTCCAGGCAAATGTAAAAAAGGGAATAGACGCTAAAAAAGCTACGGAGCTCGCATGCATTGACGTCACGATTAACATTGGTTATCATCAAAAGTGTTCTTCAGTGCAGGGCAGTAATGGAAAAATCGGTTACAAAGCTCATCCGTTTAAGCTAAACTTAACTGATAATGAAGGTTGCAGAAAATGTATGGAAAGGATGCTAAGGAAACTCTGGAGCATCTTCATCTACCCCGCGCTCCCTAAGATGCTACCTAAGACTTACATAAGAGTTCCACAGTTTGAGAGTCTTAATGAGGTTGCTAAATTGGGGGTGAATTCTCTTCAAAGGTTTTGTAACTACGCTTGCATCTTAAATAATGGACACCTAACTAAGAAGTGTATACGTGGCTTGAGCCAGCCATCTTATCCACTTATCTTAACCTAAAAATGTCCCCTCCTCTTAAAAAGTGTTGTTAAGTGGTTGTTACAAAAGTCCCCTGTATTTATACATTGATAGCATATGTATAATGATATATTTTAAAGTATATTTGAAGTTGTATACTTATATTTAACAATTCAACATCAACCTTCCCCTCTCCCTTTCTTTCTCTTCTTCTTCTTTTAATGGCACAACAACCCATGGCGTGCCTAGGCCGATCTTTTCACATCCACTCCCACTCATATGAAAAGCATTTTATAGGCAATTTATACTCATATATGTTTGCTAATGCCTGACAAGAGGTGGCGACGTTTAGAAAAACTGTTTCTTCTACTTTTTGATTTTGCCTGTGTCGAGTTTTCAATCCCGGACACTCTGCGCAGCAGACCAACGCTCTACCAACTACCCTCCCTTTACATAAATATGTAAGTAGGTGCACCAAAAAAAAATGCAATGTGGAAATTGAATACAATACACAATAATTATAACTACATATTCGTAATTAAGTTTATTGCCTTTGAATTGCACTTTTCAGCAATTGTGCGCGGCGGCGGCAGCAGCAGAAAAAGCTTAGTCACGACAATCTCTAAAATTTTGTGAAAACTAATTGAAAGTTTAAAGCCTTTTTTCCGCTAATACTTGAGCATTTAAACACACACATACATACACTAAAGCTTACTTATATGTAAGTATGAATAGCTGGTTGTTGTTGATGTTGTTGTTACTGGCATTGACTGCTATGCATTATATGCATTCAAGTGTAGGGTATGTGTGTGAGTGTATATAAGTAAATGTGTATGTATGTATGAATGACTGCTATGCATTATATGCATTCAAGTGTAGGGTATGTGTGTGAGTGCATATAAATATGTATGTATGTTTGTATGTATATGTGGTTATTATTATCGCAACAGCACATACGTCATTAGTGTTGCTATTGTTTTGCACAACAATATCCTTATTATCTCTAATATCCTGGTAAAATGCATAATCATATATTCCAATGTTGTTGTTTTTGTTGTTGTTGCTGTTATTGTTATTGCTGCTGCTGCCGCTGCTGCTTGGTTACTATTTCTGCTGCTGTTGTTGGTATGATTGCCACACCATACAGTATGGAAATATAGTGAGAACAACAACACAGCAAATACTAAACTAAATACGTAGAAGTGGAAATAATAAGCACTCATGCATAAGCCATAAATAGGCGTGGTTGGTTGGTTGGTGTTCTGCTGTTGCTGCTGTTGTTTTTAAAACTAGCAATATAACAAAACAATACGCGCGCTAATTGTGGATTTTTGTTCTGTTGCTGCAAATTGCTGCTCTGATAATAATATTATATTTAAAAACACAAATTTGCTGCTTTTTATCCATGATGGTACAAATATTTAATTTTTGCTTGTTTTGTTTTCATATGACATAAACAAATGATGAATATTCCGTATGAGTAACTATGTGTATTGTAATTTTACTTTTTGAAATTCTCCACAGTTATTTAATTATATGTGCCATGATAAATTTAATATAATTACTTATAATAGTTAGAAATCTCAGTGATCGATAATCGATCACACTACACTTGAAACAAGTATAGTTGAATGTATTGGTAGTTTCTATCTATTATATTATAACAGAAACGCTGCAATATACAGTACAGAATCATTCAAAAAATGGTTGAGCACAAAATGGATGAAACGAAAAAAAAGTATAATATTTTGTTCAAGTGGTCGGTCGAGTGAGACCGCATATTCATATTGTACATTTACAATATTCTACTCTTACCGAGTGCTAGGTTGCCACCAATATGTTCTATGTAAATGATAAAATGAAAAACTACTGTTACTGTTATTGTTGTATTGTACACACCCAACTTCTTACCTATTTTTATCTGCGTTAAGGTCAACATATTTGCATGAAACTAATATTTATCTTTCCAACGATATAAGCTTAATGCGAATATGTTATACACTTAAAATACTTAGGTAAAACCGGAGCGAATTAAAATATAGATTTGTGTGAGTAGTACATTGTGTGACTTGAATATCCTTTTTGATATACGTAATGTAACATGCAAGACATTTCAAAGTTATCCTTTCATTTATTTTTATGTAAATACAGTCGTATCTAGGTAAGGTGAAGACCCGCTATAGTGAACACTTATACTTTTAAATGCAGTACTCTAAATACTTAGTGAAAAATCGAAAACCTCGAAATAGTAAACAAAATTTTTAAAGCAGAAAAAAAAAACACGAAAAATAATCAGAAATGAAAGCGGGTATTCCTCCAAAATTATACTTTTGCTGTTGGTTGCTACAAAATCAGCGCTTTCTTGACGCTTGTGTTTGTTTTGTTTTTTGTCAAGTGCAAACCGTTTGTGGGTAAAATCGTGCTTTCTTTAAAACTTTCTGAATGCAAATGAAAAATAAGAAATTGTTGAAAAGATCGGAACAGGAGTTAGTGTTTCAGCTTTGGCAAAAATATATGGTGTAACTTAAATCAACAAATTAAGTCAATAGACATATTAAAAATTCATACCCCGCTATTCAGTTAAAAAATTAAAAACTTTCTTTCAATTTGTTTCACGAATTACAACAATTTTCGTGCCAAATTAAAACTACCACTCCACATTTGGCTCTAAAAATGTTTAATTAAATATAAAATATTACTTGCTTACTTAGCTGGTACTACTTACAACCGGTGATCGGTCTTGGCCGCCTCTATTAAACTTTGCCAGTCGCCTCTGCTATACGCATGTCTTTCTGCATCTCTTTTCTTGCGCCTGAAAATACGTTTCTCAACTGACTGCAGGGTGGCTCTGTGAACAGCGTTTTTCGCTTCAGTAGCATCGCGACACTCTTGGTCGTACCACATATTTCTCCATCGACGGTGGTAGTCTAACACCTCTTCGGCAGCCGTACGCATGGAGTGGGAAATGTGTGTCCACCGCGCGCATATATCATAAAGTTGAGGGGTGTTTTGCGAAAGGAGAAGTGCGAGTTGATTGGCAAAGACTTCGGCTGTCTGTTGTGTTTTCAGTTTTTCCATATCCAGCTTTCTCTCAGTTTCTTTGCCACTCATACTCGTACACGTGTGCATGCATTGGCTGCAACCAAGTAGTGGTCTGAGTTGATGTTTGCACCACGTATTGTGCGTACGTCTAGTACATTGGAAGCGTGCCTTCCGTCGATCACAACGTGTTCAATCTGGTTTCGTGTGTTTTGATCAGGGGACAGCCAAGGACAAGTGGACTTATGGATATCTTTATGTTGGAATCTGGTGCTACTAACTGTCATGTTTCAGTCTCATACGGTTATCGGTGGCTTCGTCGTGGAGACTGAATTTTCCGATCGACGGACCAAAGAGACTCTCCTTGCCCACCTTGGCATTAAAGTCGCCTAACACGATTTTAATATCGTGGCGGGGGTAATGCTCATAAGTTTTGTCGAGGAGCTCGTAGAAGTCATCGTTGGTCGTTTCATCTTTCTTATCCGTTAGGGCATGGTCACAAATTAGGTTGATGTCGAAGAATTTTGCTTTGATGCGAATAGTGGGTAGGAGCTCGTTCACGGGCGGGAACCTCGATACTAGATGACGCAGTCTCTTCCCAACCACAAATCCAACACCAAATTTGTGTCTCGATCCATGACAGCTGTAGTAGATATCACATTATGTTCTTTTGGAGCCACCCTGTTCCTTAAAAATTTAAATTTATATAAATTTGTAATAAAAAAATCTGAATTAAATTTTTTTTTTTAAAACTCAAACAACAACCAAAAAAAAAAAATATGATATTATGGTTTAAAAAGTAAGTAATAAACTTGAACAAATTAAAAATTCCCAACCAACGTTTGTCGCCATAACATGGCATAACAGCGCATGGAGGGCCGAGTTCGAGCTTTTCGAATCCACGAACTACGCCACAGCGTAATAAATTTTGAACCAATCAATTTAAAAATTTCTTCTCAAGTAAATAAATTGAAGACTCCACTCCATGGATTGCTTTAAGTATAATAAATTTTAATATATAATTAATTTTTCCTGATATGAACTTTTGGCGCTATTAAAAACTTTGAAATATTTTTGTTATTTATTTAAAATTTATTTTTAAGCAATGCATATTCGATAATAAATAGAAATACAAACTTTGCTGCTATACAACCGAAAAGAAAATATTTATGATGAAATTAATTAGAAATCATCAGCACTTTATATTTGCTCAAAATTTACTTTCAACAGTTAAAATGTACAACAGCTTAAAAATTCTCACCCCACATTAGGCGCCATACCAACAGAATTAAAAGCTTTTGTTTCGTCAGAAATTCTCAACCAAACGGTTTTAAATTTCTGGTGTGCCATGAATTCGATCTTTTCGATTTTAGATTTTGTACTTAACAAACTTTTACACATCCTAATACATGGTGAAACTTACCAACTTACTTAAGTATATAATTTTATTTGATATTCCCAAATAGTTTTATTTTATTTTTTTTATAGCCATGAAAAAACAAATCGATCATGTTGAATTGTTAGCTTTTCTTGGTATTTTAATTTAAGCTATCGCCAAATAAGTCTTCATGGTTTGAACATATTTAAGAACATCATATGCTCTACCTCTTTTCCATTCAGCAATCTTTCGTGACCGATGCCAACTGTTTATGAGAAATGTTAATTTTAATATCGATGGAATCCGCGCAGACCATAAAAAATTGACAAAGCTGAACCAATTCTTGACATTTGGTTTACGTTTAAGAGTAATTTTATTAAAGGTTACCAGACATTTGATGGTATGGAGCTGTGGATGTACAAAATTCCATTACCAAGAAAACAAAGAGCTTACTCGGTATATCCAAAGCCTGTCAAAAAAGCAAAGTAATATTTTGAGTATATTTATGACTGTAAAACTAGACCCATACTCAGGTGCAGATGTACCTTTTATGACTGTAAAACTAGATATCCCTTGCAAGTGCAACTTTATGTAGGCTTGTCTACAGATACTAATTTGTAAGTCCTTGATCATGTTCGCGGTTGCAGCTTAATCTGATTTTTAAATAAAAATTTAACATAGTCCCAAACTACACAATGAATCCAAGAATTGCGTGCCTTGATTTTAGGCAGTTTTCACTGAACATTCCATACTTTAACGAAATGAACTTATTGTTTCAGATTAGCTTCATAAATACCGTATATTTTGTTTAATTACTTACTTGCTAACGATCTCTCTCCATACTCAGGTGCAGATGGACCTTTTCAGTAGTTAACGTAAGTACAAAGTTGGACAGTATTTTTTCACAACCCAATATGTTTTTAGAATTTAATTTACCCATATATACATATAGAGTTTCTTGAAAGTTTTAAACAACAATGGCTTTTTATTACAAAGGGTACCTATTCAGGAGAATAAGGATTAAATAAATTAAAGCATCACACCCTATGGTTGATTTTTGATAATTCTCATAATACACACACACATACATTCATAGTGTCAAAGAATAAAAATTAATTTGTCACAGAGTTGTTGAAGTTCCTATATGTACTTAAAGAAAAACAAAATTTCGATCCCAAATTCATCCTTTTACAAGAAGAAGAAGTTTGATAAATTTAATTAGAATATAATTCCTGGTTATGTTAAGTTAAGAAGGCGTGAGTGGGTCACGTCATCAGCCTGACGATATGGCTGCCTTATCTGCAACGAATTTTTTATTAAAAAGTTCAGGGTCGCTCCGGTTAACTAGTTACCTATCTACTCTATCTCAGCCAGAATAGCACCATGTTCACAGTTAACTTGGATGAACAAATGCAGCAGCACTAGGTGAGTTATAATGTTGATTCCGACATGAAATACTACTCTTGACACTCAAAATCAATAAAACAACTTATAAATTTAAAACACTTTATTTGAGGCAAAAATAAACTCATTCCCCACATTATTGAAAAGAAAAATTTTCTTTGAAAAAAATTCAAAAATACTAAAAACATAAGTCAATTTATATGTTCATAAATTTTTATCCAAAGTTAAGAAGAATTCGAAGCCCATTTCTCTGCGTAAACGTTGGCTATGGAATTAGAAAAATTAAAATTAACTAGATGTAATCTTTACTTATTTCAATTCTGAGCCAATGGACTATCAAACTTTCATATGGATAAATAAGTATAAAACTGTTTTAAAATTGTGCACTCTCACGAATTTCAAACAACATCATATTGTAGATGCAAAGCAATTATGTAAAACAGAAAAACATTTCCTAAAAAGCGTACATCAAAAACAATTTCAAACACTTTTCTTTAACTATGAACTCTTTTCTTCTTGTCACTTAACTGCATTAATTTTTTCCCCAGCCAATTTCTCCATTCTCGAGAATGCAACGAGTGGAAGGTTTTTCCTATGTTTTTTTTTTGCATTTTTCCATTGCAAATGCGCATTGACATTTTTCAAAGCGAAAGAGAAACTGCGCTTCAGTATTACACATAAGAGTAGCACCAAAGAGTAGAAGCGAATAGGGGAAAAGTAAAGCGCATTTATTTGAGAGTGCTTCAAAGAGTATTACTGGATGGCAACATTTTTGCCGCATAGAACTTCAAAACAAATGTGTTGCATAACGACAGCAACAGGCTGTTCATGCTCTATATACATACCATATACGTAGATATGTTTATATTTATATACATATATAGTTGTATATAAATTAGATACGACAAATACAATTTTTATATACATACATATATGTATATAAATCAGCGTAGATTAAGGACATTAAAAATTCAGCGAAAATTGAAAAATTCCACAAAGCCTTAAAGTCTTTTATTGCTTAGTATCGGTTTTTTATGATTGAAGCTGCCATAACGATAAAGCTTTAATTGGCTATTAATTTATAAAGTCCTACATTTTCGATTTAATCGTATTTATGCGGAGATATAGATTTAAAGTTCATCATACGCCATGGTAGCCCAATTAATTTTCTACTGATTTGTTTACAAATGTGCTGTTCTATTTTATTTAAGTAAATTTTATAAAATTTATGATACTTAGTATAATTTTTGATTTATTCTTATCCTCCACTTGCCCTAAAACATTTCCAAATGAATGAATTAATAACTTCAGAGTATCAGTGGAAATTCTAAATATCGCAGATGCCTTATAGTTGGCACCACTTCATGTTGTCACAAATACTACACAATCTAACGCCTTGCTTTCGATTCTAATATTTGTAATATTTTGTAGACATGACGTAACATAACACGCACATACATCATAGTAGCAAAGACTAAGAATAATTTTCAACAACATAGAAACTATGCCAACTATGTTGAAGTTTAAGAAATCATTTTTGTCGCTTGATACCAGCTTACAGCTATCACTTTGTAATGAAAAATCAGTGATTTTTTTACAATAGGCCCACATCATTTTAAGCAAATTCTTCAAAAATAATAAACTCCAAGCAAAGCGAAAAAATAAAAACAAAACTGTTTGGTTGGTAGGCGTAGAAAATTATTGCAGCGCATGAGCCTGAAGCATGCGCGTTTTCCAGTAACACAAATCAAAAATTGCAAAATAAATTAAAACAAATGGGGAAAAGTGAAATAATTAATTACTTAGTTAATTAGTATCTTCTTTAGAAAAAGAGAATACGTTAAAAACACTCAATACTTTCAAAAAAAAATAAATAGATAAATATAGAAAAGCCCCATTACTTTTAAGTTTGTCTTTCTTTCGCATTCACAAATTTCTTCAGAGCTCTTATTTAATTCTCTAGCCAGCGAAACAGAAATACAGCTTGGAATTCAAATCAAATTAAGATAATTTAGGCGCGGGAATCTTGGATTTAAAGTTAATTATGCGATATCTGATACATTTTACTAATTAAATGGAATATAAGTCTAAACCTCAAAGTAATAATTATTTGTTAATTTAAATTCTGTAATGAATATAATTTGGCAAATATTGCAAGTTATCAATTCACTATTAGCATCATCAGTGTTTCTCCCGCACGTCATAATATAATTTTGTCACACAATTTTGTATAAGAAATTTCGTATATTATAAGTTTTTTTTAGAAGATCAGTAGGAGTAAGAATTTTTTTTTGCAAAACACAATTCGGTGCATTAAACTGAAGACTAAATAAGTAGTATTTAGCGCACTCAAAATAAGTATGTACATATATGTACAGGGAGTTTTTTTTAGAAGTGTGGTATTCAAGAAGAAATAAAACGTATATAATTTAATGTTATGGCCAAAAATTTAGCTCTATTATAAAGATAAGGATTTGCCATTATGTTTTAAAAACGATTTCGGGCAAGTGGCCGCCGCGGCTGGTTCGAATAAATTCCACCACAGTGGTCATTTTTCGACCACTTTTTGCAACAATTCAGCAATTCGGGCCGTATGTCAGTAATAACACGCCGAACATTCTCTTCCAAGGCGTCAATCGTCTCGGGCTTATCTGCGTAGACAAGAGACTTCACATAACCCCACAAAAAACAAAAAATAGTCCAGCGGTGTTAAATCGCACGATCTTGGAGGCCACACCACAGACCCACAACGCGAGATAATGCGCTCACCAAAAGTTTCCTTCAATAAATTGATTGTTTCGTTGGCTGTATGGCATGTAGCACCGTCTTGTTTGAACCAAAGGTTATCCACATCAACAGTCTCGACATCGTCCTCGGGCACGAAAAAGTCATTAACCATTGACTGTAACATTATGACTGGCTTCATCTTTGAAGAAATATGGACCCTCTGCCCATAGAGCACACCAAACAGTGACTTTTTGAGATTGTAACGGCGTCTCAACAATGGCTTGTGGTTTATGATCCCTCCAAATGCGACAATTTTGCTTATTAACGTACCCAACGTATTTAACCAAAAGTGAGCTTCATCGCGGAAGAAAATTTTCTTGTGAAAATCGCGCGAACCGAACCATTATCAATTTTGTTGATCTTAGTAATTTCTTTTTAGTAATTCAAGAAACGAAAGGAAAACAAAATATCAAATTTTTAAAATCTTTTTTTTTTCTCAAAACTAGTCACTTTTTTTTCCACTGTTCAAAGCAGCAAAATTAAGTGAGATTGGATGAATATCAATATTTTATGGGAAAATCACATTTAGTTGTGTTGTAATTTGGTGAGGGTTAAGCAGTAATGAAACAGAAACTCATATTTGAAAAGTAAACATTTCTCTTGCCCTAAATTTTATGTTTTCCTTATAGAAAAGATATTACAGTAAATTCCGTTTGTTTCATATTCTCGCTTAATACGTATATCGCCCCGCTTAATTGGAGTTAAATTTGTTGAAGAATGAATAATTACTATATAAGATTGACTTGCATGCTCAATTGAACTGAAATTTGTGCTGTGATAAGTTCCTACAAAATATATACATCGTTTCACCGTTGAATAGAGTTCTGCTTAGTTGTATTCCCAGTTAATATTGAACTTACATTTTATTTATTTTCTAAATAAAAACGCATGTAGAGAGTGTCCCAGTTTGCCGATCAAGAATGAAGAGGTCGATTACTTGCGATATTCTGGGACTATTTTCTTTTTGGCATTTTTTCAAAAAACAATATTTTTAAAGTTTTGATTGAGCTCCCGCATTTTTGTTTATTATGACGATTTGTTTTATGCATTTTTTTTTAAATATTGAGGGCATGAAGAAAATATAAGGGTGATTCTGGTCGGGCCATATTTAAAGTATACATACATATCTCTGCTTGCTATAAAGAATTCATTAAATCAGTGGAAGGTTTCACTTCATTAAGCTCTCAGAGCAAATAAGAGGTATTTTTCAAATCAATTTTATTTTTTATTGCATCAAAAGCGCATGCATTTGCATTGAATAAAATCTATTGTGCAGGCGAATTGGCCCGGGACTGATATTTATAATAGTAAAGCATTTGTATCAATTAATTACATGTTTATATACTTATACATGCACTTTGTCGTCAGTGGTGGATTTATAAGGGAACTATGCAACCCTTAACAAAAGTATCGGCAGTTTGGTCTCTTCAGGATTTTTGGTTTGATTTTTGTTCCGCATTTGTTTTGAGTTTGCCTCAAATCGGAAATATTGGTATACATTTTTAGACAATGTGTTTTTTGTATTAAGTTTGATATAAATTTTGTTCTTAATTTTACTTTTTAAGTACTTACTTAGCTGACACTACAACCGATGATCGGTATTGGCCGCCTCTGTAAATCTTCGCCATAAAACACCTTTCTAGCCGGAGCGCTTTCTTCCATTCGTTCAACATGACCCAGCTAGCGAAAGCGCTGGATTTTTATACGCTTGGCTATGACAGTGTCGGCATACAGCTCATCGTCAATTTTAGTTTAATTTTTAATCTGAACTGTAATTATTGTTATTTTATTATTTTATTGAATTTTAGGACAACCTTTTTAATCTATATAAGGAATTTTCTTTAATTTTAATTTTTAACTTAAAACAAAACGTTGCTACGATTTTTATTGAAAATTGGTTCGAATTTTGGTCGACATATTGACTAAAATTATTGATTGATTTTTGGTGTGAATTTGATTCATAATTTTTTTTTTAATTTTATTTCTATTTTGGTCTAAATTAAGTTTGAGAATATGTGAGAACGCGTGTGTGCATTGGCATTTTAAAGAACCCTTAAGAGGTTTCATGAATTTCTTGTTAAATGTTTAATGTTAAATTTCTAAGTTGTGTATAAAATTCGACACTTCGGTTGATAATACAGTGTGGATTTACATAAGAAAATATTTTTATAAAAAATCAATAAATTCCCGGTGTTTACATTGAATTTGGTGTATACTTTAAAAAATAAAATCTTAATAAATTACCAATTCCAGAGAATCGAAAAAATAATGTATTCGTAGTACATGCGTGCATACATAACATAGCTATATTCCATTAAAAAGGATTCACGCACACCAAATACATATAAGTGCACGTGTAGAAGCAAACAAATATACCTGCAATAGAAATATACAAAGACTACTCGATCGCTCTTCGTCTCTTTCTCTTGCTCTCTTGATCATTGTCTCAAGTTAACGTAAATGGAAATCACTTGGGCACGTAATGTTTCTGTAGATATATATGTATGCGAGTGTGTGTGTGTGTGTGTGTGTGTTTGTGTGTTTACAGTAGAAACGCAAACAAACAATTCGTATATTTACACGTGTATTCGAGCAAGTGTTCGTGTGTTTGTATTTTAGCAAATTAATTACTTCATTTACGTAAGTAAAAGGGCATTGTATTCTACATCCTTTTAAACATTTTCTACGTACAATTCAAGGATGTAAATGCTAAATTCAATGCAATAAAATTGGATATGTTTTTGCTACTGGTGCTGTTGCAGTCGTAGTGGTTATTGTTTTTTTTTCTGTTGCTACCAGAAAATAAAAGAAAGGAAAAAAAAAACAAACAACAAAATCCGTAACTAAAACACAAAACGCATTTTGTGAAAATTGGTAAAATTCTTTTGTTTACCTTTTAACGAAGTGTAGTGAAAATTCTTGTTGTTGTTGTTCCAGCTACTGTTGCTTCTGCTGGTTTTGGCTGTTGCCTTCTGGTGTTGTTGTTTAGTATTTGGCTACATTTCTATACTATAGTTTCACACACACACACACACACATATATAAATATATATATATATATATTTTTGTATATATATATATATATACAAAAATAAGGAAGTTGTGCGAAGCAGAAGAAGAGAAGAAGCAGATTTTCATTGTTCTTCCTAGTCGCTTTATTATTATTATTTTTGTTGTTGTTACTTTTATTTAGTAGTTGCTGCCCTGCCCTTTATTTGTTATTGTTGCACAGCTAAGTTCATTGAATATTTTCCGCGATTTATTTTAATTTCAAATGACGAAACGTTGGTAAATGTAAGTATATATGTATGTACACGAGTATGCTGCAAAAAGCAACTTGTTTTTTTGTTTCTTTTTTGTTAGGTTTTGTTGTATTTGCTTTTGTATTTATCATTGTTGTTGTATCTTTATTTGTTATTGCATACACTTGGGAAACATACGTTTTATTTTCTTATTTTTGTTGTTTTTACTCTTTTTGTTGTTTGTGAATCTGTGAAAATTGAATTGAAATGAAATTCCGTTTTGAATTTACGAAATTAATTTTTAAGTGTATGCCCTTAGATGAATAGCATGTTGCCTCAATTGTAAGACAGAGAGGCAGAGAGGCAGAGAGATAGAGAAAGCAAAAGAGGGCGAGAGAGAAAGCAGCTAAACGTTTTGCTTAAAAAAAGGGTAGTAGAGTGAGGAAAAATGATGGCAAATACATACATATAAAGACTAGTTAGCAAAAGGTGTAGACTCTACAACTACATAAAGAACAAGAAAGGTCAGTAGTAATAGTTGATGGCAGAGGGTGTAGCAGAAGTTACATCTGTTTTTCTTGAATTATACGCTTTCGGTCAAAGCGTTTTTGTTAATTTTTATTTTTTTTTTTATTTTAAGTTTCATGTGCAATGAGTGAAAGTTTGCTTAAGGTGGGGAAAGCGGTAAAGCATTTCTGCTGTTAAATAACACAATTTCTTTGAATTATAAGTTTATTGCTGTTGCCATTTGGTTTTTCTACTTTGTATATTTCTTTTTGGTTTTTTGTTATTTCTCTGGTATTGTATTTATTTGATAACCATGAAACGAAAGCAGCAGGCAGTGATAATTTCTTTTAAATTTTAAAACAAAAAACATTTCAAATTTATTTCTATTTATTTCATATTAAGTACTTTGCTTCTATTTTTCCTCTAAGTTTTAAGTACTCGAAATTATATACATTTTATGGCAACCATTTAGATTAAATTCATAGTAATTAAATATAAAATAACAAATACGTACATCAACAATTTGAGTGATTAAGATTTGTGTTACTGTAAATTATTATGTATGGTATTATATGTAGTCGCTGTCGCTGTGCGTTGTATATAGTGTGTTGGACTGTTACACAGAGTGTCCGGGATTCGAATCTTGGCACAGGCAATATCAACAATTAGAAAAAAATAATTTTTCTAAACGGCACCACCTCTTGGCAGGCAATGGCAAACCTACAAGAGTAAAAATTGCCTATGAAAAGCTTTCCACTTCGACGTTCGGATTCCGTATAAAACTTTAGGCCCCTTCCATTCATGTACAAATATATCACGCACGACATGAGTGGATGCGAAAGCACGGCCTAGGCCCTCCATGGGCTGTTGTGCCATTAAAGAAAAGAAGAACGTAGTCAAAGCTTAATTCGTAATTGAAATCATTAGTAAAATTGCCTTTAATGGCTTTCATACTAAGCGTTATTAATCGCAGTTATCTGTTATAAAATTCTCAACTTAAATTCTTATTCACTGTCAACGTTGAACTCGAAATTTAACAATTCTTTCAGAAATCTTTCGTATTATTGAAAATTTTTATATATTCGAGTTTTTAAGGATTTTTAAAATTCTAAAAGATCTTACAAATATTTTCAGATTTCCAAAGATTAGTAAAGTAAAAAAAAAACTAGTAGTTTTAAAATATGTTACCAATAACTAATAATAATAATAAAATAATCAATCACATAAATCGAAATCTTATTGAATTTCAATTTCATTAAGTTTTGAGTTCATAAATAAGTTAAAGAAGGAAAAAAAGGCAAAAGAATTAAATGTAAATAATTTCTAGTATTTTCCATAATAAATGTCAAATCAAAATGTGTAAAAGAATAAGTAATTAATCAGAAAGATGCACCTAGGTTAATTGAATTTTCACCCTGTGCCACTATAAATTTAATTGAACTATAATATTAAGAGTACTTATCTACACATATTTTGAAACAACATTCGTAACCAGTCCTGTTAGCGCTAACATCGATGGATACACGCCAAACATGTAAGTGGAAGTAAAACTATTTTCTTTTCTATTAATTATATCGTAATTGTAATATTTAGTTGGTTAAATTCCGTTTAAAAATTGATGATAAACCTTAAATAATGTTCAGAATATTTATCGAATACCCCTAATTTCTAGTACACTTGTGGGAGGAGTTTAAGGGATCGTAAATCTCGTTTCAAAAATGTTAGAGATAGTACTAAGTACTGTAAATAAGAAAAAAACTACAACAACACATAAATAATGAATAAAGAGTAGTTAAGCAAATATAGCGAATTTGTTGATGGACCGTTAGTTGGATTTGGTTGGGTTGGAGAGAGTAACTCTACTCTGATGGTTGGGAAAGGGAGAATAGCGAAGCATTAACAGCTCTGCTTCTGCATTGATGGCGTTCTAGTAGTAAGTCGATTTGCTACACTAATATCATCTACATATGTTGACCACTTTCATCTTTCATTTGCCCCTTCTTTTTACTGGCAAAATTGTACGTGCATGAAAAACTTGTATATAGATAGCTCTTATGTGCAACAGATCGACAGTTGAATGCAAGTACCCACCCCTCCGGCGAGCACAGTACC
Source organism: Palloptera scutellata (assembly GCA_958295655.1). Taxonomy (NCBI): domain Eukaryota; kingdom Metazoa; phylum Arthropoda; class Insecta; order Diptera; family Pallopteridae; genus Palloptera; species Palloptera scutellata. The sequence goes on from OY282449.1 coordinate 48,736,452, forward strand.
AGGTTAAAGCAAGCATGCACACTAGCTAAGTCAACCGACATAAGGCAAGGTCTATTACAATGTTGCATTCAAAAACTAGTCCTAATAAATTGTAAAGGACTAAATTAAATAAAAACAGACAGCTCTTTTGACATTATTGTACAAATATAACACGCACAACATGAGTGAATGAGAAAAAGCTCGGCCTAGGCCCTCCATGGGCTGTTGTGCCATTAAAAGTAAAGTAAGTAAGTTAGGCATAATTTATATTTCTTTGTGCATATACATTTTCGATATTTTGACACTTTACGCCATTATACATAGGTGCAATACAAAAAGTTTCAAAATGATAACGGTGGCAACTGCGAAACGTGTTTATAAGAATTCACGATTTTAAATTTTCTACGGAATACAGCCATCAGTAGTTCAAAAATTAAATTTCCTCTTACCTTTATGGGGCCAGATCAAAACGTTACCCCATTTGCCTTATAAATTGTTTACATTCTTTGAAGAACTTCAGATACTATTAGGATTTGCTAGACTTTGTAAAAATACTGGAAACGAAAAGATTTTTAGAAGTTTTCAGTAATGAAACTTGAATTTATATTAATTTTAAAAGAAATTTTAAGAAATTCGCTTTTTAATTAAAACTTAAATGCGAATGTCTCAAAATTAGTTTTCTATTTATAATTCAAGCTTTCCAACAAGCCATTACTAAAAATCTTGTCGGACTGTGTAATAAATAACTTTTTCAATTTAAACCCCTTTACAAGTTAGGATTACTGCAATGAAGCAGCACTCAGCATAGCAACCTTGCATACCCCATTTCTGAGTTACATACTAAGCAAAAATAATTACAATAAATTTTTTGTCTTCTATCAAATTACATTAAATTTTCCAACAATTGTAATTTTATTCTAAACAATAAAAACCAAAAAGCCACGCGTGTTCGTAAAAGAAATATACACCTTACAATTGACTACAAATTAAGCAAGATACCTAAATATATACACTTGAAAGTAATTTTCAATTATTGCTTTGAAGAAAATTAATGCAAATACTTATTATAAAAGAAGAAGAAAAAGCACAAATTCAAAAGTCATTTGAAAATAAAAAAAGGAACTCGCACTTTTGTCAATATCGTAATGGTATAATTAAAAGTTGAAAGATATTTACGACACCAAGGATACACAAAAAAAAACCAAAAAAAACAACATCAAAAATTCACATTGTAAATAAAAAGGAATGGCAAACGAAGTACCTACAAATTAATACAAACACAAACCAAATTGCGTCGTCATTTCAATTTAAACGTAGCTGGTTGATGCTCTTGTCATTAAAATGAAAAGTTTCTGTTTTTTGATTCGTTGCGGTTTAAAAACACATACACTTGCGCAGATATTGAAAGATACTACACAATTGCGTTTCTCTTGTTATGCTGAAATCATAATAAAATTTAAATTGCCATTTAATTTTTCCGTTTCTTTGATATATATATATATATGTATATATAGTATGTATATATAGTATGTATTTCACCATTTAGCATAGCATATATTTCTGCTTACCCCACAAACTCTGTGTGTTTGCTCTTTCTCTTCTACTCTTAGAGATAATAATTACAAACCAATTGCGTCATATGTCATATGAGTGACAAGAAAAAAAGTTGTTCAGTTGTCTTCGTCATAGGAGCTATAAAATATAAATAAAAATATATGAAAAACAAATACAAAATTATTTTTGTTGTATTAGTTAAAATTATATGAGCATTTTGTGCTCTCTCATAGTAACCATGAGTACCTAACTAACTAACTACATGCGCTAATGTTTCCTTGGCAATATTTCGTTCATTTGGATATTTTGATATGTAGATGAAGTTTTTATGATCTCTATGTGCATAAAATGCTTTCGTAAATTCATGGTTGAGAAAGTTTGTAGTAAAATAACCATAAATAATGGAATCCTAAAATGTGCGGCCGTTTCTCTCAGGCACATGCAGACTTTATTGTAAAGTAAAAACTATGAGAAATTTTAACGTTTAATGAATGCATTTTTTCCTCGAATCCTACGTATAATTATTTGAAAATGATTTTTCTGCAAAATTTCAAAGCATTTTTTTTTTGTGAAGCACTTGCCACGTTTATTTTTCCTATATAGTTCTTAATTAAAAAATTTTTAACCAATTTAAAACCTGTTTTTTTTTTTAGGCAGAAGAATAAAAGAAGGCAAAAACCGATTTCTTTTTCATGAGGCCCTGAACCGTTGTCAATGTGTAGGGTATCAGCAAATTCTGATTTCAAAACTTTACAACAAAAGTTCTTCTCTTTCCCTATAATAAATTTCGTTCTTAAAGTTTCAACTACTACGTACAAGCTTTCCACTTAAATGTATGTAAATGCTTCAAAAATATTTATTATCCTAACAAGTTAATATGATGTAAGTAGCAGATGAGTATGTGAATTTGCTTCTATCTACTTACATACGCACATACATACTAACATAGTTACGAACATATAGTTTATGTGAATATGTACGAGTATATGAGTATTCTGTTTGTGTATCAGCAGCAGCAGCAGTAGCACACTTCAATGCTTACGCAACTGTATGAAAAGCAAGTACGAGTAACTTCAAGTACTTAGTTATAACTAAAAAATCTTATGTTTTAAGTATTAGCAACAAGTTTTGTTTTTTTAATAGCTCCTCTTTAGCTGTGCAGTAGATAGTTAGTGAAAAAAACAACTAAAAATAATGTGAAGCTAGTGACTTATAAAATTGAGGATATGTTCTTTAAAAAAAATATATACATATATACATTGCGTTCGACAGTGGTAAAAGAGGTGAAAATTGCAAAAAGTAATTATTATAGGGACAAGTATAGTTCAGTTGTGAATAGTAAGCAGAAATGGCGTGAGATACGCAATATAGGGCTTTGTAGAAAATCATTCGACTCTTGTGATAACGTAGACGTTGAGGATTTAAACAAAAAATTTGTTGATATACCTATGCCTTTTGTCAATCAAAACGTTTACCAGACTATTGAAAGTTCTTTTAATGCCAACTCTAGCTTCAGCTTCAATTGTGTTTCTCAGGCTGATGTACTGCAAAGTGTATTATCAATAAAATCGAACACTCTAGGGTATGATGACACTAGTCCTATTTTTCTGAAAATTTTGCTTCCGAAGATTCTCCCATATCTAACTCACATTTTTAATACTGTGCTCACAAAGTCAATTTACCCGATAGAATGGAAGAAAGCTAAAATAATACCAGTACCAAAATCTCATAATGAATACCGCCCAATAGCTATACTCCCATTTATATCCAAAGCGTTAGAATCGTTACTTAGTCAACAAATTAACACACATTTGAGTAAAAATAGTTATATAACTGAAAGGCAATCAGGCTTTAGGGAAAAACATAGTTGTATTACTGCTCTAGTTGATGTAATTGAAGACTTACGTTCTAGCATAGATGACAATAAAGTTGGGTTCTTAGTTCTGTTGGATCACTCCAAGGCTTTCGATACAGTCGACCATAATATTTTGGAAAACTAATTAAATTATTTAACTTCTCGCCATCTGCGACGAATCTTATTGCGTCATATCTTTCCAATAGGTCACAAGCTGTCTTCGCCAATAACTGTTCTTCAGTCTTTCTACCCATTATAAGAGGTGTTCCTCAAGGTTCTGTCTTGGGTCCCCTTTTTTTTTCTATGTACATAAATGACCTACCTAGTGTTTTGAAAAACTGTAAGATCCATATGTACGCAGATGACGTCCAGTTGTACGTCAACTGTAAGCGTGAGAACCTCTATGACTGCATCAACAATCTGAATAGTGTTCTTGAAAACATTGGTAATTGGGCAATAAAAAACGGCTTAAGCCTTAATCCAGCAAAGTCAAAATGCTTGGTAATAGCGAAGAAAATCATTGACATTTCCACTGCCCCTAACCTTTCATTAAACGGAAGCAATATTGAATACGTAGACTCTGCAAAAAATCTAGGGGTAACCTTCAACAGAACTCTAACTTGGAATAACCACATAAGTAACACGGTTGGGAAAGTCTACAGCATGCTTCGTGTTCTTTGGACGACGCAGTATTTTACTCCTCTTCATATTCGAATGCTACTTGCTAAAGCATATCTCATACCAACAATGCTATATGGCTGCGAAATATTTGCAAACTGTGATAGTCTAAGTAAAAATAAATTAAATATTCTTTACAATAACATTGTTCGTTATGTGTTTGGACTAAAACGAAGAGATCATGTTTCCCAGTTTGCTAAAAGAATCCATGGCTTAACCTTTGATAACTTACTGAACTATCGAACGCTTTTATTGTTGCATAAAATTATATGTAATACAGAACCCAGTTATTTGTTTTCGAGATTAAACTTTTCTATATCCAATCGAACTAATATGATTAACTGTTTACGTGTTTCTTGTTTAACGTCTGAAAGGCAGTTCTTTGTACACTCTGTTCGTCTTTGGAATACACTTCCTAATAGTTTAAGATCTGGTAATAATGCTGTGCAATTCAAAAATAAACTGGCTTTATTTCTTTCTTCGCTGTAATAGGAAATAATGAAATATATCATGTTATTAAAATTTTTAACGAATAGATGAATAGATGTTTAATGTTTAATTTTAAAGTAAAGTTTAAATTTGTATGTCATGCAATATATATTATAAGTCGTATTTAATCTTGTTTATGCTACATGCTGCCGGTACTGCTAATAAGGTTTTAAACTTTGTTGTGCCGGTTTTCGAAAATAAATAAATAAATAAATAAAATAAATAAATATTACTTGCCATGAAAGTAATGTGGTTGATATGTAAGTATAAATATATCTAAATTTTACTTTACTTTTACTTTTAATGGCACAACAGCCCATGCAGGGCCTAGACCGAGCTTTTCTCATCCACTCATATTGTGCGTGTTATATTTGTATATGAATGGAAGGGACCTACAGTTTAATGCCGAATGCGAACGGCGAGCAATTTCCATAGCAATTTTTACTCTTGTAGGTTTGCCATTGCCTGCCAAGAGGTGGTGCCATGTGCCGTGTAGAAAAATAATTTTTTTTTTTAATATTTTTTTTTTATTTTGCCTGTGCCAACGCATTACCACTACGCCACAGCGACCACCTAAATTTTTATAGAACTTATATCTTAGCACCCAGCGCAACACCCATCCTAGCCGTTCTTGAATAACAACAAGTTCAATATTTCTATTTTTGGGTGTATAACTTGAAAATGAGGGCTCATCAGGCAATACTTTAACTACTTTCATGTTTTGATTATGTATCAATTTGCCAAAGTGTAAACAGCATAACATTTTTACGTTACTAACTTGTCAGCATACGTGCCAAATAAATAGAATTTGAGGGAAGTTTTGCTTTCGCAAAAAAAAGTGTTGCTGATATTCATAAATTGCTGTTGGAAGTTTACGGTGAATATATTCCATAGATTATAACATGCAAATTTTGATTTCGACTATTTAAGAGTTGGAAGTTATTCAAGTAGCAAATTCCCACGCGCTTAAATTAATTGGGGTTTATACAAAAGGAAGGAAATTGAGTGCCGTACGACTTGAAGTCGAGACACGTCGAAAGACGTATTGGCATGTGTGAAATTCTGTTTCAGCGCTATAAAAATAAATCGTTTTTGCATCTAGTTATTACTGCAACCCGAAACATCAGAAGTCGTACGTGAAGCTCAGCCAACCAGTAACGTCAACGCCGAAGCAGAATATTCGTGACGCCGAAGTAATTCTCTCTATTTGGTGGGGTCGGAAGGGTGTCATCTATTAAGGGAGAGCTGTATCGAACATAATTGATTCGTTTGAAGAGAGTAATGGCCGAAAAACGACCATATTACGTGTTACAGGCACGGAACCGTAATTTTCCAACATGACAACGCGCGGCCTCAGACCGATTAAAAATTATTTGGCAAATAGTTGATGGGAAGTTTTGGCTCACCCGCCATATTCACCGTCTGACTATCACTTATTTTGATTGATGCAGAATGCTGGAATACGTTTTACTTTAGTTGAGAGTATCAAAAATTTGATTGACCCTAAAATATTTACGGTTTTGTGGTTTCCCCTTCCTCACTTTTTCTTTCAGTCACTCTTTTTATCACATTTGCTCTGCCTAATTTTTCATCATGCAGTGATTAGTGTTGGGACAACCTGTTTCTTTGGGCGCATTTCTCCCCTCACTCTTCTGCTAATTGTTCTTCCACCATATCTTCCTTTGAGAATGGGTCGTGTAATATTTATTCTCGGTCAAGTAACATACATGCCAAGACACATACCATATACTTATGTAGATTGTTAAACTTAATTTTTTCTGGTGTAAATGATGGTTCAAGTTAGAACACTTAATAGTTCTTGATTATGCTACGTCTTCAGTTATTTGTTTCATCCTGTTTCGTCCTACAGTCGTTCTTAAATTAAAATACGCTTTTTTCTTTGGTATGTGTGTGTATTGGCTGTAAGTATGTAACGGTGAGACTGCTGGTGAATGATGGCCCAAAGCAATTAAAAAAACTAAAACGCGTAGTCGCTTTGCACTAGAGAAGTGAACCATTTTTAGGTATCTACATAATTAAATTTTCCTCTAAATTTTCGATAGGGGCTGGGTCTATTCTATTTCTTAATTGTTGATACTTGGTGTAGTTTTCGTTTCGCTCTCAAAGTTTTAAAGCAGTAAAGAGGATTCACTTTAAAAAACCCACACTGGTGTTTCTTAAAATTTGGTCAGTGAAAAAGCTAAAAATACCTTAACTAAATGTTGTAGTAAATCGAATAGTTTTATAAAAATCGTATTATTTATTTTGTCAGATGAATTGTAGCTATTAAAGTAGTTGTAGCTTTTTGGAATTATTCGCCTGAATTACAACAACAAAATAAATAGTTCCTCTAATTATTAGCAGATATTAAGTCTTAGTGCACACTTGTAAAAGTAATACGAAAATAATTGCTCCCTACTACAACTAGTATTTTCGAACATCATCTGTATGTAGATAGATTACTTCACATATAAATGCAACATTATTTCGGCGTGATTGTTGGAACAACAAATGGCAAAGCTTCATAAGCGGATTATTGAATGTTTTGTAGTTTACCTGCTAGAGAAGGACTTTGTTATGGAAGTTAGGTAAATAATAATATTTTTATATATTCTTAGTATTCTTCTTCTTCTTCTTCTTCTTCTTTTAATGGGACAACAGCTCATGGAGGGCTTAGGCCGAACTTTTCACATCAACTCATACTGTACGTGTTATATTTGTACATGAATGCAAGGGACCTACAGTTTATGCCGAATCCGAACTGCGATATGAAAAGCTTTTCTTAGGCAATTTTTTGTATATTTGAAATTGGCTTTTTTGATTTCTGCTGTGCCGAGATTTAAAGCCCGGACTCTCTGCATAGCAGGCCAACGTACTACAAACCACGAAATTTTCTTAGTATTTACTTCATCAATTTGTTTAAAATATTATAAGAGAATTTATAACTTATTTTTATAATTATCTATGTATATGCAAAATATCGATATATTGGCAGATATTATTCTTTACCTTCTCATTGACCTCGTTTCTGAGAGTAAGATCTTCAAGCATCAATAAAATTTATGTAAGAAAGACAATCTTTAAAAAGTTACAAGCATTGTTCCAAACATTGTTCCAATGATTTTGAGTAATAATTTTTCAAGCATAGTTTTTTTTTTTATTTATTAAAGATTCAATAATCACATCTATATTGGAAATTTATTATTTAATTACTATTGTAAAAATTTTCATGGAATGGCATCAAAAATTTGTCATTGCTGTTTCTAATCCAATTTTATTATGTACACTTTTCACTGCACGTTCTCTAATTTGAACTTGAAACAATGTTCTTAAGTATTATCATAAACGATAATTTCAAAAAAAGTAGAAAAAATAATTTTTCTACACGGCACCACCTCTTGACAGGCAATGGCAAACCTACAAGAGTAAAAATTGCGTATGAAAAGCTTTTCACTTCGCCGTTCGGATTCGGCATTAAACTGTAGGCCCCTTCCATTCATGTACAAATATAACACGCACAACATGAGTGGATGCGAAAAGCTCGGCCTAGGCACTTCATAGGCTGTTGTGGCATTAAAAGTAAAGTAAAAGTTGTATCATATATTTTTAATTATAAATAGCAAAGCGGTAAGAATTTTTAAATACTTTATAGAGTTATACATTATTTTAAAAATGGCCTCTGACCTAAGTAGGGAATATTTCTATAGTTTCTAAAATATATTTATTCAAAGCAATCAAACGCACTCAACAAAAAATTACTCTTATCTGATTATTTATTATAGCCACAGATATCTCTCAATAGCTGAAGTCGTTTTAGTTTCGATTAGGTAAGCCAAACCTCAGAAATTTAAAGTGCTTTTGTTCCAAATGCTGGTAAGCGCGACTCTTTGATGCCCGACTCTTTGATGTTTCACAGAATTCGGGAAGTTTGATCACATTAATTATAAACCCTTTTTATGATCTCTGCTAGATTCCTCTTAAGCTGAAAGTACTTTAGATATGTATAAGTCAACACGTTCAGCCAGCAACCAGTAAGTTGCTAAGCCCAGCAAGCATAGCGGGCATAGCAATGGTGCACCATCAACAGTTCTTACGGATGTTGCACCACAACACCAGCAGCCTTGGCTTTCACTGAGACCAATGTTGAGGACATTGCTTCAATACGCCGCTAACTCGGTTCATAACATCAGGCACGAGTAGTTTTAGGGCACAGGGCTAGCTTTAGTTATAAGCAATTTGTATCTTAGTAGTTAGTTAATTTTATACCATTAAAAAACTCGGCCCGCGAGCGCTGTAAATATACTAAAAAGTCTTTTACTTGTGCAACACCACACAGTGATAATCGTTAATTAACAAATTGCATCTGGCAATCTTATAATTTATGTGTATCACCAAAAGCAGGTACTCGTAACTTACACTTATGTAAGTAGGTACATATATACATCTATATGTTTGTAAAAGCTTTAATGTGTGTGCATATTTTTTAGGCTAATTGCATTGTAACAAAATTACAGCCTCAATTTAAGCTCAAATGAAATGATAAGAATGAAATTCTGAATTGAATTCGAAAATCTTCAACCTCAAACACACATATGTACATCAACCAAATAGGTACAGTGGATAATTTAATCGAAAAAATTATATTAAGTAAATATGTAAATATTTCTTTAACAAATTTTATTGTGAACAATATATATACGTAATGAATTTCATCTAGAACAAGGGCTTTTGAGCAAAAAACAAAAAAAAAACACTTTAAACTCGTTGTCATTGGTGATTTTATTTCTAGTTCTTATATTTAAAGCGTAGCTTTTCGTTTATTCGCGCAAAAGCAATAAAATTGTATTCAAAAGTTAGTGGCCAATGTAATGATTTTCGCTTTCTAGCATATCTTTAGTAAACCCAAAAACAGTCTGTAATGATAGGGTTATATATATGCATAGAGTAAGAGGGAGAGAAATTATGGCGCGATGCTCCTTCAATTGGCCAGTCTAAATTTTTGGTTGTATGGCACATAATCGAGTGAGAGTAAGATTCGATTAATATGGGAAGCACCTGGTAATAAAAACTCACTCAACCTTAATAACTTAAGATAACATAACATTTTTTATTCTTCTTCCTATAACATATGTTTAATACCATATTTATAATTATTTTATTAACTGCATACGTTGACATTATTCGAGCAAAAATTTACATACATTATGTTTGTATTTGCATAATTATTCAACAATTTTCACACGCGAATAATTAAATAACAAATTAAAAAAAAAAACAATTGTATTCATGAATAACTTATGTTTATTTCTCCAGGGTTGCATGCCCTGTAAACATATCGCCTTAATTAGATTACAAACAAACCCCAAAAATATGTATGTAGTGGCTAGTTATGGTAAATTGAATCAGGAAAAATCTGCAATGTTTTACAATTTGTTAGCGTTCAACAATTTAAAAATTTTATAAACTCGTCCCATTGCAATATGCGACGCACCTCATGCTGCATGATTCGATATTCACATTTTGCGAATTTTATGCAACTATGCAACACGCACAAACCAATGAAGCATAAATCAGCTTAAATACAGCGTACACACACCCACACACACACACACACACACACACACACACACACACACACACACACACACACACACACACACACACACACACACACACCGTCACACAGACATCAGGAGGAAGAACGAGTATATATCGGTGAGAGAAAGAGATAGGCCTGGGACAAAAACAATAGTGGGTGGAGGAGGTAGTTCCTACAAAGTTTTCAGCTTACATTAAGCACACGAACGCACGCATGCACACGCACATAAGCACACATGCACATATGAACAGTGATGCAATGCATTAAAATGCAAAAATATACTACACAAAATTCTTACTTAATTGGTTGAATCCGATATCAGTGTTTGAAGCAAAAGTCAAGAGCTCTACCTACTTATAGCCGTAACAAGAGCAGCAGGAGCATCAGCAGCAACAATTGCCGCAGCAGCAGTAGCAGCATTTTGCGTTACTCACAAACACATGCACACATGTGCACAAAAATTGTTGTTTATTTTTATTGTTGTGGATTATTGAATGCATTTTCATACACACATACAAATGTGTAGCAAGTATTGAGGAAGATATTATGACAGGGAGAGAGTAGGAGGTAGAGAAAGAGAATTTTGCAAAAGTACATACTTCATACTTGAAATTGAAGTCTTCAATTGAGTACGACGGAGGAGGGTAAAAAAATTCAAACAAGAATTTTCAGTTCGAAAACTCAAAAAGATAATCGTGTTGAGTGTATTGTGCATGCACATATACATACATCCACAAAATCCACACATACTTGAACATGCATACAGGGTGGACCATCCTCGAACACTATTTCATTCAATTGACTTCCTCGGCTGGCCTTGTAGTTTCCCATACAATCCATCCAATTTTTCAGTACATTTTAGATTGTACTTGAGCTATGGCGTCCTTAAGAGCCCCTTTCATTAACCGCAAAAATAACACTATGGTAATTTTCCGTCATAATACGAATGACATTAGTAGAATTGCCACACTCAAAATAACCAGTAATACAAATTCCAAATGTTAGATGGACCACCCTTTATGTACACTCATTTATGTATGTTACTTTTATGTGCACATCACAGTATAAACCAGCAACTTCAAAATCATCATCAACAACTACAACAAAAGCAATAAGCTCAAAAACATACATAAATAGAAATACATCTATGTATGTACTCGTATGTTTGTGGAAAACTCTTATGAAATGATGAAATCAGTGCGTAACACTGGCAGTGATTTTCACGTTATGTAAATTTTATTTTGTATATGTAAATAATAACACAGTGCTACACACATCTTTACGCAGTCCTGGATAATGATGTGTTTTTCTATTAGGAACTTTTTTTTCTCACTTCTTAAGATCATCACTTTACTGACCCTTTTGTTTTAATGAGGGTTCTGAGAAATTATAAAAAAATTTTGAGTTAAATAAATTAAAAGTCACCACCTCCATTCTTAAGTGGTCGCTATGTCGTAATGGTAGTGCGTTGGACTGCTACGCAGAGTGTCCGGGGTTCGAATCTCGGCACAGGCAAAATCAAAAAAAAAAAAATGTAGAAAAATAATTTTTCTACACGGCACCACCTCTTGGCAGGCAATGGCAAATCTACAAGAGTAAAAATAGCATATGAAAAGCTTTTCAATTCGCCGTTCGGATTCGGCATTAAACTGTAAGTCCTTTCCATTCATGTACAAATATAACACGCGCAACATGAGTGGATGCGAGAAGCTCGGCCTAGGCCCTCCATGGGCTGTTGTGCCATTAAAAGTAAAGTAGAACCTCCATTCTTAAATACGACAGAGAACGACTAGTTTGGAATAAAATAATCTCACACATCGCTTGTTTGCTCAACGATTGTCATAATTGAAAAAAAGAAAAAGTAAATTCAATAACTGATATTTAGTGCTTTATCACAATGCATCTTATGAACTCTTCTCGTGAGAAGAGTATTTCTCGTTATCAATTGTATGAAATGATATGTATAATGATTAAATGACAGCCTTGCAGCAAACGAGCCACGTGGACTCCATTTGAATGTATTTATAAAAACAATTATTCAATATCAATAACGAAAATTTATCGATGAAGGCAACATTTTGTAGTATGAAATTCTTATTTCTTAGAATCCTAAAAATCCTCAATCATTTGAAACAAAGTCGTTGATGATGCCTTTGGGAATATGTGTACATACCTTACAAAATATGCAACACTTTTCTGAGTGTCGCAATGTGTACATTTTTTTTTTTAATTTACAAGTACCTACGTTGTTTTTATTTTTTATAACCATTTTTTGTAGGTAGTACTTTACATATACATTGAGAAATTCCTGTATGTAAGTGCATCCATCAATACATACCAGTATTCGAGAGAGCATAATTCATTAATATAAAAGAAAAATTAATTGATAAAGAAAGTTTTGTTTGTTATTTTTGTTCTGAAAATCGAACATAATTGCTCTTGAACACATTTAAACGTTGTGCGCCGCTGATGACTTTTAAGCGTATGGTATTTATATTTTTCTTTTTTCAAAAATGTATTGTGTGTGGGATTCATATGTACATACTTATATTCTTTTTCATACTTTCGAGGTTAAACGTATTAATGTTGTTCATACGCCATGGTGTACTATAAGCACCTAGTAGGAAATGCATAAAGCTATTGATTGAGAAAGGAATTGTTAAGTAATGTGTTCTTAGATAGAGTGTGACTTACAAATGCTCTCATTAAATTTATCTTTCTCAGACTTTTCTTTGTCAAATGCCATTGCCAAGTGCCCCTTGAAGAAACAAATAATAAACTGATTCACTTAAATTCTAATCGTCCAAGAATTGAGCAGATTTACTAATCTTAGAATGCAGCAAAATAGAGGATACTTTATTACGTTACTTCATTACTAAAATCAATTACACAACTTATATTCTTCCAAACTATAATTTTCGGATCATTAAAATTATTGTTTTTTCTTTTAAAACTTCAAGAGAAAAGAAATACCTTTATCATTAATCGCCAATATTAAATTCTTAACTAAAGAACAACTCCAAGTAAATAAAATAATAAAATAACCCTTACTTATACGAATAATTGCCGATGAAAGAGAAATTTTAAAGATATTTTCACATTAAATATACTTTTATATTGCATATGGTATGCACAAATAATTTGGCAGATTTAACTCAACATTAATAAGTGATCAAAAGGAATTTAAAGTCACTGACGATATGTTTTCCTACATTGTCAGTGATGGCTTATACGCCATGCGCCAAGTGTTATATGAAAGGAATGAAATGCATTCTGCATAATAAAAATTCAATTGAATAATATTGAAAAATTGATAAATAAAAAAAAAAAATACGGTGAAAATACTATACATCGCTTTGAGTACTAATTTTTTTGGTACATAATTCAAATACTTACAGAGGATATTCAGGTATTGTGGTATAGGAGGGTAATGGTACAGATACAGGGGCCTAACTCTGCTTTTCAATTGCCTACTGAGCCCGTAGTAATAGCTGTTGGCAAGAGTTAAACTGTGATTGATCTCATATTTGTATTTAATTTTTCTTCTTTTAATTGTACAATCGCCCATGGAGGGCCTAGCCCCAGCTTTTAGCATCCACTCATGTTGTGCGTATTATATTTTTGCAAGAATGAAAGGGAACTACAGTTTTATACCGAATCCGAACGGTGAAGTGAAAGCCTTTTCTTAAGCAATTTTTATTCCTGTAGGTTTGCCATAAATACAAAGGTGTAAATGAGTAAGTATATGACAAATTTAACACAACAAACAATATGTTTGCTAATAAATCCGCATATAAATTTATAAAAAATTCCTAAAAGAAAATAAAAAATAATACTACCTAATCTGGAATATAAATAACTCAAGTATGTACCTTACACATATGGAGAAAATCCCTACAAACAACGATTATCAAAAACAAAGAGAATAGTTTGTACTATAACATACTATGGTGCATAACTATAAAAGCACCAATATTTTAACAATTCCTTGGTTCTAAGAATTTGTAGAATAAATCCTATGGATGTTTATGGAAGAGCACTGAAAATATGTTAATTTTAAATCAAAATGAGCTTAATATTACATATATAATATTTTTTATGGATATACCGATGGGGGTGCAGAGAACACAAGGTAAAGCTCGTGATAGTCGCACAAGGGTGTAAGCCCATGTTCAATGGACAGCTAACTGGTGTGTGCAGCGGGCTTCTCTGTCCTTTAATGAAAGGTTGTGCGTCGTGATGTAAAAAATATCTCCCAAAAAATCCTCAGAAGGGTCCTTGAATATGAAAACCCCCTAATATTGACGAACCCCGCAATTGCGCAGAAGAAGACGTATTAATTCTCGTTAGAAAGACCAGGTAATTATTGTAAAAATAAAAAGCATGGAGCAAGACCAACGATCACCGAACAAGATGAGCGTCGTATTACCAACACGCAAGCAATTCAATAAAAGGGAGGACCAAAAAAATGTACCTTGAGTTTTAACGGTATATCCACTAACATTATTAAGATAATTTTGATTTGAAATTAACGTAATTTTAGTGCTCTTCATCTTCTGGGTTTATTCTACAATCTCTTAGAACCAAGAACTAGTTAAGATATGGGTGCAGCTATAGTTATGCCCCACAGTGTAGCGGAGATTTACATACAGAAACAAAAAAGGATAAGTGTATTTCTACGTGGAAAACTCTTTTCAACAATATTGACAAAGGAATGCTTTGAAAAATACTTATAAATATTTGCAAAAATATAACCAACTGCATGAACTAAAATAAACTTTTTTCTCCTAAATTTATACAAATAGGTATTAAAAATATTGTATTATTTTTTCAATAGAAGAATCGCACCTTTTCTCTTTGTCATAAGTATATCCAAGTACACAGTTCCTACCATACAGGAAAAGAATAAACAAATAAAACAAACAATTCAGGAAATTTCTGCACTACATACATTGTTATTGCTTTTGTTTCTACTGCCTCGTACTTTTCAACCACTAAATTCTTATATATGTACATACATACAGTTTTTTAATACAGACTACAGTCAGTGTTGGCATTAGCTATTTGCTTATTTTTACTCTAAAATTGCATGGAATTTTGTACACATTTATTAATTTTTTTTTTTTTTTTGCTTATGTGTAAGCAGTGAAAAAGAATCAGACATTTTTTTCGTTTACTTACATACTTATATTCACATTTCTATTTACATTGTAAATTATAATATTTATTGTTAGCAAAAGCGTTAGAGTTGGTCATGGGTTTGCTTAATCTAATCTATTCAATTTTTTTTTTTTCTTTTTTTAATCTTGAAGCTTATGGTGTTTTATTTTATAAGTAGTTTACTGATGTGCGAAGAATTTACTTATACTTTAAATTATATTTCGACTTTTATACTTTCAATTATTGAATTATTTCGCGTTAGTGTAGTTTGTAGTTTGTGCTAGACTGCTGATATAGGCCCTTCCGTTTGTGTACACACACATCACGGCAACTTCAAAGAAAATGACAGACCTAATACCTGCCAAGATGGTAAAACCAATATATCAAAGAAACTAATACTTGGAATCTGGATTTGTAGATAGAATCTGTCTGTTACTAAAAAGAGTAAAAGTAGGAAAAGTGGTACTTGAAGCTTTAAGCAGAAATGGTATGGAAAGTAGAGTCCCATCATTTGATGTTGCTCGCAATGGTTGCATTTATTTAGTTTAAGGTTTATCACATCATAGATCGTTTTATCACCGAGCAAATTGTGCAAATTATAAAATCTTTCTTTAAAACGTTTCGCATTCTAAGTGCAATGAGTGTTGTATCCAACTTAAAAGTTAGAACACATACAAATGTCTTCTCTGCACTGGTACACTAATTTAGAAGATGTTACTGATGAATCTAAAGCCTTGCTAACAACTACATCGTCTGTGAAAATAATATTCTCAGGAATATTTTCAATTAATCATGATATTGCCACACTAAGTTCTTCGATACTTCGGCTTATAAATAGGAGACACCGTGTCAGTGTAAAATTATCCACAAGAGAGAATACTTTTGGGACACCATGAATAGACGAAAATGTTGACAAATAGAAGATTTTTAGCTCATAAAATCAGCTAAAATTTGGTTGGTCCTGTTTCTTTGGACTTGCTTCATTAAATTTGTGGTCGGAACAAGATTTTTACCGAAAAAAAAAAATTATTTAAATTATTGAATCTAGAATTAGGACTAGAATTTAACTAAGATTGTTATCTAGAATATTACAAAGACATTTCACTATTCTAGATTTACAAGCACCGTAAACCATAAAGCATAGACCTCCACATCGAAAATCACAGCCGGTTAATCTGTCGAAGTTACAAAACGATTTTAAAAAGAGTTCAATCTTGGAATTTAGTTTCGCAATTGAAGTTAGTGTTAAAAGTCTGCATCAGTGACACAATTTTGCGAGGTTGACAGGTTTTGTCAGTACAATTTGAAATTGTTGTTGTCGATTGAACAAGTACTTTTCTAGCAAGGCAAATTCCTAAATAACAACATAAAAAGAGATATGAACAAACTAGTTTCTTGATAAAAATACTAAATTGGTTTCCATAATAACAAGAAAATAAAATGCAAAAGAAAATGACTATTTGATTTGAAAATAACTTTTTACTAAGTATTTGGAGAAAAACATAGAGAGAGAGACGGAGGAAAGAAAAGGAAATTATATACAACTTCAATTACATCTCAATTAATTTAAAGCTTATAAATATAGTATAAACTGAGTTATTGGAATGAATGAATGAATAGATAAATATATGAAAGAACGAGAAAGAGAGCAACAAACAAGAAAAGAACGCAAACGCAATCAAATTAAACCCACAAAGTCCATTCAACAAACTTAATCAGATTGCAACAATTTTTATGCTGAATTGCAGCAGTCATTCAAGACATAAACTGTCATGCCCACACACACACACACACACATACGGTTATTCGAAACACCCCAACGGGAATGTGGGCACGCCACAATCGATTTTTTACCTATATTGGAGCGCTCCCTTGTCAGTAGTAAGCGCCCCCCTTTATAGTCCATCTCATATATGTATTTTTTAAATAACATATCAAACTTCCAGAAATGCTAAAAGAGCGCTTCAAAAAAGCACAAGATTAATAAGAACCGGTTATTATTTCACTCGTTTGCTACAAGATTGTCATAACTCAAAATACATGAATTATGAGAAAAACACATTTAAACATTTTAATTTACCAGTCACGTCATACAATACTCTTCCCACGTGAAAGATAAGATACAGTTATGAGTTGCTTATACAAGATAACGCAATAAATAATAAGTAGATACCATATTTCTGTATGTTTAGCTAAAAAAAATAGTTTCTAATTATGACATCATTGCAGTAAACAAGCGATTTGTTCTGTGTGTAATTTTTGGTAACAAATATTTCCAAGTCTTTGAAAGTTATTGAGTGCTTCCTATAAGCATCCTTACCAGCACAACGTCAGCGCTCCCAAAGTGCATCTTTGGGAAGTACTCCAAATTTGCTAGTTGGGAGACAACTGTACCCATGTATTCAAATGCAAATTACGCATTAGATTCAGAAGTAAAAGAAATCGAAGCAGCAGCAGCGACATACAAAAAATTCAGATTGAGTTGAAAAGATTTTAAGAAAATAAATAAAAATAAAAAGAAAGGCGTCAAAAAAAAAATAACCAAAATGAAATGAAAACTAAATGAAAAGAAACTAAATTTGAATTTATAACGAAAACTTTTGCACTTAATTTGCAGCTGGCAACTGAACGTACGCAGGAAAAGAAGAACGGCGCTGGCGACGGCGTTGGTGGGAAGAAATATGGAGAAAGTGTAGAATACGCCACAAAATTTTTCATTTTAAGGAAAATGAAGGTAGAGGGAAAAGCTAAATTCTTTGCTTCATAATGCTTGACATTTAATCAAGTTTGCTAGCTGCATTTAATGCACCGAAAATGCCGCAAATATTTCAACTTGGCAGCAAACAGCAACAACAGCAACACCGATAACACCACAAGCAACAGCGGTAGTAGCAACATCAAAACTTTGCTAGCAACATAGAAAGGCAGCTGTAATATACATACCATATGAAATGCAGATAGAGCAGCAGCAGCAGCACCAGCTGAAAGAGTCTTCGTCGCAGTTAATGCAATTTCAAGACAGGTTTTCATTTCGTTTTTTTATTCTCTTCTTATGGTGTTTTTTGTTGGTTCCAATGGTTTTTTGGTTGTTGTTGCAGCATATTGCTATGACTGCCTTTGTCCCTGCTGCAATTCATCGAGCGGAAGTGAATGTGTTTTTGTTGCATTGCATGCTGCTGACGATGACGCCATTTCGAACAAAAGCGGAAACTATTAACCACACACCTTTGAGGGAGAGAAAGCGAGAGAGACTGAGAGAGGGAGAGCAGATGTGACAGGCAGATTTGATGACATTTGTCAAAATGTTGCGTCCGGGGAAAAAATATACAAAAATCTCTGCAAGAAATGTGGAAAAATTCTTTCTGATTTATTCAAATGTAAAATTTTGTTGTTTTTTTTTTTGTGATTTTATTTAGTTTCTTCAGCTTGTTGTGACGTTGAAATATTTGTGCTGCTTTTCGTTCGTTTCATTTTTTGTTTTGTTTTTTATTTTTCTCCCTGGTAATGCCAAATAATTTTGAGGTTTATTGTGTAAAAGCTGATGATTTGTCTTTGATATTCGTTTTCGTTTAGCTTAAAAACTTATTTAAATTAAAAGTAAATATTTTAATTATTTACCATTTGTATTTGATTGACTTTGGTGAAAATCATTTTACAATTTTTCAATTTACCGAATAGGTACAGTATGTACCAAATTTTATTGCACAAAACGTAATAAACCATGGCTGGAACTCTACTACTATTGTATGAGATTGTTATGCATAGGAGGTGGGTGTTATGTTCTTTGATCACGACGCTCCCCTATAGGGAGCACACCTTGAATATCTCATTAAGAAAATTAGCCGGTATTGTGTGGTGGTAGGAAAGTCTATCTTAAGTAGCGTAACGAATACAAGTCTTCATTAGAACTTCACAGTGGGAAATAATTAGTCGTCGAAATTTCCATAACAAAATATTTTTTCTTTACCCATTATTCTTTTTTACTCAATGTCATGATATATTCATTCTTCTTTCATTATTTTTTTGTTCTACTCTGTGTCGAATTTAAAGTAAATCGAAAAATACGACTTCGATTTTTCTTATGCCTTCTGGGGATATAATAAACTGGGCCTCCCATAGATATATAAAATATAAAAATATTCCGAGTTCGCCAAAAGAGATCTAATAAAATTCTCTCTGACTTTGAAAATTTTTTTAAAAATGAAAGAAAGGTACTTTAAACATTTTTCCAAAAAGACTCCTCCTTTGATATTAAATAAAGTTTAGGTTGGATATTTAACCTTCAAAGACTCCGGACTCTTAGATTAGAGTAGTATGGCTCTCCTATAGTGGGATACACTTAGGCGAGAATGGTCCAGTGTGATACCACATGGTTGCACCTACTGCTTAAAGCCTTTTCCAAACGGAAAAGGCTTTTTACCAAAGGTGGTAAATTGCAATCACTTGATGGTTTTGGCATTGCCTGCCAATTCTAACGTTTGCAAAAAGTGAAAGCTGAAATGTTTAAAAACCTTTTTGAAAGCTTTTACTATTTGACGTTGTTGAAGCACTGTGAATCCGAGTCGTTTGACAAATTTGTATTTACTAAAACATTTGAAAATATTAAGATTGGAATGCTTTTACAAATAATATTACCTACCAAAATACCTTGTCACACAGTGTAAAACTTAACTATGTTATATATTATTAACAAGAAGAAGATACAAACTAAAGAAAACAAAAACAGCAATATTGCAAGTTATTTAACAACGAACAAATTACTCACAGTGAGCACCACAAATTGTATGCATTTTTGTTAGCATTGCAAGTAAATTAAAAAATTCCAACAAAAAACCTGTTGTAAATAAAGATGTACACAGAACCAACACAGGTACAGACACACACACAGATACTGAAGTGAGATGCAACTTATACCCAGTAGAGATATTTCTAACATGAAGACAGGAATTTTATTTACCCTGATTTCGGCATATAGTAGAAGGAAAAGGAAGCGAACTAGTGTGGGATTGGAACATGGAGGGTAAAAAAGAAAATAGGAAAACCGTCACATAAATAAGAAAATTATACTGTTAGGTGAGGTAAAGAGCTATGGAGCTATAGGTCACCATCGAGGGCAACAGAGTGAAATTATAACGAAAAAATTAGAAAAATCGGATACATAAAGAGGTGGCTGATTGGAAATGGATAATAATATGAATAACGACAAAGATACACTGAGAGGAAATGGAATATGTAAAAGGAAACTGAGCCAAGAAAAGTGGGAATGCATAGTGGAAAGAAACAAATATTGAAAGGTATGGGCAGGTATAGAAGGGAAGCAAGTTGAATTGGATTATGAAAAAGTGGCCAAGTATAGAGGTATAGTAAATTTAAAATGAGTATGAAAAAGTTATCTACTTCAGTTGCAGAGAAAAGAGTCGAAATGGAGTATGGAAAATATGTACCTACGAGTATATGTAATTGAAATACATATATATAAAAGAATTGAAATATGAACATGGGGGAAAAATACCTATGTAAATATGTGCATATTTTTGAACTAAAAATTTAAATACCTGAAAGTCGAACTTTGAAGCATTATATTACTAAACAAATACTAAATATAATCCCAAATAGAAGTGTTTATGATATTTTAGGCATTAATGGAGTATGCTAGTACGGCGAAAGGACTACGCAAATTGATAGAAATACCAACAGTCATGTAGACAACAGTCGCTTTTTTGTACATAATTTAAAAATTCCATTGGAAGTCAGAAAATTGCCTAAAATTAAGTCGTCCTCGCGAAACCCCATTCAAAATTATGTGTAAGCATCTTTACACAGCCAAGAGTCGAACTTCTTACTATGAGAGTCATCTCTAACTCACAATTTCTATGAAGCCCTAGAAAAATCTTGATCACCGTGTAAAATTAATGTATTTTCGCAATTATTTTCTACTGGGAAATGAAATGTTCTATACACATTTAATAATAACTTTCTGCTGTGGTTAGGTGTACACACACACAAATTAAAACAAAAAGGAAAAGTATCCATAGTCCGGTTATGGTTACATAGGAATGAGGTAGGAATTTAACTATAGATAATTCTTGTAACCTCGTTTATGAACAAAACCCACACCATCCTCATTTGCGATTCATTATTATTTATCTTTGGTATTTTGTAAACATTTTAAACAGTAATAGGGCATAAATAAGAAGACCTACACAGAGATGTAAAATGGATTAACACCGATTTATAGTTATAGCGCCTCTTGAATATTTCTCATGGAACATTTTTTTTAGAGGCCGTCTTTGGGTATTTATTCCCAAGATTGATAGCTAACTTTCATCAGCTCGTACTACTTATATTCAAATACTCTATTTTAAAAGTTCAATTATCTAAGGCATTAGCCAGCAGCTAATTGCTCGACATTTTACAGCTGATCAGAAGCCATATATACCGAACATTTGCAATGTAGCGTATCGATAAACAATACTAGCAACAACAAACGAAATTTTTTTTTGTTGAAAATCAAAATGCAACGAGCTAGTTGTGAGAGCTCTGAGCTACATATTTTTTTAATCTACCTACAAAAGTTAAAGTTCACTTTGCCTTTTTACATTCAAGGGTGCAAGACAAAAGCGTAGAAAATGAAGACCATAGGAAATTATAAAATTTTACATATTGAAATTAATGTAAGAAATTTCGAAATACCATATATTGCCATTATTACTTATTACTTTTAGTTGGAAGAGAATGAAAGTGGGTGGATAAATAAAGTTTGAATTTCGTTGCAAGGTATAGATTACACTCAGAGAAAATGAAAGTTATCCAAAATATATATATTGGCCCCATTGAATCAATATGTTTTTACTAGGTAAGATTATATGATATTTTATTAATATGGCATTATTAAAGTTTGAAATGTATTAAAATCTAACATACATACTGAACATATATTTTTTTGTGCCATTTATATGGGTCTTAGAATTATGTGTGCGGGAGGACCTGATCTGAGGCAGGTAGAACAAGGAACAAGGCTGAATGGTTGAACACCATAACTATTGGGAAGAGTAAGAAATAGATTATCCTACTTGCTTGTATTTAGAAACCAATTACTAGGTGAATTTATTCTAGTACATAAATATTCATGTAAATGACCAAGACGCACACAGCTCAAAAACTTCTGACTTCTATTTGTATCTTATATGTAGACAAGCAATTGTTAGCGTGTGATACATTATATGGCAAATAATAAATTATAAAGTAAGTGCAAATATGCGTGTGGTTAATAATTCCCTAATCAAATAAAAACTCGCCTTGAATACATGTGATATTTCACCTATAAAAACCAGCTAGCCATATAAATCCTAAAGTATAATACAAAAAACTATAGAGTTAATAGTTACTTCAAAGCACAATAAAGCTACAAATATGCTATTGCCAGCCCCAAATCACTGGACAACTTTAATCAATTTAATCAGTAAAAATACACATTCACTTTTAATTTAAACATTTCGATTCCAATTCAATTTCTTCTAGTACAACAGCACTTTGTAAACTCATTTTCAACCTGCATCATTTGGAATAAATATATTGAATTTGAATTACATACACCACCAGATGGCAGCACTATACAATTTGTTAATATTTGGCCACACAATTTGGCAGCGTCTTTTAAACATGATATTTATAATTTTACCGAGAAGGAACAAAAATTCATTAAGAGTCATTTGGCCTATAATGATTGGATTATGAAGTTAACTGCAGCCATAGAGCATTCGCACTGTGAGGTTGGTGGCAAAAATTGATTCGTAAATGATTATTTTGTTCTTCATAGAGAACATTTTACAACATTTCAGAGCTTCATTGCCTTTCAAGAGGATATCCCCGTGTTTGCTAAATCCTTTCATCGTGCGAGCACTTTTTCCATATGGCGCTCAAAACGTTCGAAGTTTCTATTTGCCTACAGCAAAGATTTACAGGGAAATGACGAGTATTTCAATGATTATTTATTCATGGGTACATATTTATAACGTAGTGCATAAAAGTAGAGTTAACTATTGCTAGAAAAAATGCTTCTAAAATATATCATTCTCTCACAGATCAACCCAATATTGTGATAATTGAGGCTGAAAATCGTAACTCCAGCGTTCTTGATTTAAAAACTAATTTATTCTCTACATCATTACGTGCACAGCCCGAGCACTTGTATTTGCTGAATCGTTTTGATTCAGTTATTGGAAGTTTCCAATGGCCAGAGAATCTTTATCCTGATAAAATAAAAAATCTGCTTGGACGTGAAATTATACTAGGTCTGTTCAATTATCGCCCATTTGCAGTAACTGACTTCGTAAGTTGTAGCAGTTTTTCTTTTGCGGCGCTAAAACTAGCTCTGGAAATAAACTTTATATAGTTCTCAACTTATATCTCCACCTCACTCTTAACTAAGCTTAACCTCATCTCTACCTTGCCTCGCAAATCATCTGTGCACCTCTACGTTACCTCATTTATTCCACACTTTCACTTCAGCTCAACTTCATTATCATAATAATAAATCGCAGCTATTTTCAAACTAGGAACTGAAACCACAACTAAATGATAATGCTGCAGACAATGCCCAAGGCACCGTACATGTGGATGGCACCGAGGTGCGCACAGTCATTACATTCTGTGAAATTTATAATTGCATTCTTGAGGTGGATACAAGTGGGTCGCATAGCATTCCGAAACTGTAAAAGCCCATCTTTATAAAATATACTTTTCAAATTTATACAGCTGAAAAGGGTGAATGGGGAACTACATTTCCAAATAATACTGGCACGGGTCTTTTTGGATTGATGCTTCAACGTAAGATTGACTTTTCATTGGGCGCTTTGTATTCATGGTAACTACGCTTAAGTTCTTAGTTTTCAAATAAAACCAAGTAGGCAACTGGTGCCTTGTCTCTAATCTTGCAGGTACATTGATTACTTAAATTTAGATTTAACTGCATTTTTGGGTCGCTCAGGCATCACGTGTTTGGTGCCCGCACCCAAACGTCTCACCAACTGGACGCTACCCCTAAATCCTTTTCAATTTACGCTATGGTTAGCGGTTTTAGCTTGTTTAGTCTTAGAAACTATTTCGCTCTTAGTAACGCATCGCATGGAGCAGACAATTTTAGATGGAAATCAGGGGCACAGCAATTCATGGCGCAGCAGCTTCCAATTTGGTTACATTTCCACGTTGAAGTTATTTGTTTCGCAAGGTACTGATTACGTAGTGAATTCAGCTACGGTGCGCATCGTTCTATTGTCATGTTATATGATTGATATTATTATTACGAGTATTTACGGTGGTGGCTTGGCAGCCATATTAACTTTGCCTAGGTAAACGAACGATTTTAGTATATGGCTTAATTAATTAATATTAAAATAAATTTTTTCTTGCCCTACTGTCACAGTTTGGAAGAACCGGCCGACACAGTTGAGCGTCTCTATCGGCATGGACTGCATTGGACTGCAACTTCAGAGGATTGGATTGCCACCATTGAAGATGGCAGAGATGATGTAAAATAGTGCTACTATTTTCTCTGAGCGCACGATTCCCAAGCTGAGATCTCTAAGAAGACAAAAAAGCTAGATCTCTCCTTTACCTCTTCCTTGCCTCTAGTTTACTATTCCTTACCCTACCTTACCTCAACTTACCTGTACCTTACCCTATACCTTATCTCTCTCTACCTTACCTCACCCTACCTTACCTCTCACTACCTTACCTCACCCTACCTTACCTCTCTCTACTTTACCTCTCTCTACCTTACCTCTCTCTACATTACCTCTCACTACCTAACCTTACCTCTCTCAACATAACCTATGTCTACCTTATCTCTCTCTTTCTTAACTGTACCTGGTGGCCTCTACCTTACCTATCTCTACCTTACCTCTCTCTACCTTACCTCTCACTACCTAACGTCTCTCTAACTTAAATCTGTCTACATTAACTCTGTCTACCTTACCTATTTCTACCTTACCCTTCTCTACCTTACCTCTCTCAACCTTACCTCTCTCTACCTTACCTCCCTCTACCTTACCTCACCCTACCTTACCTCTCTCTACCTTACCTCTCACTACCTTACCTCTCACTACCTTACCTCAACCTGCCTTACCTCTCTCAACCTTACCTCTCTCTACCTTACCTCTCTCTACCTTACCTCTCTCTACATTACCTCTGTCTACCTTACCTCTCTCTACCTTAACTGTATCTGGCCTCTACTTTACCTATCTCTACCTTACCTCTCTCTACCTTACTTCTCACTACATAACCATACCCCTCTCTACATTACCTCTGTCTACCTAACCTATCTCTACCTTACCTCTCTCAACCTTACCTCTCTCTACCTTACCTCCCTCTACCTTACCTCACCTTACCTCTCTCTACCTTACCTCTCTCTACCTTACCTCACCCTACCTTACCTCTCTCTACCTTACCTCTCACTATCTTACCTCACCCTACCTTACCTCTCTCTACCTTACCTCTCTCTACCTTACCTCTCTCTAACTTACCTCTCACTACCTAACCTTACCTCTCTCTACATTACCTCTCTCTACCTTACCTCTCTCTACCTTACCTCTCTCTACATTACCTCTGTCTACCTTACCTCTCTCTACCTTAACTGTATCTGGCCCCTACTTTACCTATCTCTACCTTACCTCTCTCTACCTTACCTCTCACTATCTTACCTCACCCTACCTTACCTCTCTCTACCTTACCTCTCTCTACCTTACCTCTCTCTAACTTACCTCTCACTACCTAACGTTACCTCTCTCTACATTACCTCTGTCTACCTTACCTATCTCTACCTTACCTATCTCTACCTTATCTCCCTCAACATTACCTCTCTCTACCTTACCTCTCTCTACCTTACCACCCTCAACCTTACCTCTCTCTACCTTACCTCTCTCTACCTTACCTCTCTCTACCTTACCTCTCTCTACCTTACCTCTCACTACCTTACAGAGGTAAGGTCTACCTTATCTCTTTCTACATTACCTCGACCTTTAACTGAAATTGAACTCGAGCTTAGGTCGCAACCTTTAGGCTTGGAGCCTAATTTCGTCGGAGTTATATTTTATTTACACTTCTACTAAGTTTGCATAACATTTTGTGTATATTTTCTATTTATCATCAGCATGTTATTTCGACACTATTAGATCGATATGACATCAACACGTTCGATGAAATGCGTGACAAAGCTAAAACTGAGAACATGGCTTTTACTGTGGAGCGCTTAATGTTTGGTATGTACTTTTTTGAATAAATCATTGCAGAAATAAAATAGTTTACCGGTCAGAATACTCGAATATCGGCACTGACTAATATCTCCAACTTTTGGCTTCAACTTTTAGTAAAAAAAATTAAGAAATAATTCCGTATTCGACCCCCCAAACTCTGTCAGTTCACTTTTCACATTTTTAAATACCTACTTATAAATTGTTCTTTCTTTCACTAATCTATATTTTTTAGGTCACTTTGGTAATGGTGAATTTCTAACACCCGAAGCTTTAGACCGTTTAAAGCTTATGCGTGATGATATTTATTTTTCATATACTGTCGGATTTGTTCCACGCCTATGGGCATTGTTAGAAAAATATGACAGTTTTATACTTGCCTGGCATTCATCAGGATTCGTTAAATATTGGGAATGGAAAGTTACCGCCGATTATTTGAATCTCATTGAACAGGAGCAAGTAATGTCATCAATGACAACTAATTTCAATACGGGACCTGAGAAATTGGATATGGATAATTTTGCAGGATTGGTAGTAATCTGGATAGTGGGCATGACAATGAGTGTGATGGCATTTGTATTCGAGATATTGTATTTCAAGTACAAGAAAGACAAGGAAGCATAAACATAAACAGGCAGCAGTTTTAAATTTTATCAATTCAATTATGTTTGCTGCACATTACCATACATTAAAAAATAAGGAATAAAATTTAATGAATCGCTCGTACCCGAGTATACTTATAATAAATTTACTGTCACCTTATATCAAAATTATTGCGTAGCCTTTTTTTGCTTCAGTACATTAACCATATTTGGTTTTAGTGTTGTTTGTTCTCTTTCTGTCTTGCTTCAGATTTTTCAAAAATTGTACACTTAAATTCAATCAATTTATTTACAAATTCTTTGCCTTAATTCTTCTACTTCTTCTTATTTGCATACATACATACAAACATACATATTTTTGTATGAACAAACTCTCATATGTTTGCATGTATGGTATGTGTATGTGCTTTATCTTACCCGCTGTGCTAGTGTTAAATAAGAAAAATTTCCACATTACAAAGTCTAAAATCAAATCAAGTCGATTTTATTGAATTGAATAGAAGTTGGCAGCAGGGAGGATTGATTTGACTGGCTGACTAAACTGACAGACTAAACCGACAGACATCTTTGATTGATCAAATTTAAATTTTTGTGGCATTCTTTCTTATTTATTTGTATTTGTGGCAAGTGAAGATTTGAGCTGTTTTGCTGCTTCTGCGGTGATAGAAATATGTGTAGAAGTATACGGCTATGTAAATGAAATGGAAAATAATTTACTGTAAGTTATAGATTAAATTTGTACTGTTTGTATGAGAGAATAAATTAAGTAAATCAAAATCGCATTCGCCATGGTGGCAAGATGAAGAATTTACGTAGATGTCGTAGTCGGGAACTTTACTAAGTATATTGTTGATATCACTTTTCTCTCTTTTCATCTTGCAAATAGAAAAAACTTTCCACCTGTCCTGAAAAAATGAAGATAACTATATTTTGTAAGTAGAACGACGAACACATTTATTCCAAAGTAGTCAAATTGATTGCAGCATTCACGGGAAACTGGATAGTAGAGATACCCTTCCCTTTTCAATGTATTGCCGTCACAAGCAGACTTTCCATCACAAGATTTCACAAACCATTACTTAGCAACTTAACTGAAATTTTTAGGTTTGCAGTTACGGATCTACGTATCTACTCCATATGTATCATTCTCATAAACGAAAAGCTCTATTGCGAAACTCGATCTACTATCAATAACGATTTGCGAACAGTTTTTGGAAGAAGAAACTAATCAAAAATTCACAATCCTACCTTAGAAATTAAATGTTAAATATTAATCTGCAACAGGTGATGAAAACGAAACAAATTTTTTCCAGATTATTCTTCCTCAATTTCCAAATTTTGTGGACAAAGATATTGGTTAAAATATAAACAATGAATTTGGAGAAATTAGGCACTAAGAATTATCTGATAAATCGTTATTGATATTCGCGGAAATTATTTAGAAAACTACGTCTAATATATCACTAATTAATTCTACGTATGCTTTCCCAACACAAAAATAATTTCGGAATTGACGTACCTACCGAATTCCTCGGCAAATATTCCGAGTAGTTTTTAACAATATCTTCAAAAACAAAGTCAGAAATCGACTGAGAACGTTTAAGGAATTTTGCTGGCCAAAGATAATTAAAATTATAAGAAAACCGAATTTAGTACTCAAAAAGATTTTTGTGTGCATTCTCTGGCAGAATACAGTAGAATACGATTTCAGCGTCGGATAAGTTCGGATATTTGCGTATGTGCGAACAAATTTGGGCAAAGTAGTTGAGAACGACTGTAAACAAAAAACGTTTTTTAGAGTAATTAATAGCTGTTGACGTGGTTAGTGAGCTTAAGTTTGGTCAATGATCGCCGCCGGAGCTATAACCGCTCAAGTCTAACCATGCTGCCACAGTCCCTGGTGAAACACCGAAAACCAGTTGTTAATATTCCCAAGGAAAGTTGTTCTTGGAATCGTGCATCGCTAACGGAGTTAGCTACCTCAGACACTATCTTTGGCTTACCACGTTATGGGGGCGCTGCCACAATAATGGCCAAAAACAGTAGTCCTAGCTCATCGGAGAACCTTATAGCTAAAACTACAAACAAGCCCTCTAAGGCATTACCATCTGTGCTGGGTTGCATCGTCCATCTGGCGTTGATAGCGAGCAAACCTATGGCCAAGCCAACCTAAGCTCCTCCCCGCACCGCCGATTATTTCTCAACATCTTGAGCTCTCCTTGGTAGCAACCAACCAGAAAGAGAAACTCCGTTTGCGTTGCACGATTCCAAGAACAACTTGTCACGGGCTTAAAACGGTTACTAGGTAGTGGAAGGCATCTGGCAAAATACGACAGCACGCAAAAGGTGGCGTTCAGAAGGATCTTCCAAAAAGGCAGGCAGGTCACTGCAAAGACCCACACAGGTAGCAGGTCTGCTAGGTCCTATTTTGCGATAGCCAAGTATCATCTCGTCCGTGCCGTTTTTAATAAAAACAGCATTGATGGCACGAATGCCCATAAGACCTGGTACTTGCGGAACACTCACTCAAAACCGATTGAAACTACTGGCGGTCCGGTGAGGTTTGGCGGACACTTCAATGGATGTCGTGTGCAAGGAGGGCATTTCAAACCATCTTAGATGCAGGGCCAGAGTTCCATCTTCTTTAGAAATCCAAAGAAGATTTTGGAAGTCTCCACTAGCGACTGGAAAATTGTAAAGGTGAGTGAAAAGGTTGAGAGTTAGAGATCGGCTGTCATAAATATAAGCAATGAATCCGTCAAGCATCTGACGCGCCTGGAGGGGTGCATAAACGCGCTTTCAAACTTTAAGGCGCGTCAAATTATTATTATTATTTTTTTTTTTTGCAACAATCAGGAGGTGAAAGGGAGAAAGGGAGACATAGAGAGCGCCAAAGTGACGTAGTTGAAGAATGCGGCTACTTTGTCAAATTTAAATGAAACAGTTAAAGTTGAAAGTAAAAACTGAAACTGAAAAAAGTAAAGATTTGTTTTTAAATTCTAAGAATCGAAACAAATTCAAGGAATTCAATCTCAAAAATTTTAATAAGGAGAAAATCTATTATAGCTTAATTTTCCCACATAACATTTTCTAGCTGCTTAATTATTTTACGCGGAAATGCACTTTCACAAGCAGAAAAAGAGATTCTTTGAGAAAAAATTTTGGATAAGTAAAAATGTTTTTGTGGCTTGAATTTTTTAAACTTTACCCTACTTCCCCCAAAAGATTTTAGTTGAACGTTTGAAACTTTCCTCTACTTTCCCCCAAAAGATTGAAGTAGATGAGGAAGGAGCAAGAAAAAAACAACTTCCTTCACTTCACTTTTTTGTTACTTACTTATCACAAACGCATAAATGTGCGAAATAAAATCGTTAACTTTATTAATAACAACAACAACGCAAAGAAAAAAGGAAAATGTGAAAATATAAAAGTTTAAAAGTCACTCAAGCATTGCATTTACTACAAAAGCATTTCTTACTCACGAGAACAAGTAGAAGCAGCATAAAATTGACAATTTACTCGTACTTCTTACTTTTTACATACATATATTTTCCACTTTATAAGAGTAGAAGACGAAAAAATTGTTTGATAAAAGTTTTTAAGTGAGAAAGACAAACTTGTCAAAAATTACAGCAATTTGAATGATTTTCCCCTGCTCCTGCTCCTGCTCCTGCTCCTCCTTCACTGTTGTGGTGGTAAAATTAGTACGCGCTGCGGTGTGGTGTGGTAAGAAAACGGAAGTAATATGGTATGTGCTTTGTAGTTGTACATATGTATGAATGTAGGTATTGCATGTGACATTTGGCAACAAATATATATAAGTATCTGCTTCATCATCAATGTCCTTTTTCGTAGAAATAATAATTGTCATGGTTACCATCTCTGAATGTAGAATTTATAGATGTGGTGTGATTGTGCGTGCCTGTCTCATAGCATCCAACGACAAAAATTGAAGTGATCACATAATAAAGAAATAATTATTTCGTACTTTCATTGTATAACATTTGAAAATAAGAAGGGGTTGAGGCATAAGACAGAGTTGCCAAGTAAAGAGGTAGAGGTAAAATAAAAATATTTCGCAAAAATATAAATATAACGCAAGCTACATACTTCCGACTGAGGGAATACTATCCGAGTAAATCAGAGAGTGAGAATTGTTTTACTCAAAGATGACTTTTGCAGGTAAAACTGCGATGCCAGGTGGTTTAGATTTTGTTTCCATTAGATGAACTTAATGGCTTTTCGACTTTATTTTTCCTTCGCTACATACTTTTATTCTGTAGTAAAATCTGAAAGCATTACTGCCAATAACAACATAATTGCAATTTAATATTTTTTTTTTTTACATAAATTAAATTGGCATCCCTAATCTGCCTCCAATACATTCTATTTGAACCCAATCACCTAATCATATAACACTCACGCTCTTTCTAACTAAGTACATACTTTCATTTCAAACAAATCTTCACATCCTCTCCCCTACAACCACTTGAAAAGAAGTAGAATAGTTTTTAAAAGCAACAAATAAAAATAGAATCCCAACTAATTGCGTAGGATTTCAAAAAGGTATTTTCATAAAGCACATACAAAAGTAACAGCAACAGCAACAATCAGCATCAACATCAATAATAAAATTGTTGTTATTATTTGTATTTTGCTGCTTAACAAAATGTTGAGAACAAGATACAACAAACGCAAAAAATAGGAAGAAAAATTTTTCTTTGCTAAAAATGCGGGAGAAAAATGCCAACCAAAATAAAATGCAAAAAAAGTAAAAAAAAAAATAATATAACAACTACATAGCGAAAAAAGACCCAACCCAACCCAACATCAACTAAATGGGGACTGCTGTCGCTGCCAATCATTTTCTCTCGTTTCGTTTGGTTGTATATTATGTTGTTGTTGTACTTTATCTTTGAGAGCTTGCTTGTGCAGATATTATGTCAGCCGTACATTAAATACATACATACTAACACATAACATGGAGAGGTATGCACAAAGGTAGAGATATAGGGGAGAGATATCAGATAGAGGGTGAGCGAAATTTGAAGGTATGTATTTTGTTACATACTGAACTGTTAGTGCCCAGTCGGAAATACAGATTGGTACAAAGCAAAAGACGCTTGCTTCAGCATAAAAGACCGATTTTTTTTTTACGTTGCATGTCTTTGGGCCGTTTTCTCAATGTCCGTTAACACCAGAAAACGGTCCTTTGTCGCTGTTTACACTGGCGCAAGCAGAGTAATGCGAGAGAGACAGCTAGAAAAGTAAGATAGTAAGAAAAAGGGTACAAAATTTCTCATTCTCACCACTTTACTTAAAGAAGATTTACTCGTACACTATGACCATGGTCCGTAAAGAGACACAGTGGAACTTATTACGGATAAGCAAGACAAATATGTTATTTCAAATAAACATATTTTTGTACTGATAATGATAGATAATGATATATTTTGTAAAAGAAAGGTCAATTAAAAATGTATAAAACGATAATAGTTTTGGCGA
Organism: Palloptera scutellata; assembly: GCA_958295655.1. Taxonomy (NCBI): domain Eukaryota; kingdom Metazoa; phylum Arthropoda; class Insecta; order Diptera; family Pallopteridae; genus Palloptera; species Palloptera scutellata. The sequence continues at coordinate 48,769,122 of OY282449.1, forward strand.
TCTTATCAACTTAGATTTTAGTTTTATTTTGCAACGCTACATCTCTGCTGCTTTGATCGATTTTATATTTTAAGATTCTTTTTTAGTACGAAAAGTTTTCGTTCGTTTCAAGCGACTTTGGTAGAGACCCTCAGCGGCAACTTTGTAAACAACAGAAACAGTTTATTTAATTTTTGATTGCAGTGGGAGAATTCAAAGTGAAACTTCTGATGTATACGAATATTACCATTATCTTGTGATAACTCACTGCTAGTTTTTTTTTTTTTAACCTCTTTTCGCCTCTACCTGGCATTAAATATTTCATACGAGTTTTGCCCCTCTCGCGTAAGAAATTCAGTTTTACGCAGCATATTGCTCCGATGTGACCAGGCTCGAAGAGTGTATTGCTTTTCATTAGATTTAGTCTGCTTTTACATTTGTCAACTCTTGAAAGTAATTTATTTCAGCTTGCAGGCGAACGAGGATAGAAGAGAGTAGTACTACTTATTTACTGCCCCTCTACCCAACAAACTTAAAAGGTTGATTTTATTAGTTTCTTGTCCTATCTACCCCATAAACCCCAAACGCTCATTTCAATAGTTGAAAAGAGTCTTACTATGGAATTCGAATGGAAGTACAGGGTGTTTTTTTTAGAAGTGTGGTTTTTAAGAAGAAATAAAACGCATATAATTTATTGTTATGGCCAAGAATTTAGCTTTATTATAAAGATAAGGTTTTGCCATTGTGTTTTAAAAACGAATATTCTCTTCCAAGTCGTCAATCGACTCGGGCTTATCTGCGAAGACAAGCTACTTCACATAACCCCACAAAAATAGTCCAGCGGTGTTAAATCTCACGATCTGGGACACCACGCCACAGGCCCATGACGCGAGAAAATGCGCTCACCAAAAGTTTCCTTCAATAAATTTATTGTTTCGTTGGTTGTATGGCATGTAACGCCGTCTTGTTGAAACCAAAGGTCGTCCACATCAACATCATCCAATTCACAATTCAGGCACGAAAAACTCATTAATCATGGCTCTATAGCGTTCCCCATTGACTGTAACATTATGACCGGCTTCATCTTTGAAGAAATATGGACTAATGATTCCCTCTGCCCATAGAGAGCACCTAACAGTGACTTTCTGAGGATGTAACGGTGTCTCAACAATGGTTTGAATGGCTTGTGGATTATGATCACTTCAAATGCGACAATTTCGCTTATTAACGTACTCATTCAACCAAAAGTGAGCTACATCGCGCGAGCCGAACCATTGTTTTGGTAATAAATTTGCACGATTTGCAAACGTTGTCATTATGAAATGGCAAACCAAACTGAGGATAAATCAAGTGACAGCTGTCAAAAAGACCAACTCCGCAAAAAGTATTGCCAGATTGAAAACCACACTTCTAAAAAAAACACCCTTTAGAAAGAAAGAGATTTCACTCAGGCACGTCTTTTGATAGAAGAAACTGGCCATAATGAAAATACTCTAAGAACATCTTACTACAGTAGAGTGGAGTGAGGAAAAGACTACTCCATTGCAAAATGTATTACAGTCTATCCGATTGGGTTGTTGATGTCCTGCTAGTGTCCTTCCTTTACTCAGCACCCCACAGTTCCTTGCTTCAATCACTGTTCTGCACTCAAGCCTCATATCTTTTTTTCAACTTTTTATTTATTCGTTATTTTGTTGTTGTTTTTGTTTGGGTGTTGTTTGAATGAAAACTCAATTACAAATTATAACGTATTATTGCCATGGCAAACTGTTGCGTTGCTTAGCAATCATTATCGTCATCATCATCATTGCTACGTATTTCTCTTTACCTTTTACCTGAACAACCAGCAGTTGTTTGTGTTATTGCTGCTACGGCGCATGGTGGCAAAAAAGGTATACGAGTGCACCAACAGCAGCAGCAACAGCAGCAGCAGCAACAACAGCACCACCTATGAAATTTTTTGTTGCTCTCTTCTGCTCTGCTTCTCATTTTTAATTTTACTTACTTGTTTGTTATGTTTACGGTTATGTGTGTGAGTGAGTGTAGTATGTGTACGTAGAATTTTCATGAGAAATGAACTGATCTAAAATGATGAAGTTGATTTTAATAAGGTTAGCTTCCATGGTTGACGACAACGACAACAGCAGGTGTAAGAAGAAGGGATACGATGTTATTGTTTGAGTATACGCACTGTTGCATAAAAAGCCACAAAAATAGTTTATAAAATGTTTGCTTTGATGCTGCTGCCTCTACTGCTACTATGTTATGTATTTTGAAGTTGAGCGCTTGTAATTGCGGTTTGAGAAGACTTACTTACAACCACAGCAACAACATAAATCTATTGTGTTGTATACATATACGTATGTAGTATACAATATTACACCGTGCGAAAAAAATGCACTCTTTTATTTTAGTACAAAAAGAAGAACACATTAAGTTTTTAGAATCAAATAAATAAATATTTTCCTCAAGTAATTGTCTGTATTTCATAATGCTAAATTGAAACTGACATTGCAATTTCTTGACAATAATAATGTCGTATAACAATTTTATCCAAATATGTACGTAGTTCAGTACCTAGATATGACCTTAGGAGCAATTAGCACGACATTGGTGGGGCTGTAGCCACCAATTCTCAATTACTTAAAAAATTTGTTTAAAACAGTTTTTGAAGTTTATGATGCTTGTGGTTCGGGACAACGAAATATGTAAGGCCTATTATTTTCCCGTGTATGCTCATGTGATCTTTCAAATATCTTAAAACTGCTGTAGCACAGTGATATTGAGTCACACAAAAAGTATGCGCTGTTGGTGCCCACAAAACTGTCATGTATACTTATGATATTTAGTGCCTTCGCTATCTCCTGACAGCTGGCGTGTCGAACTTGCTCCACCAGTTGCAAAATGTCATCTACTTTTTCAGTGACTTTCTGTCTCTTTGGACATTTCAATCATTTCTAAATCAATGTAACTTCTTACACTAGTGGCGAAACACACAAAATGTTACCTTTCATACAAGTGTTCCGTTTGACATAGTCGGACTAGTGTTGCCAGATTTGCGGGTACCAATAATAAATAATAAAAATAAATGCAAATATATTAAGGGCTTTCTTCGATGGATAAGTTATTGATATTGTTATTTTGCAGATGATGTTTCATCAGAATGCAGTAATAGATTAATGCTTTTATGTAGCTCCAACGAAATATCATTGAAAAATAGGTATGTAGTACCTAATAATACCAATGAAATATAGTAAATAATAGATGGATTTTATTCGCTACTCGCTCCGAGTTATGTATAACTAGTAGCGATAATTTTATGGGAAACAATAACAAGAGCTGCAGAGGTAATGCCTATCAATATGTCTGTAATATATAACTATCATGTTGTTTACAATCAATGGTTTCTATAATAATCGTACTATGAACTGTCAAAAATTAAAGCAGAACAATAGTTTGTCACAGAACAACAATGGGTCAAAATGTCCGTCGGACAAAAGAAAATAGTTAAAAATGGAATTCAAAATGGTTTTTGGCTCACAAGGATTGGTTCAGCCATACAATAAAGAAGAAAAATGACTCATAAGCTGGAAAATCATCCTCAGTTTCTATTGAGTAGATTCCACATATTAAATCAGTTGGCGAATAAAACACAGCGGATATGTCGCTTATAGCACTGCGGCGACTTTTCATTGCCAATGTTGCCATTTGGAAGTTAATTTTTAATGAATAAGAATACAGTTAACAAGAAAGAAACTGTGCTTCAGATAAATATGCCCTTATAGCCTTTAGATAAGCTATGTAGTGCACAAACTCAAAGAATGACTAAGTTTAATAGAAAAATGTCTACTTGAATCAGAGCTTTAAAGAGGTATGAGCAATTGGGGTTATACATTAATCACAAACTAATCACTGTTTATGATTGCAATTATTGAATAACCTATCTGTGGCAACAACAATAATAGCCTAAGTCGAGTTAAGATCATAAATACTTTCAGAGCATACTAGTACGAATTTTAAAATAATTTTCACAATTATATTTATGTATATAATATAAAAAATGGTCTTTGACCTGAATATTGACTTTACTTAAATTATAAATATTTGAATCTCTAAAATTATTCCATTCAAAGCTATATAACTAGCCCAACTAGAAATGAGACATAATGCTGTTATTGTTTTTTATCAGAGATATATGACTTCAGATTATAAAATATTGTCAGTAGTCCTTTTTAGAGTTTCAGACTGGTATATATGTTTTTGCAGGCATATACATAATTAATTAGTTTGGTAATTCATTGGGAATTTCATTAGCATTAGCCTAATTACATTACTAAGTCAATGCTAATGACATTCCAATTCTAATGAATAAAAAAAAAAACATTAGCATTAAACTAATTCTAATGACAAACCGGTAGCATTAGAATTAGGTAACCCAATTCTAATAATTAGTGGTCGCTGTGGCGTAGTGGTAGTGCGTTGGACTGCTACGCAGAGTGTCCGGGGTTCGAATCTCGGCACAGGCAAAATAAAAATAAAATAACAAAATAGAAAAAAATAATTTTTCTACACGGCACCACCTCTTGGCAGGCAATGGCAAACCTACAAGAGTAAAAATTGCTATGAAAAGCTTTTCACTTCGCCGTTTGGATTCGGCATTAAACTGTAGATCCCTTCCATTCATGTACAAATATAACACGCACAACATGAGTGGATGCGAAAAGCTCGGCCTAGGCCCTCAATGGGCTGTTGTGCCATTAAAAGTAAAGTAAGTAATTCTAATAATTCAAAAAAAAAATATTAGAACAGTACTAATGATAATGGCAATCCAAGACTATTACCACTTGAATATAAAATTCTAATGATTTAAAAATATATACAAATAATATATAAAAAATAGATAGTGAAAGATGTACAAAAAATTCATTGGTACCGGTTTGTCATTAGAATTAGTTTAATGCTAATGTTTTTTAGGTAACCCAATTCTAATGAATCAAAAAAAAAAACATTAGAACAGTACCAATGATAATGGCAATCCAAGACTATTACCACTTGAATATAAAATTCTAATGACTTAAAAATATATACAAATAATATATAAAAAAAAGATAATGAAAGATGCTTAAAAAGCTATTGTATTTTCAAAGTTTCGGAAACTTTGATGTTTAGTAAGTTCAAGTAAATGCTTTTTAAAATTGGGCACTTGAAAAGCAAAATTTTAGAAATAATTTAAAATTATTATCGACACCGTGATAAGCCGGAAAGAATGACTCTAGTCAGATCCGATATTTTCGAATCCAACATTCCGACATTTTCCGAAGCTAGGAAATAAATAATGTGGAAAGATTCTCCTAGTGCTAAAATATAATTTTAAATAAAATAATTATTTTTTTCAAAATGGCGTTCATCTCATTGCTCGATATTATTGTATATGTATTTTCAAAGGGTAGTCACACATTTTAATTTTCCCTTACACCTGAATTCGAAATCATACATATTTATATCATGTTTTTCTCTCTCTCCAATTCGCTCAATGTTCATATAAATTTTATGCTATATACTTAAACAATAAAGACAAACGGTGGATAAGTGGACGGAGACCCATCTGCGGACAATCTACTTGTATTTATGTTTGCTGTTCTGTTTTAACCAAAAGTATACACAATTAAATTTTAACTTGGAATTAAATTTTTACTTGGTATTTAAGAATATTTCTCTTCTCTTTTCGCTCTATGCCACAACAACGTGGACAAGAAATTTTCAGTGTATTGATTTGGTAGAGGGCTGATGTTTAGGACCTTATAATTTTCGGAGTTTAACTTTCAACTTATCTTACAGCTCTCAGCTTACTAACTATTAATTGAATTCAAAAAAGTTACTAAATCCTAGCACAGGAAACTAATGCAAATTAGTTTAAGTTCACGTATTAATAAAATCATAGTACGCGAATCTAATACAAAAATTCACAAGAAAAGCAAATAGAAAATCGCATGCGAGAAATTCATTGATAAATATCCCGGTATAAATACAACCATTTATTTCATTCATATTGACTTCAAAAAACAAATTTCTTTTCTGCCAAGTCATTGCAATATTTATCTTTGATATTTTTACATTTTTTTTTTAGTTTTATGCGAAATCATTTGTAGTATTTCAGGCGTTGCATAAAGAGACGAAAGTAAAGAAATCAAAAAAATATAAATGTTAAAATTATACGCTAAATTGAACAAACTCAATATCTGATGGTTTTTTATGTTTGTTTGTTTGTAAATATGAGGACTCAAAAATGCAAAATAATATTTGAAAACATATCAAATAACATATTCGCATATTACACGCACAATTGACCATTAGAAAAAGTAAAAAGTGGAAAAGTGAAGTTGCAAAATATATTGGAAAAAGAAAATGTTGCACGGACAACTGAAGTTTAAGTAAAGAATTTTACATACACAAGTTGAAGTGGCAGAAGTAAAATGTAAATGCAAAGCAACAGCCAAAGCTGGCGGAATTGATTGCCAACTATTTAGTTGCAAATTTAGTTGCAGCTGATAAAAGAAGCTAGTCAAACTGAAAAACAAACAAGTCATGTTGCATTTTCCCATAATAAAAATTCAAAAGTGCAGAAAATCTTTTTATGTATGCACATAAGAAAAAGGTTAATTTTAAATAATGTGAGGAATTAAGTACTTAAATGAAAGGTTAAGAAAATAATATATGTATGCTTATAAACTTATGTAAAAATACGTTCCTGAATTAGAATATGTTGAAGTTTATGCTCGAATAATTCACTGAAAATTAATTAAAATTAATAACTCAGAAAAATTATCAACGAAAATACTTTTAAATTCCTATTTACAATTTACATATCTCTGCATTAAAAGTACATAAAATTCTGGTTTATAAATATCTTAAACCGAATAATTCGTTTGCATGAACATTTAACCTTAAATTTTTCAAGTGCTCTTGAAATTTTCAATTTACTTTACCGCAGCATTAAAAACAACGAGAACAAACAAAATGAAAAAAAAACAACAACAGCAGCCAAAAATTGTAGTTGCTTTTTTGACCAAATTGTTTTCAAGCCTCACTAAGTTTTTATTGACGCGCATGATGCAACAGCAACAACCAACAACGCATGCAACAAGCTAAACCGCAGACGCAAATACACACACACCTACGTATAAAGCTTATAAAGTTGTCGCTTGTTGCATGCGGCAGAGTGTACTTATACTTTTTTTATACAGCTACCTGCCACACTGTTGTTTACCCATAATCACTATATTTGTGTAAGAGTGCGTGCGTGTGTGTTTGCATGACGGTACGGTGAGCACACAGGATATGTGTGGGCAAACACAAAAACACAGGATATCCTGAATTTTTTATATACGCAAACAAAACATATTTATTTTTGCCAAAGAAAATTATTTAAACTTTATAAAGCGTTTTAATTCTATAATTTAAAAAGTTAATCTCACAAATTCAATTGATTACCGTGGGACAAAGGCGATGCAGTTCTTCTGAAGGGAGTAGAAATAAGGATGCATTTTCATGAAGAAGACGACTTTACATTAATTTTTAATGGTTCCAAAATATTCTGCGACATATTCTTAAATTTAGCATGTAAACTGAGCACGTTGGTGGTCTAAACCGTAATTCCTGAATCTTCAGAATCGATTCCCACATAGTGGTTGATTTAACAACAGAGAGTGAATGCCGCTAATGTACTTTCCCAGCATAATCTCATTGTTTTAAGTTCCAGACCAAGGCAAGAAGACTATTGCGACTCACGGCACTAACATTTTATTTTTACCCAAGGTTCTAAAAGACTATAGTGATGGTATCTTTTGAAATGAATTACTACTTATGTTAGCTACTGCTTTGTTCAATATATTACAGAGATATTCTTTGCCTTTCTTTAGTTAAAATTATACCCTTTTTTGACTTTAGGCACTAAAATATGGTTCGTGGTTCGAATCTCAAAATTAAAATAAAAGTAGAAAAACCAATTTTTCTACACGGCACCACCTCTTAGTGGGCAATGACAAACCTTCAAATGCAAAAATTGCTTATGAAAAGCTTTTTATATCGCCGTTCGGATTCGGCATAAAACTGGAAAATTCATGTAAAAATACTACACGCACAATATGAATGGTTGAGAAAATCTCGAGCTAGACCCTCTATGAGCTGTTGTGCCTTTAAAAGAAGAAGAAAGAAAGGTTTTGAAGTGCTGTGTATTGCGATTTAAGCTGAAGTCTTTGCTTAAGAGAGTATAAAGATATTTTTTGCAGCTATTGGCTCTAATTAGTATTGGTTTCACGCAAGGCGGATCCTACTGATCATTTGCATACACACAATCGTTCAGTAAAGCTATTCTCTTTGCCTTGAAATTTTAATAAATTTAGAATATTTAGGTTCCAAGACACTTATGCCACGAAATTGGTTTTTAACCTTATAGTTCTCCAGCAGGTCTCTAGGCAGCCGTCACCAACACGGGAGAAATTGTCATATCGTATTGTGAACTCCCCAAACTTGCATGATAATGCTTCAGCTATGAGTTGCGATATGTATTAGAGCCGCTGGAAGCAATAAAAGTCAAAAATAGTTGAAAATCTGTATAATTAATTAGTTAGATTGAGTTTGAGAATTTTGGTTAAAATGTAAATAAATAAATAAAATACTTTACGTGACACTAATACTAATACTGGATATAAAACAGTCTATGACTAGCTACGCATAGAAACATTTAATATATATAAAATGTTTAATTTTGACCACTCGACTTCATAAAACCACGTCAATTAATTTTTAAAGTTTTTGAGAACTGGTCTGTGTTTTTACACACATCGATATTTAGCTAATATAATTTTTTTAGGTCTATATAAAATTTTGGTTAACTACATAGAAAATGCAACTATTGTTTTAAGTGGACTACAATCATTCAATACTGGAAAAAAAACCTCTATTACTAGAGATAACATCTGAAATCATAGCGAAAAACAACTGAATGGTCACGGCATCTCCTCTTGGCATACAAGAGTAAAAATTGCCTATGAAAGGGTATAAGTTGGCTATGGTAGTAATTTTACCTTATAGTTGAATCATGACTTGTGTTGGACTGTATTTTATTTGTAGAAAATGTAAGGTTGACTAAAAAGGAAGTTCAGAAAAGTAACCTAAGTTCACCCATTTTGTTTTTTATATCAAAATAACTTTATTGAGACAAATATCTAACATTGTTATTGACCGGGCAAATTCATAATACCGTCCTTAAAGAATTCCTGGGGTTTCTGCTCGAAAAACTCAGATAAGTCCTTTTTGCAGTCCTCTTGGAAATTCAACTTAACGCCATTAAGAAAATTCTGCAAAGAGTGAAAGAAATGGTAACTCGAAGGTGCAAGGTTTGGGCTATATGGTGGTGCGTTGAGAATGTTTGTGTGAACAGATTTTATTTAATATTTGATGCGTCAGAGTCTTATTTACCTCTGAGTTATACAAATTCAACAAAGATCCAATAAAAAATGGTGCTATCCCTACACCCTGTAAGAGCATACCCATATGCCAGACTTAGATAATCCCTCTATAATTTTATGAAATTGCCGTCGGTTGTACCTACACAAACAGATTCATACAGTCTAAAATTTTGCGCAAAGGCAGACTTCTGTATTCATTCATAATTTCACGGAAATACGTATAATTATAATTTATCTTTTTTATTTTTATTATTTTAAGGATTTCCAGGCGATGGTGATGAAGACAGTAGCGCTGACAAAAGAAGATCTCGAACAAATTTCAATTCTTGGCAATTCGAAGAATTGGAGATAGCCTTTCCGGCGAGCCAATACCCTGATATATTCATGCGAGAAGCATTAGCAATGAGACTGGATTTGAACGAGAGCAGAGTTGCGGTAAGTTTAGTTTTAAGTGGGTAGGTTCTTCACTTTTCGTGCTCAATTTTACGAGTATTATCTGTAATTTTTTATTGCTGCTGTTTTTTCCCCCTTTAACTGTTCATAATCTGTTGCCTTTAAAACTTTTACTAAATAAAAACAAACAAAAACCCATCGTTTTCATTGTACTGAAATAACATTATATTCCTTATGTGCCTTAAATAACATTATACGCACCCCTTTAATATGTGGGCGCTAACAATGTTGTTTGAGGCTAACTTTCAATTGTTAAACAAAAGTAGAAACACAAAAGCAGAAACACTAAATCCGTATTGTCTCACGGCTTTAACTGGATCAGTAAAATGAGCAGTTATCTTATTACACTTATTTACTCTGGGCATAGTACCGGACTATTTGTGTAAATATGACCAAACAGGTAGAAACAGAGTAGATAGGTACATTGAAGTTCCTATGAAGTTCCGACTTCGCTGCTTAAAGAAAAATTTCATACAATCACTAAATATAGCAAGAAGAGTTGCAGTGGCAAGTTATGGGTTTACGTCCGAGTATTTATCAAGTCGGGTATTAATACCCAAATTTGTTGTACTTTTTTACATAGCTATTTACAAAACAAAACAATATTGAAATGAAATTATTGGACTTTGGAGTTTGAACGATATATATATATATATATATATATATGTATATATACCTCAAGATTTTCAAATTTCGTAATCACACCAAATTTATCAGAATATGATGTTTCGCTTAGTAAAACCTTTGCTACTAACGATTTATTTTTGCCGATATATTAAGGTTTACTTCAAGCGAAAAGAACAAAATGTATTTTTTAATTTTACAAGTCCTAGCCAGTTCATCATTTACATAAATATGTAGGTCTTAAAATTGGTTGTGGGCCACACCAGCAGCTGTGGTATGACATCCTTGCATGTATAGCTTTTTTCAGTACCTCCCCATATTTTTAACAAATATTTTCTGTTCTAGAAGTAATACATATATATTTAAAAAATTTTTTTTTTATTAATTATGTTTACTGAGCACTACTGAGATGGAAACGCGCTAAAAAAAAGTCAAATATTGTAAATACTTAGGACCCCTAATTGCCATATAATGTAACGTTTCACAAGCATTTGGAAGAAAAACTATCATGGGAAAAAAACATAGCTCAAAATTTATACTCTTTGAAGCGGGGGTAAAGTCGATCATGACATACAGTACGGAAGTATGGGGTTTGGTTAGCTATGGGGAGGTCGAAAAGATCTTAAGGTATTTTCTGAAAAAACTCTTCCATATCCCGTATAACGCTCCAAACTACATATTGCATTTAGAAACAGGGCTCCCTACTGTTTTCATATATACGCTTCGGATGCATTTCGATTATATTAACAAGACTATTGACCTGGACGACCGGCGCTTACATAAAATTATCATAACATATCTACTGGTCGCTGTGGTTTAGTGGTAGTGCGTTGGACTGCTACGCAGAGTGTCCGGGGTTCGAATCTCGGCTCAGGCAAAATCAAAAAGTAGAAAAAATAATTTTTCTACACGGCACCACCTCTTGGCAGGCAATGGCAAACCTACAAGAGTAAAAATTGCTATGAAAAGCTTTTCACTTCGCCGTTCAGATTCGGCTTTAAACTGTAGGTCCCTTCCATTCATGTACAAAATATAACACGCACAACATGAGTGGATGCGAAAAGCTCGGCCTAGGCCCTCCATGGGCTGTTGTGCCAATAAAAGTAAGTAAGTATCTACTGCGATATATGGCTCAATGCTTTCGGGTATGGGAAGAATTGACTAGAAAATATAACGTAGTGCTTGATCTAGATAATAAAAATACATGGAAAAAATGGCAAAATTAAATTATAGTAAAAGACAAGCTGAGGAAAGAAATGATTTTATTAGAAAAACACAACAAAGTGAAGTTAGAAGATTATACCCCAGTTTAGAGCATAATCTAGAGGAAAAGAACTATTTTAATGATAAGTATAGCATTGATGTAATAAGTACAATCCTTTAAGCAAAAGGAGAGCTTTTACTACTAAATTACCGCCCCCATATCCAAACAAATAGCACCACCTGCCCACTCTGCAATTCGAAAAGTGAAGAAAATATCGTTCATTTCATCGGTTATTGCCCAATTCTAAAGGAGATTAGGTTATTGTTTTTTGGCAAAACTAACTTGGCAATTAAAGTAAAAGATATTCTTAACGAGTCAAACTGGGATAATCTTGCAATGTATTTGAGAATGGCGCAAAAGTATAGAAACCAAATCCTATCAGAAGCATTTTGAGGAATAATAAAAATAAAAAAAAATAAAAAAATACAAATTTATCAATATATAGAAAAATTTTTAAAAAGGGAAATTAATAGGCTAACGGCGAAAGCCCTGACCTATAACTATAAGCTAGATAAGTTATTTAAGAAAAAATGAATTGTAATACTGAAATCAAATATTAATAAATACTACTAAATAATAAGTACTACTAATTATGTTTACTGAGCTTACCCATATGTATGCAGTAAATGTCTGTTACCTACCTACTTCAATAAGAGAATACTCTCACCATTACATATGTATGAATGGAATGGTTTGTTTACATCAGATGAAGGGTGCGGTTTGGCTAAATGCCAAAAAAGTAGTAGCCAAAATCAATCAATAAAGCTTGAGTAGAGCTCCTCCTTCTCAATGGTTCTGGTTATTATTTGTAGGTAAGTAATTGTACACTACGTATAAATAAATCATATTTAGAAAGAAATGCATTTGATTTTCAATACAAAACAAATTTTTAATTACTAAAATAGTAAATATTATCGTATAAATTATCAATTTGAATTTGACAAAAAGCCTAAGATTTGCTTCCAATCTCTCATTTCAAATACCAAACAAAATTATGCTTTTTTCTGCTCTTCGCATTAAAACTTAGTTCTCTTTCATGTTTGATTATATTAAAAGTTCATTCGTTCTCTTAATTCATCTTTTTCTCTTTCAGAGTGAACTTAATGCGACATTTGTAAATAAGTGTCAACAGGTCGCATTCCGTTAAAAACATACCTATAACAAAAAACAAACAAAATAAAGAAAACTAAAAGGGTTTTTTTCACACGACGAAAGTTACGAAAGAAAATCAGAGAGCGACATCTAGCATAAAATGCATAGACTGAATTAACAGATTTCTTTGCAAAGTTTGCTTCCAGCTTAGATGTTAAAAAATGTTTTCCTACAAAATATAACTAATAGAATAAATTCTTATAAATAAAAATAAGGCCTCATACACTAAGGGTTTTAAAGGGAGGTGAAGGGAGGCTTAAAACCACCACTCTTTCCGGTTATGACCACAGCTCATAAATTGAAACATTTTTATGGGAAATCAAAACCTAAACCATTTTCTTCCGTAATGTCTGAATCCAATAAAAGTGACATCTATCATAAATTGCTGAAACTTTCAGAAAAGTTGGAAAGCTTTCTTTCAAAAAGAAAAAATAAATGTATTGTCTCAGATTGTAGACTTTTTGAAGATTCTACAGAAGAAGATTCTACAGAAGAATCTTCTAAAAGTCTACAATCTGAGAAAATACATTTTTTCTAGATTCTACAGAAGAATCTTCAAATAGTCTACAATCTAAGAAATAAAATCTAACTCCTACATATCTACATATGTATACATAAGTTATGGAAAATCGGAAAGAAACTAATAACTATAAAGTTTAATGCATATCAATATGACTCTCAGAAAAAGCTCCTACAACCTCATTGCGATACCAAGAAAAGCTTTCGTAAACTTCTATAAAATCACCAAAGCTTTTGCATGCTATAATAAGGTTTTAACAAAAATTTATATATTTTTAGGTATTTGGTATCCAAGGTAAAGTGTTTTGGTTAAACTTTCAAAAGTGCTTCAGAAAAGCTTCAGAATGTATACAAGCTTATGATGCCTCTCAAACTGTTTAAAAGCTGTTGCCAAATGCTACCCACTTTTCATTACATTAACGTAACAGCAGAACAGCGCCATGGCATCGCACGCTGCCATATCATATCGTCATTACACAATTATGCTCACGTATTTGTAATATAAAAAATTTATAAATTTAACTGCCAACCACTAAGGATAATAGCGACCATCACATTGCAAATTCACACACACATGTACACAGAACGACAACACACATACAGTGATAGCTACAGTCGAATACCAAAAGGACACATTAGAATTTATGACTGATGGCGAGGCATGCAGCAACAAAATAACTAGAACAATTTTAAGCACAACTTAATAGGCTGCAAAAAAGGCAATAGGCTCAAAGTATGTACGTAGTTGGTATTCACATAAATAAGAAAAGAGAGAGAGAGTGAGAGCAAGAGACGACACCATGAATGTCATCATCATAAAGGACATTTACTTTATGAGTTCTTAAATGGGGCGACGATAGTCAAACAGCCAACGTCGTTGGCGGTAACGTAGGCTAATCGTACTTTAAATTCTACGTGAGTAATTTAAACATTCACAGCAAAGAGTTTGATGCTAGTTAAGGTCAAAGCTAATCTTTGTGTAGAAGAAAATTATATTAAAACTTGAAGTATTTATGTAGAGGTTAAGTGACATTAAAGATTACTGTTTCACGTTATTATTAAAAGGTGACAGAAAGATTTACATACATACATACATATATACCGAAGACATTTTCATATACCTACATACATATTGCGTACCTACATACATTTTATTCTTCAACCACGTATCTCCATTTTGGAAGAACTTGGGTTTTTTTGCTTTTCTGTTAGACTTTTAGTCTAACAATGAACGAATTTAATATATTAAATTTACAATTCATAGTTCCTTTTCTTTTCTCTTCTAAACTCATAAAAAAGCCATAAGTTTTTACCAGTTTTTAAGTTCAGCTTAATTTTAATTACCGAAAATCAATCGATAGTATATGGCAGAAATAGAGAAAATCTCTACATGCGTGCATTGGTAAAGGTATCTCAGCTTTTCAAACAAAGGTGTGTGTCACTGAAAACTGAAGTTTAAAAACAAATCTGTGTCAAACAATATTTTTTTCGTACGCACCAATAACAGAGCTGCTCTCTTTGCACTCACTAACGGATCTACAATTTGAGTTTGACTTTGCTAAATTATGAGATACAAGAAACTAGAGAAAAATCTGGAATAATGATCAGATCAAAACCAAGACCCAGACCAAAATTCTGTTAAAATTTGATCGAAATTCACAAAATAATTCAAACAAAATATCAAACCAGACCCCCAATTTAAATCATCCTCAGAAATAAAAAACAAAGCAGACAAATTAAATAGTTTAGTTCAAAATGCAAATTTTTCACCAAATCTTAACTAAAATGAACAACAAAAACCAATAGAAGAACAAATTCAAAACAAAAACCATACTAAAAATCAGAAAAATCAGCAAAAATTCACGCCAATATTACATCCAAAAATTAACCAATTTCAGACAAATCCTTATACCACAACTTAGACGGAAACACATGCCAAAAAGAGACCAGTCAGATAAAAAATTCAAAGAAATATTCAGAACAAAATTAAAACCAAAATTTGAAATAAGTTCATCAGTAAAATCGAAACAAAATATCAATCTAAAACCAAAAATATTTACAAATCAAAAATCCAATGAAAATATCTCTAAAGAAAATTTAGGTGAAATTCAAAATTCAGAACAAAAATCGGACTGAAGTTCCAATCACAATTCAAACCAAAAAACAAAAACTAAAACCAGATTATTTAAAATATATACATAAAAATCAAAAAAATTTTGCCTAAATTTACAAAATATTAGATCTAATTCAAACCGAAACACAGGCCAAGATATGACCATATTCAGAACAAAATCCAAACCAAAGTTCCGACGAAAAGTTTATATGATTTCAGACATACAAAACTACTTAGTACTAAAAATCAAGCAAACTTTCAATATTTATTCAGAAAAAAATCACAAATGTAAAAATAAATCAAAACTATGTAAGGCTAAAAACCAAATATAGAACGAAAAAACACTGAAAATATTTCAGAACAAAAATTATGTTGCAATTCAAACCAAACCTCAACCCAGACCATTAAAATAGACCAGAATTTAGAAATATAAGACGCACATGAGTGGATGCGAAAAGCTCGGCCTAGGCCCTCCATGGGCTGTTGTGCCATTAAAAGTAAAGTAAAAGTGATCCGAAGTTGAGAATAAAAATTAATTCAAACCAACACTCAAGCTAGACCTGAAAACAAAGACATTTTGGAACTGTCTCAGAAATTTCATATTTAATGTATTTCAAGTGTATACGAATATTGTTTAAAAGTGATGAACACTAACATCTTTGGAAGTGTCAACAGTCCCCATATTCTCCGTTACGAATCCAGCAATTAAGTAAGTATATAAATTACTTGCAACTGCATTATGCAAAATTATCTGAAAAGCTATTCTCAGAACGGAAGAGGTTTATTTTTAATTGCCTTATGAAAACGAAAAAAAAAATCAGATTTAAAATTTTAAAAATTCTACAACTACAACACAAATATAATTTGAATTGTGCAGAGGGCGTATTTAACAAATACCAACTTAAGTCATTTCAAGATGACACTGCATGCTAAAAATATAGAAAAAATGTGTTCCATAAATTGTACTTGTTTGTCTTTCCGTCTATCTATTTATATATATGTAACTTTTTTTTGGCTGTTTCTGTTGAGCTTTTCGTATTTTTATTTTTTTGCATTTACTTTTGCAATTGCGTGTGAGTGCGTACAAATGTTTGAGGGTATTTACACACACACTCTGGCATATCCTGACTCTTACATGGGCTAGAGTTATACGAAAACCGAAAAACAAAAGCATAAATGAAGTAGAATAATTTTTTTGTAATCTTCTCACAGGCATTTTACTTTTTTCCGGAATCGTCTTTCGTACATTCTTTTTTTTTTTTTGCTTCCGAACAAACAGTTGAATAGAAAAATGTATGCGTGTCAGTGTGTGAGTGTGAGAAATCTAATAAATGTAATCTACACTCGTTTCGAATGTGTAATGCATGAGTCCCTACATATACATATGCTGCATATACATGGCTGGGTATGCTTGTGTATGTGTCCTAATATGTGTTGGTGTGTTTAGAATTGTCAGTTTATTTTCTTGTGTTTAGCCTCTGGGCGACCATACATTTGTCGTTTCTAATAGACATTTTTTTTTTTGTTTTCCTTTTTGCTTGTTTTTGGGAATGGCTGGGTATACTTGTGTATGTTTCTCCACAACTAACAACACTACTAAATTCAGTCTAGTAAATAATTTCCTCTCTTTGTCTCCTCCTCACATGTAGGTATTATACCCTCCCGAAGCTTTTTGATAGTCAATTTGATTTTTCATACTATTGGGACTCAAGAAATTTTCTCGCTATCTATTTGCTTATTTTCGTTTCCTCGTCGGAATGTAAAAACATGTATATTTTTTATGTGTATATATACACAAAATGCGTATTGCTTTCAAAATAAGACAACGCAGCTACCCAGT
This sequence comes from Palloptera scutellata, assembly GCA_958295655.1. NCBI lineage: Eukaryota > Metazoa > Arthropoda > Insecta > Diptera > Pallopteridae > Palloptera > Palloptera scutellata. The sequence goes on from OY282449.1 coordinate 48,786,536, forward strand.
AGAAAAAAGAAAAATTACATTGACCCTGATTGTTAATGCATCAGAACTAGAGCAGAACTAGAACAGAACTAGAACAGAACTAGAACAGAACTAGAACAGAACTAGAACAGAACTAGAACTAGAACAGAACTAGAACAGAACTAGAACAGAACTAGAACAGAACTAGAACAGAACTAGAACAGAACTAGAACAGAACTAGAACAGAACTAGAACAGAACTAGAACAGAACTAGAACAGAACTAGAACAGAACTAGAACAGAACTAGAACAGAACTAGAACAGAACTAGAACAGAACTAGAACAGAACTAGAGCAGAACTAGAACAGAACTAGAACAGAACTAGAACAGAACTAGAACAGAACTAGAACAGAACTAGAACAGAACTAGAACAGAACTAGAACAGAACTAGAACAGAACTAGAACAGAACTAGAACAGAACTAGAACAGAACTAGAACAGAACTAGAACAGAACTAGAACAGAACTAGAACAGAACTAGAACAGAACTAGAACAGAACTAGAACAGAACTAGAACAGAACTAGAACAGAACTAGAACAGAACTAGAACAGAACTAGAACAGAACTAGAACAGAACTAGAACAGAACTAGAACAGAACTAGAACAGAACTAGAACAGAACTAGAACAGAACTAGAACAGAACTAGAACAGAACTAGAACAGAACTAGAACAGAACTAGAACAGAACTAGAACAGAACTAGAACAGAACTAGAACAGAACTAGAACAGAACTAGAACAGAACTAGAACAGAACTAGAACAGAACTAGAACAGAACTAGAACAGAACTAGAACAGAACTAGAACAGAACTAGAACAGAACTAGAACAGAACTAGAACAGAACTAGGAGAAATTGCTGATTTTAAGAACTTCTGTAGGGAACTAAATTAATTATATAAAATCAAGTATGTGTATTTTTAGTGCGCAGTGCGCATCACTGCGTGTAAAACATTTTAATATTTGTTTGCTACTTTGTACGTGTGCTTTTGTTTTGTTTATATTTGTGCCAAGTGAGTCCTGCGAGAATTGCAGTGATTTTGTTGTTGTTGACAATTATTTAAAAAGATGCGTTCACAATTTGATTACTCAACCTCGTTTGCTAGCCTGAATTTTCGTTCCTTTGTTACTTACTTATCAAATAATAATAATCAAATTCATTCATTCTATTGTATATTTTTCTGGTGTAAAAGATTTTGGAAATTTTATGAACTTAATAAGTCTAAGTATGTCCTGATTCAAACTTTTGTTTTGGTTTAGTTTTTTTTTTTTGGAATTTTCAAGCAAAATATTTTAAAAAGTTCTTTTCTTTTATGTGCTAAAACCCATTCACTTTCAATTGAAAATAGTTTTCAAAAATGTACTATATACATATGTACTTGCTATACTTTATTTGACGTGCCTCGTTGTGGCAGTGGCACACAAAAGCGTCACGTTTCACAGCACATAAATAATAATTTGCCTTTTCGCATGCCTTTTGAGCATGAATCATCACATACATACACAATCATAGAATCAAGAGAGCTTAAAGGTCTAAACCGCGCAGGAAGGTGAAACTGGGTAAATAGTACCTTGTTTTATTTTTGTTTGAGTAGCCACTAGGTTTGTACACTGTGTGTGTGTGTGTGTATGTATATAGAATTTGTTTTGGGGTGAATAACAAAGAACAACTCGAAATGAAATCAAAACCACAATCTGCATGCATTTATGTAAAACGAAAAATTTTTTTCGGAAAATGAAAATCTATTTGCAGCAGAACGTTGGTAAAGAATTTTCTGTGAAAAACGATGAAAACGCTCGGCTTTGTATTGATATAATACATACAAGTTAATAAATATAAGCGTGAAAAGTTCCCAAATTAACTAAACTATATAATACTAAACTATTGGTGCGGCTATAGTGGCATAAAAGTATTAAATATGCAAAGATGAAAATGTTAACACTGGTCAACAGCAGCACTATTACTTTTTTCAGGTAATTTTGGGCATAATTGATCCAAAAATCTCTTTGTCCAACCAACTCTTTCTTTCGAGATATTGCAAAAAACCGTTACTTCTGTTTGCAAAATCATTAAAAAAAAGTTGAGAATGAAAAAATTAAGCGTACATTGCGGAATGTCTCTACACCTGTGAAAATTGCAGATGTAGAGGAAGACATCATCTACACGCGCGATTCATGCCAAAATTTATTGAGATTGTTTAAGCTTTTTTTAAGTTATTGCGATCAAAGACAGGTGGATGGAAAACAGGAACCCTTTCCTCTGATTTCAAAGAGCAATAAGTACGTCTGATTGAACGATCCTTTTCTAGGTTGAACCAGAACGACTCATAGGCGATAACTGATAGAAAGAGCCTTGGAAAGCTTAAGTTCACCTTAATAAAAACGGTGAATGGAAAGGAATATATCAAGATGGAGTAAAAACAGAGAGAAATTTTCTATTTAAACGCCATTTATATCTCGCTTATTTCTTTACGACCGATAAGAAAAGTTTCATTTAAGATCATAGTAATGCTCGGGACTGATAGCAAGCTACTTACGTCATTCGCAGCCTTATTGCCTTATTACACATTCTCGCTAGTTTTTAGGATGAATTATACGACGAGACCCATAGAATCAAGAATACCCAGAATATTATTTTAAACCATATTTTCGTGGTACATTTGGGCACATATTTCAACGACATAATCTACCTTAAAACACTAAGCTATGGAAGTATATTCCAATTGAAATAAGTAATCTTGAATAAAATATCAAAAAGCTTTCTTAACTCTAATTGATGGATTAAAGTTTTAAGAAGGACACTAAGGTATGAGGGGTAGAACGGAAGGATTCTCCGCGGGTTCGGATTATTTGGAGGAGTTCGTGCTTCTGGTCCTCCTGGAAATCTATTAATCTTGAAGTCTAAGCATTATATTTACATATCCGAAATAAGGGACACCTAGGTTGTAAATCGCATTTTCCTCTCGGTTGCATATTTTCTCTATACTTACCTGGGCACATATGTAGTATAGAAGTGGAAACCTCCTCGTGGAAACCTCGTCGTGGAAGTCATAAACCATGGTAGCAAGCAAGTTGATAACGCTTTCATATTCATTGCAGCTTTGGGCTAGGATTTGCTAAGTTGTGCTATTAAGTTAAAAATCATAACCAACTAAATTTTACAGTTTTGAAAAATTTATTAAATATTAGCTTTAATACAGCTTTAATTAAACAATCTTATGATGGCATTATTGGTGCCCATATTTACATAAAGATAAGTTATCTGAGCTTGTCCTAGGGTTGTTCTAAAAGAACCGGATCATTCACTTTATCATCTGTCATTCTTGTCATTTCGGAAAATGTCAGTCTGAGTTCTATTCCATACATAAGAAACAGTGTCTATGTCGAAAACTGGTCTAAAAAGAAAGCATATATTCGACAGTTCATTTATGTATTTCTGCATTCACCCTTAGATGAGGGAATTAATATTATCATAGAAAATCAATTCACTTGGAGTTGATCTAAAAAAGGATTTATTGAACACAATAACTCTTTGAATACTCAGCCGCTTACAAGGTGAGCCTCAGCAATAGCTAAGAAGCGCAGAAACTGATATCTTTTCTAGTAAAGCAAATCCTTTACAAAAACCTTCTTCACTTTAAATTGGGGATAGGTAAAGGATGAACTGTTGATTGTTAATACCGAATTTAATGTAAAGAAATTATGAAAAAACATAGGGACACCCAAATTACTAAGATAAATATAAAAGATTTAGAAACAGCTAATTTTAGAGCTCATAGCATTAAAAAATAGCAAAAATAGCAAAAAAAATTGCGAACACTAATGTCACTAGACTTTCTTATTTATGATGCAACAATGTAACTGACACAAAAGTTACAAATTACTGTGAAAACCCAAGTGACCGATTCGAAATTCTTCTGCTCTTGTATGTGCGTGCAACACTTCATTACATACAAAATGCAGTGGAATGAAATTCTCTGCTAGCTAACAGCCCTCAAAAGAATTTCATATAAGTATTTGCAAGAATATGCCTACGATTGCGAATGTGTGGCTGAAACTGCAACACACACACACACACATACACACATGGACAAAGAGAATGAACCGTAAAATAAGTTGTAGGAAAAAGGACAAAAATTCTCTCATTCATTCATACACACACATTAATAGCTGAACTAGGCCTGAAAAGCCCTGAAAAACTAACAACTAACAAAACGCTGCATATTTCAGGATATTTATTTCAAGCAGCTGGCAGGCAATTTGGCAAACATCTACACACACATGCATATATAGTAATGCCTTGGATAAGCAACATTTATATATGTCAACGGCATCAGTAGTGAACAACTTACTACCTACCACAACGCTCAGCTACGATTTTTGGCAATAGAAAAATATGCGAATGTGCACATAAAGAAATAGTTATATACGAATACCACCAGCATACGTACAGAAAAGCATTAGCTATGTTTTTTTTTTTTTTTTTTTGCCCAAAGCATATTCAACATACTATAACTGCCAACATTGACAACTGCAACAACAAAAACGGCAACCACATTATTGCAAAAATGCACTAACAACTTACCAACGACAATTCAAAGCGCACAGCTCAACTTGATGGGCAACAACTTGAGCTCTAACTTACTGATGTGATGTTGTGTAATTGTCATCGTCAAATCACAAGCCGCGTTTGCTAGCTGCAAGCATTTGTCCCTGTTGCAAAGTTCTTTTACTGCCAACTACACAACAATAATAACGTGAATGTTAAGAGCAACAATGTGGGAATGAAATTTTTCCTTTTAATGGAGTAGTGACAGTACCTAAATGGTATTGGTTGCATTAAGAAGCAACAACAGCAGCAGCAAAAACAGAATCAAAAATGCAACAAGTGTGAAATAGTAAATAAAATAAGAAATAAAAAATCGTTGCAACTATATTTATTCTCCCATGAGAGTTTATGCATTCAATGCAAGTTTAGTTTATGGAGCCATTTATATGTTTTCAAATTTTCATATCAACTAACAAAAGGAATAAATTTTTCTCCCATGAGATATTTGATATTAATTTTGTGCCACTTATATAAACGCAGAAAATCGTAAATCCATTTATCGTTAATTAGCAGTGTTCAATTTTTGGTTAACGATTAACTTCTGCGTTAATTTCGTCTACCATTGACGGTTTGATTAACTTTCATTAAATATCTTCGTTTACTCTAGTCCGTTAACAATAACTATCACTTCATATCGGTTGGAATATAAGAAGATTATGTATAAGAATATACCTCCCACCAGGCAAACAGGCGAAAACAAAATTATTTCAAATTTCTATCATGGAATATTTGGTTAGTACTACTACGGAAAAATAAAATTATTCTTAATATTCTTTTTATGCTGGATATGATTTTGTTTACACCCACCTCGCGAGGCATAGATGTAAGGGAAGTCGCTAGTCTCTCTAACTCATATTTTTGATATGTCATTGCGGTTATTCAGAAAGATTAATTTATGTAAATAGTGAAGTCTTGTCGCAATGACTGCTGGCTAAATATCTACATTTTTTATCTGCAGTCGTTTTTATTATACTTAATATTCCAAACCAATAAAATAATTGAATCTAGGATCTTCGGCAATCTGAGTTTAGAGATAGAGAGAAAGAGAGAGAGAGTGAGAAAGAAGAATAAAAACCAGGAGAAGTATTCTTATCGATAATCTGCTTAGCTCGGCAGCTTGTAGATTGTATTAGAAGATGCAAAACTCTTATTGAGAAACTACTTTCACAATTTAAATATATAACTACAATATAAATCAACCGATATTATGAGTTTCTGAGACGCCTTATTGAAAATTTAATATGCAATAATAATACCAAATGCAAGAATTGCTATAGACTAAATAAAAACAGTTTCCAGTTTTCCCAGCTGCAATTCTCAGCAGCACATCTAAGCCCTTTGATAACGATCAGCTCATGCTGCGTGATGTAAGTCCGCGGAGCTTCTTCAGTCGATGAAGAGATATCCAGCAAATTTCATGGGTGCTTGATGAAAATGTGAATGCCTCTGATTTGTTGGCTAGACCTAGCTCCTGGCACTTTTGACGATCTAATCCACCATCAGATGACGGGACGTATGTGTGTGCCGTATAAAAAACGTTGAGGATTTCTGCTATTATATTTGCCATGGTTAGAAATTGCATAAATAACAACTTTATATGTTAACTGGTTACTGCGCAATTGGGCAGGCAGGCAGACTTGCAGACTGGTAGTTTGTAGACATATTGTTAAATTTTTTCAAACTTTCGATCATTGAATATACTTAGTAATTAAAGCATTAACTTTATAAGTTTTAAGTACTACATTTAACCATTGGCAAGTATATATATAAAATTATAAATAATTTAATGAATTATATTATCTTCAAGTAAAATTGAACATGGAAATTTACAGCGGTTCGGCGACATCTCGGATGTAATTTCCACACTATGCTTTTTACTTCATACATTTGACGCTTTTGAGTCTATATCAAAATCGGGAAATAATGATAACTCATACACATGGAAGAGACCATTAACTCTGAAAAAAAATATACCATAGTTGTGAGGTGCATGGGTTCTCTTAGCAGAGCTTGAAAGCGTATAGTTTCTAAAAAAATTTTAAATAAATTCATCGTACCTATGAACTCTACGTACGTCGTGACTGATTTAGAATAAAAATAGCTGCCACTTTCGAATATTTTTGTCGCTAATCGGTCTAACAATCCATGTCTATGTCACTAAGTCCAGTAAAGTCTAAGGATTGTTAACCCATTAAACATTAAATTGATCACATCCGTCACAGTATTAAAAAAGTCCAAGTTTCTACTTACTTCAGCTACTACTATAAGTATGTACTTTCTCCAAGCGCATGTAATTAAAAAAAAAGCTTACTTTATAAATATATAAAATACATTTCACTAATTAATTATTTCACGAGTTGAAAAATTAATTTTAAAAGAGGTATCCATTTCATTGCCTTCGTTGTACCTTGAGTTTGCTCCTCAACTTATTCAACGAAATTAATCAAATTGCAAACAAAATCACCAACGAGAAGGAGCGAAGTAAAAAATCACTTCATTCTCACAATCAGTTGAGTGCGAAAAATCAATGAAACAAACGCACCACATACTCTACCTGCATATACTATCGGAAGAAAAGTAGCAGCTTGTTAAACAGTGATAGCAGCAATGGCACCAGCAATGGTCGAGTTTGTCCATACAATTTAAAAATAAAAAATTAAAAATTTAAAAAATATCTTAACTTCACTTTACTTCACAAGACTTGGCAGAGTCAGTGCCTCGATTCGCATCCATCACCTGAATGTATGACAAATAAATAATTGCCGCTGATTTGTTAAAACGTGAAACGCTACGTTTACGTTCACGCTCACCATTATACCGATGACCAAATGTCTGTCCAGTCCAAAAAGCACGATACATGAAGAAGACGAGAATAAAGTGAAGGGTCCGCTACCTCCATCATTTCATTTCTATCTGTCCCGATTTCGTTGCATTGAAATTTCTCACTGTACTTACATATGTATGGATGTGTGTGTGTCTTAAGTGCACGTCAGACGTCTGTCTGTCTGTCTTTCTGTCCATTCGACTACGACGCTAAAACGTCACACGTTTCCGTATATGAGACTTTGATTGATGTTAATGGCTTAAGCTACTCCACTCGCTCGCGTTAAATACATACAAACACACTCACATGCTCACATAAATACAAACATACATAAGCAACAACAAAATGGATAAGCGTAGCCAAATTAATTAGTCACTGTTTGACTTATGTATGTATATATGCATGTGTGTGTATGTGCATGGATACCCAGTAGAACTTAGGATCACCGTTGGCGTAATCATCGAGAGCTCACCACTCAGCACTGAACAATGGATTACTCCTTATTGCTAGAGAGCTCTTGCATTTGGTAGTACTTTTTAATATTGCATATCCTAGGGCATAGAGTAATATTTTTTAACTCCAAAAGGAGTAATAATAATTTGTTCAAGAACGGTGCACCCGATTTGCTTGGGAATTTTTGTTGTTGTTGTTGTGTTCGTATTGTTTGAAAATCATGGGAAATCCCATAAGGGACGTGGCACTACCTATACACTACATCTGTATATGCTATAACTCATCTCCCTTGCATATTTTTTAACGAAATTTGGCACCATGTAACATACGGGCGGAAACTTTTGTTTAAAAATGGTATAACTCGGCTCCTGTTGAGTATGTGTTCTCAATCTCGAATTTCCATGCTTCTCGCCCGGACAATTGTACGTGGCATGTTCACGTGTCGGAAAGCCGTCTGCGTTGTTTGCCTACGCAACGGACTACAAAACAAGTAACGTTGTTAATCATAGAGTGCTGCAATAACCTGAAATTTATTAAACCAATTCTCCTTGGTTTAAATTGAATGTTAACCTCAATGTAAATACTTAATTGAATTAATTTGTATTACGAACTAGATTTATTTAATACCAAACGAAACTCAAACCGTACACAGTGCGGCCAATATTACTGATCACAATGAATTTGAGATGGAAGGTTGATTGGGAGAAGAGTTACAATAAAATCAATTTTAGGTGGTACAAAGTTCGACGGGTTTAACAAGACTACGATCGAATTTATGTACACTCTTACTTCCATGCAATTTTGAGCGAATGTCGTCAGCACCAAAAATAGAAAGTAAATGAACACACCTAAGCAAATCCGCAAATTGACGAGCTTTCGACTAAAGGAAAAAATTTACTGTGTCTTTTAGTCGTTTGGCTGTTGCTGGTGTTATTGACTTTGTTATTCTCATGTCCGAGGCGAAAGTTCTTTTATAACTCTGTTTGAAAGTAGCCAACCTTTGTAAGAGCAGTCCAAAATTTTGCAACTGGGTATTTTGAATACGTGCAGTAGGTATAGTATATGCGTATTTGTTTGTGTATCGGTATTTGTAGCGCATACATTCGCGTATATAATGTGCGTGTATTTTGTATTTAACACACATACATGCATAAATAAATTATTACCACACTTAAATGAAAGATGCCAACACTATTTGCACTCTGGCACTCACTCACATACATACACATACACACACATACATAACACTACGATCTAACTAATACTATTGGAGAACACACACATGTACTATCCGGTATGCACATACGCCATGTGCTAAAGTTGCAAATCAATTTTAACGAAGCTTGCATTTTTCATGCTTAAAATGTTAGTAATTTATTATTGTAAGAGAAATCGCTATTTTAAATTTTATTTTCATTTCTTTTTCAGTGTTATTTTTTTTCTATTTCAGATTGCAACTCTAGCAGATAAAGTAAGAGTGCAGGTTGCATGTGTAGGGTGAAGGAACTATTAGTTAGCATGACGTTTAAGGTGTAGTTAGTTTGTACATATTTACATTATCTCAAATATTTCTTCTTAGAATGCCACTGGACTTTGACTAGAACGAAATGTAGTAGTTCAACAAAAGCATGCAATTTTTTGCATTAACCCATTTTGAACACGTATCAGAAGTCGTCAAGAGCTTTAGAAAACTTTTTTAATTGCTTCCATTAATTTTCTATTTGTCATTTCAGCACACTAAAAAGTATAACATATTTTTTTTTTTAAATTTGTAAGATGTAATTGTTTTTGACCTACATCGACGAAATTAGGTAAGCAAGCATAAAAATAACATTAAAAAATATTTTAGAATGTGTTGTTATATTTATACTTTTCAAAATTTTTTTTTTTTTTTTTTAAACATGTATTTTTCATCAATTTTTCTTTCTTGGCAGATAACGGCAAACCTACAGTAGTAAAAACCGCCAATCAAACGCTTTATATTTCGCCGTTCGGATTCCATTAATGTACAAATATAACACACACCCCACATGTTCATTAAAAGAAGATAGAAGGAGAGTTCTGATGTACAATTAAAAAATTTGTAAATGCAGTTACAAAGCAACCACAATGTACATTATTAAGCATTTATGTACAAATATAACACGCACGACATGAGTGGATGCGAAAAGCTCGTCCTAGGCCCTCCTTGGACTGTTGTACTATTAAAAGAAGGAGAAGAAACTTTAGTATTTTTAACGAACTTTCAAAATAGCTGAACAAAAAATCTTACAGATGTTCAAAATGCGTGAATTCATAGAACCACAAGAGCTACACAGCAAATATTTCCATTATCATGATGTCAGCCCCATTATCACTCCTTACTATATATGTATTTAAATATTTGAAATATTTTTATTCTTTGGCTTGGCGCGTGCCATTCTCTTTTAACGACTTAATTTTAATTTATTTGAATGAATGCTGGAATGTTTTAAATAATAGCATTCAAACTTTTAACTTGAATGGATGAAAAGTTTTCATATAAAATTATATATATTCTATGCTACAAATAATTCAGCAAGAAATAATTTAGTTAGTTAGATGAGCTACCTATAGATGATAAAACAAATACATTTTTTAAACCAGTATATAAAGAAATACTAATGAATTTAAAGCTATAATAATTACTTAGATATATGTAAATTCCCAGAACTCCAAGTTTCAGAACTTCTCTCCAACTTAAAATCATAAAGTTTGCTTTGAGTTTCTCTAACTCTTCGAGTTTCATATTCTCAAACGTTTCATATTTTGTGCCGTCATGCTCGAATCTACTATTTTTCTAATGGTTGTAATATAAAGACACTTAATTGGATTTCGACTTTTACACATCAATGGAAAATATTTGATTACTCTAGCCAGCTACGTAAATAAAGCACAAAACTATCGGCTTCGAATTATTGCAGAAAACTTCTAAGTTTAGAATTAACACTAAATTAGGTAATATTTTGGTTGACGGCATTAGATAACATTTTGGCTGACGGCATAGTTCAGCCATAGCAATACTTAATGTACGTTTTATATAAGCAATATAAACTGACTACTAATACTTCTACTAATTAAATGGCCTCACCTTGCCTGGTAAACTGATATGCTTTTATGGAAGGTATTGTTGAAAATTAATAGAAAAATGTTAAATTTAATAATGTAAATTGGATTTGAAATGGAAAATTCATCTAAATAAGCCAACAAACTTATAACCTCACAAGTAGCGAGGTCTTTTTTTAGAATAAAAACTAAAATTTTGGTAACTTTTATAAAAAACATTAATAGAAAAACATTTTAAAACCAAAACAATTACCCCTTTAAATGTTTTAAATCGTTTTTAGTGGAGAATAAACATACTGAGCGAATATATATTTAAAATATTTAAAATAGAATCAGATGAGTTCTTCTTGTGCCTTTTCAAAATGGGTTGAATGTCTGTGAGCGTTTCAGTCAATAGCGATCTGGAAAATATCTTCATGTTGGTCGAGCCAAGCCAACTTTAATCCATTCTTTGTATCTCACGAGTCACGGTAGTTTACAGTGCACCCAGACCGAGTTTGAAATTGTGTTCGACCAAAATATTCGCACTGCACTGGCTTATAAAATCTTGCTAGGCCTCTATCTCTAATCGAAATTAGTCTTGATAAAGGGTCATAAAACAAAGAAAAATTGACATTGATCTTCAAGTTCTTTAATTGGAATTTACAAAATATTACATACAGCATTTATATACATTAGGATTCAGTACGTCTTGATGATTAATTACAAAAAAGATTAGATAAATGCTCTACGCCTAAAAGTATTAAAAACAAGTAGTTATTTAAGAGACTATATTGTAATTTATTTTCCTTAACAGATATTTTTGCAAAATTGTATGTACTTCTTAATATTATGAATCAATAATTGTATATCACTCATACGCCCTAGAAACTAATTTCGAATGATTCATAGATATCTTCTTTGTATGTAAGCACATAATAAGTACATTGTTGTCTAGTTGTACTATTAACACAACGTTATAAATCATAAACCGGTAAAATCTTCTTTCCATACAAACTACATAGATAGAAATGTTTACAAAATGAATGCACATAGTGTATGTAATAAAATAAAAGCATAAACAGAAGAAACCATAAACATACATAAACAATTGACCAAGTGAGTGGAAATAAATACAAACAATGTATACATATTGGCTTATTACATGAAAGCACAGAAATGTATATGTATTTATGTATGTAGCCAACTACATAAAACGCAATCGCCACAATAACAAATATAACAAGCAACAATAAAAACAATGAGTATGACAACATTTCGGCAAGTCTGATCTCTCTTCAAACTGACTGCAAAATTGAGTGCATTTCATTTTGTGGGTGTGTGTGTACAGCAAATCACATCAGATGCCAACATTTCTAAATATACATGTTCATATACTTACTTCTATACATAGAAGAATTTGCTTTGAAGCAAAATCTTTTTGGACAGCAAACAAACACGCATACCGATAAACTTACTCGCAATCATATAATTGTATATGTTCATATGAACTTACTTGTAAAATAAACTTTATCTGGCTGAGCATGAGCTAAAAGACAAAACAATAAAACTAGAGACAATTTGATATCTTAAATAAAAAGATTTTTGTATTGTTTTTGGACATGAGCAGAAACGCTGAACGCTAACGTCACCACGACTAAATTTCATCAATTGCTACTTTTCTGTGTGTGTGTGTGTGTGTGTAAGTACGTATGGACTTGTAAAGTACAAGAACCAAGTTAAAAAAATTTACTCTGTTAACAATGATGATGAGCACTATTAAAAGTTGATGTTGTTTGTTAGTTGGTTGGGTTGTTGTTGCCGCTGCTGCCAGTTAGTTAGTCAGTCAATCTTTGTATACATACTGAAAAGTACTAGTATATAGAAGTACCTATATATTTGTTATATATTTGTTTGCTTAGAGTACAAGTAGTAGGGTGCAGATTATTTGCTACCATAGAGAATATAGTAACCAACTTTTGTTTCACAAAAATGTTTCTGTTTATTTTGAAGGTTTTCAGTTACGCTAAAAGTTTATTTAAAAAGTTTTTCTCCAGCACACACATACTCACAAAACAATCGAATATAAAAGCAAAAGAAAAAACATAGAAAATAAGTTAGGAAACACTAACGTTTGCATTGCTGCTGTTGCTGTTTGGGTCTGTGGTTAGTACAATTGCTGCTATTGTTGCTGCTGCTACTTACTGCTTCTGTTAGTTTCGAGAAAATGTTCAAAAGTTAAACTAAAAACATTTTATTACGATTTTTTTGTTCGGTTTGCTATCGTTTTCCAAAACTGTCTCTTTCTCTTTTTACATAGATTACATAAAATCATATTTCATTTTCTCTTGCTACTTCTGCTGCTGCTCCTCTTCTTCTTCTTCTTCTTCATTTGACAGTATTTAGTATAAGTAGTAAAATGAATGTAAGAAGCTCTTCTTGTATTAATACCAAAATGTTTATAAGAGATTTTCGTATTATTTAGTGAAATTAGCTGCAGGACTTGTTTATTTTTTTTTTATATTCTGTTTTGACATTTTCTTGTTGTACGTGTGAGGTTGATATTTTGGAGTAGTACTAGAAATAACAATATTGTCTTCTAAAGAAATATGACTAAACTAAACAAGCTTTTCAAGTAAAATAATATAGGTGGGGTATTCTGTGGTAAAAAAGACACCCCCGAGGATATCAACCCAATACCTTGAAGTGATCAGTACAAATGACCAAGTGGTAATGAAGAAAACACCCCTATATCATCTAAACAACCAAAATATTCTGGTTTGGAATAAAATCTGAGTGAAAAATCTTCATAGAATAAAGTCAGAATTGGAAAACGGTCTGAGATGGAATAATTTGTGAGTTAGAAAATGGTCTACTTTGGACTACGGTCTGTGTTGGTATACATTTTGGTTTGGATCAACGCCTATGTTCTTTAATTCTGATTTTAAACATGGTTTTAGTTGGAACATGGTCTTTTTTTAAACACAATCAGAGTAGCATTAAGGTTTGAGATGTAATACGTTATGATTTGTAGCACGTTCTGGTTTCGAATAAAACCTGAGCTTAAACATGGATGTGAATTGAACAATATTCAGAACTGGACAACAGTCTGATCTAGAACACTGTGCGGTTTGTATCTGTGAGTTGGAATACGATCTATGTGAATTGCAGTACTTGATGACGGTCGAAGTTTGAAACAGGTTTAGTTGGAGAACAGGCAAAGTTAGCATATGCTCTGATGATACAGATATGATATAAAATCAGTCAGAGCCAGAAGACGGTCAGAATTTGAAACACCATCAAAGTTGGATTACGGTCTGAAGTAGAACAGTTTCCCCACATACATATTTAGTGCTATGAATATAATGAATTGGTTGTATATGTATACACCATAATATGTACCATATATCATATGTAGAATTTGTAGCTTCTTTTTTGGGTTATTATTTGCAAAATGTTGAAATATTATTTGAAAAATGTTAAAATGTTCAGCCACACACTATCCTGATTTAATTAAAATCTTTAACTTAGAGCCGACTTTAAGAGAGAAAATTCTTCCTCAATCGAAATCACCTGGGTTCTGTGGTTTCAACTGGCTTTCAGAAAATCTGTTAGAAAATTTGTTCAGTCTGCAAGACAGTTAAACACACAGTCAGCTCACAGCCAGTGCATGAATTTTGAGTAATAAATTTATTCTATAAATCAGACATTAAATTAGTCAGTGTATTCGATATTTTGTTAGTAAGTAAGTCATTTAATGAATAAGTCAATGATGAATAATAATGAATGTCAATCAGTTAGTTAGTAAAATTGTAAATTTATTAATGAGTCAGTTAGTAGTCCAGTCAGTTAATTAATGGGGAGTCAATCAGTGAATAAATTATTGAATCAGTTAGTGATTATGTTAGTGAGTTAGGTTGATAGTGAAATTCGCTATGAGTCAACTAGTAATTTCTTCAGTAAGATAGCTACTGATTCGTACCATAGTGTTATTTTGTTATGGAGCCTACTAATGAGTTTCTAATTTATTTCAAGTTATTGAATGTTCCCCGAAGGAAGTTAGTTGAACAGGAATCGAGCTAGTCAATGAGCGTCTCAGTTAGTTAGGTAGGGAGTCGCCCAATAAATTATTCTGTGAGTTAGTTAGTGATTCATGCTGTAAGCTAGTCAGTGAGTCGCTCTGTAAAGGCCACTCAGTTAGTCAGTCAGTAACTGTGCGTCCCTCAAAGCGTCAGTCGCTGAATTGTGCTTTGAATCAGTATTGGAAAAGTCAGTCAGAGGTCAGTAGGCCAGTCACAGCATCAGATTTTGAGTCAGTAAGTGAGTTAATCATTGACTGAAATAGAACATTATACAATGGATAAATCAAGTTTATGAATGAGTTAGTAAGTGGTTCAGTTAGTGATTCAACTATCCAATAAGTCAATAAGCAAATTAGTAATTGTTTTCTTTTACATTCAAACTGTTTATAAGTCAATCTGGGAGGTGGTTATATTTTCAGTTGGTGAGTTAGTTTGTTAATGAGTTAGCCAGGAGTAAGTTCTTAGGCCAGTAAGTAAGACACTCAGTAAGTTAGTTAGTGAATTAGCCAATAATTCGTTCTATAAGTTAGTCAGTGATTCATTTAGGTTACTCAGTGAGTGATTCTGTAAACCTCTCAGTGAATAAGTCAATAATTGACTGAATGTGTACCAGTCAGTGAATCACTTGCTGAATCAGTCTTTAACTCTGCCAGCGAAATAGTTAGTAGGTCAGTGAGCTAGTAGTTTTCAATAAGACATTCAGTGAGTTTGTAGTTGGTAGGTGATCAGTCATTCAGTCGTATGGTATAGAATTTTCAATAAACTCCGCTATTACTTAGTTAGCAAATCAGCCAATGAATCAGACAGCGAGTCAGCTAACAATTTCGATAGTGATCCTGTCATTGAATCAAATAATGCAAATCAGTCTTTCAGCAAATCAATGCCAATTGCCTTGAAAATGAGCTAGCCTTTGAGTCATCCATTGAGTTAAGGTTTTCATGAGATTATTGGTGAATCAGTCAGTAATCAAGTAAATTCTTTAATACTTTGATTGTTAGAAACTCATACGAAAGTGAAATATCAACAAAGTAAAAGAAAAACTGTAAAGCAAATCAAATGCAAGGACATCTTTCCCAAAAATCAACTCTATCAATTATCAAAACGAAGAACGAAATTTTTTTCCTAATGAAATAGTGCTCGAAAGTCAGAATGGAATTGAATTCTGCTGTTAAAGAAAAAATATTGTTGCTGTTGTTTTATTGATGCTTTTAGCATGACTAACAAATTTTGAGTTTATAAAAATTGCACTGATTTTATTTATTCTATGCCATTTTTACATATGTTTAGGCAAGTAAATGCTCAAAAAATATGCTCAGATTTTACTGCCAGCAACTGAATTAAAAGAAAATACGCTTTCTCTAGTTGCTGCCCATTTTAGTGACGTAAGGCAACAGCGAAAAAGGAAACAAATGAATAAAAGAAGTTATTCCAAAATAGAAAATTAAATTTCTCTTGGAGATAGAAAATGAAAATTATCATCATTGCTGGTGCTATCTAGGAAGGCAAACGACGTTGTTTGTTTTTGTTATTACAAAAATGTTGTGAATTGTGAATGAGACAACACACAGAATGATTTAAAATTAGTAAAACGTTGACGATGACAAAAGCAAGCAACAAGAAAATCATTGATGCTGCTGTTGCTAACGATAGTGTTTCACTGTGTCTGCATTTGTCTGTGTCTTTTTTCTTTTCATGCCTTCTTTTGAAGCAACAAATCATCTAATTACGAAAAAAAAAAGAGCCAACAACACAAACAAAAGCAGTAACAGCAGCTGATGCAGTTGTTATTGCTCTTTTGCTTTTGCACACTTTGCTGCCACATTGAAGATTTATGTTTTTACTATACGTTGTTGTTGTTGTTGTTCTTTTGCTGCCCTGGCTGCCTGGCATGATTTTTAATTGCGATGTTCATTTCAATTTATGTGTCCTTCCGTCAAGTGCAGCGGCAGCAAGTCACAGGAGCTGCAGCAATTGTAGCACGGCATGATCAGAGGTGGTAGCAACTATCTACAAATCCTTCCCTTTAGGAAATTTTGGTATCAAAAGCCGCTTTGCTTATAACTCGTAAAATTTATGTACTTCAATGCGTGTTCTGATTGTACATGAATGGAAGAGACCTACAGTTTCATGCCAAATCCGAACGGCGAAGTAAAAAGATTTTCATAGGCAATTTTTACTCTTATAGTTATGCCATTGCCTGCCAAGAGGAGAAAAATGTTTTTTTCTACCATTTGATTTTGTACACTGTGCAGGCCAACGCACTACCAACTACGTCACTGCTACCGAATAAATCCCATAATTTTTATATAAATATGTATTAATGTATGCACAAATCTGTAGAATGCAATATTTAAAAATGGAATTCCACGGCACAAATGATTTGGATTGCTTTTAATCACAATATTTGATTTTTGTATAACCTTAATGGGTGCGGATTAACCTTGTTTGAATAGATTTGTCTCAATTTTTTTAAATTATTTCAATTTGATCAATCTACCATCTTATTTATTTTAATAGCTTCTTTTGTTCTTGACGGATTTCAGTTGATCCGCATTGATTTTGACTAATTTTATTAGGCTTTGAATGATTTTGAATAATTTGGATTGATTTAAAATTTTTTCGAATATTCCCGATTTGTTTTGATTATTGTAGTTTAATTGCTTCAAATTGATGTTGGATAAGTTGTGCTTTATTTTCAAAAAGTTTTTTCTTTTATAGTTTAACCCTCTCACGATTAAAGTTTCTATTTCCACTATTCTTCAATATTTTCAATTAGAGAAACAATCCAACAATTACGTTAAAAAGAAAATCTTTCCTACCCGGTAGCCGAGTTCTGCTTACAGCTAAATGAGTAAAAAACACAAGTGCTCCGACAAGAGTTTATTTATTCGAACACACAAAAAAAGGTAAAAATTCATGCACAACTGTAGGCTTCAAGGCTTCAGAAATATCTCTAAAGCTATCACCATTATCATCTTCACCGTCATTCTGAACATCAAAACTCTGAATGACAGGAGCTCAACCGAATGTAATTCACCTTCTTTTTTTTGTGTACAATTCCTTTCTTTTTCCTTGCTGTCCCTATTCTTTTCTCTACTACTTTACTACTTATCCTCCTGCTTTTGTACTCTTAACTCATAGATTGTACTTCAAAAGAAGTTAACACATACTAAAGAACATAAGTGTGTTTGTGTGTGTGTGTGTGTATAAAATATGAAGGAATCGTCCAAGCCCAGACTGACTGACAGTTAGTCAGTATAGTATCAGTATACAAAACAAAAGAATATGTAAAACACAAAAGATATAATAAATATTATACAACTGCACACACGCGCAAGCACAAACCTCACACACACACTATACACATCCCTTACACATTTACACAATTAAAAATTCTTTTGATTTTATATCAAGTAGAAGTATGTATCATTGTTTGTATGCAAGTATGTTTCCATGTGTGTTTACTTTTATGTGCCATTTACACAGTGTTCATATGTATGCAAGTGTGAGCGAACTTCATATGAATGTGTATATTGGCGACCACAAAGTATGAAACACTTTCTGCCATTTAGTGTTGCTTATAAATGTGCACGCGTGCACGAGTGTGAGTGTTGTATTTGTATGCTTAAAGCAGATCAGTTTTTTTGTTGTTATTACAGTACGTGAATAACAGAACTTTTAATTTTTGCCCCATGAAATTTATGTATTATTGTAAGAATTTATGTATATTTGTTTCTCAAATAACTTTCGAGTTGCTTTATGCAGCTGGTAAATTAACTAGTTATGGGTGAGGACCTAGCTCTCTACATCACAACTCTGAATAACAGAGGCTCAAATTAAAATGATATATAGCAAATTATTTCATATGATTTTGATTAACTAACAACAATCTTTATTAATATTAAGTAAATCTGATAAAACCAACAACTACCGTGGGATCAGCCTTCTTAATATTGCATATAAGGTTCTATCGAGCGTACTGTGCGAAAGACTGAAGCCCATCGTCAACAAACTGATTGGACCTTATCAGTGTGGCTTCAGGCCTGGTAAATCCACCATCGACCAGATATTCACACTACGCCAAATCCTGGAAAAGACCCGAGAAAAACAGATCGACACCCATCATCTATTTGTCGATTATAAAGCCGCCTTCGACAGCACGATTAGGGATCACTTGTACGCCGCAATGTCTGATTTTGGTATCCCTGCAAAGCTCATTCGTCTTTGCAAAATGACACTGACCAACACCACCAGCGCAGTGAAAATTGGGACAGACCTCTCCGCACCATTTGATACCAAAAGAGGTTTCAGACAAGGTGACTCCCTATCGTGCGACTTCTTTAACCTAATGCTGGAGAAAATAATTCGAGCTGCGAACATCGACATCTCTGGCACTATCTTCTACAAGAGTGTCATGCTGCTAGCATACGCTGATGATATTGACATCATTGGCAAAAACGCTCGAGCAGTCAGTGCAGCATTCTCCAACCTGGAAAGGGAGTCTCGTCGTGTGGGTCTAGTGGTGAACGAGGACAAAACGAAATACCTTGTGTCAACAAACAAAGAGTCACGGCGTCTTGGACAAAATGTCACTGTTGACAACTACACTTTTGAAGTCGTCAAGGATTTCGTTTATTTAGGATCCAGCATAAACACCAACAATAATGTCAGCCTTGAGATCAAGCGGAGACTAACTCTTGCCAACAGGTGTTACTACGGGCTCAGTAGGCAATTGAGAAGTAGAGCCCTCTCTCGACCGACGAAAATAACGCTCTATAAGTCCCTCATCCTTCCCGTCCTAATGTATGGCGCAGAGACGTGGACATTGACCATCAATGATGAGAGACTGTTAGGAGCGTTCGAGAGGAAGATACTCCGTAAGATCTACGGTCCAGTATGCGTGGATGACGTGTTTCGAATAAGATGGAACAATGAGCTGTATGAGCTGTACGCCGACACTGACATAGTCAAGCGTATAAAACTCCAGCGGCTTCGCTGGCTGGGTCATGTTGAGCGAATGGAAGAAAGCGCTCCGGCTAGAAAGGTGTTTTATTCGAACCACGGTGGAGGATCACGCAGAAGGGGACGTCCTAATCTCCGTTGGAAAGACCAGGTGCAGGGCAACCTGACTGCACTTGGCCTTATCAACTGGCGCCAGCGCGCGCATAGCAGAAGTGACTGGCGAAGCTTTGTGGAGGCGGCCAAGACCGATCATCGGTTGTAGCGCCAGCTAAGTAAGTAAGTAAGATAAAACCAACAATTGGTAGGTATCCAAAGTCATGATCCAAAGTCATGATTACTATCTTTATTGATTTTAGTTAATTGCAACTGATTTTTTTTTATGTTGGTAGATTTATAAATTTTTTTTATAGATTTCAATAAGTATTTTGTGTTTTAACTAATCAATTCCGATTGGTCTTCATTAATATGATTTAATTTTATTTAGTTTGTTTTTATTCAGGTTAACTTTTATTATAACTGATTTTGATAGTCCTCGATTAATTCAGAATGATTTCGGTTGGTAATTTTGACTAATTTGTTTGAAGCTTGAATAATTTACATTGGCTTATTTCGATTGAATTTGATTAATTTGGATGGATTTTGATTGAGTTAGACCGACTATGGAAGATAATGATTGATTTCATCCGATTTTTAACATTTGGGTTATTATTAAATCATTGATCTCGAAATGTTTTGAATTTAAATTGATTGATTATAACTGATTTGGATTTAGTGGAAAATAATTTTATTTTCTGTAATTTTGAATGATTTTGATTGATTTAGACTAATTTTGAGTGATTTTAAAAGATTTGGGCTAATCATTATTCATTAAAAATTTAATTAAAAAAAAAAAATAGGTAATGAATGGCATATGTGATAATTTTTCAGCTATATCGACTTGTGTAATCATCACGTATATAGCTCTTATAGATAGGTAGATATTCAGTATCGTTTTCGGCCTATACTAAATTTTAACCTAAGTTTTTGTATTCAAGATTTTTATGTAATAGAAATCAAAGTTTAATCGTTTTTACTTTTAACTTTGTACTTGACATTAAAATCTTTCTACCCATAAATGTTTATTACTATTACTTACTATTATTTTGCCGAACGTTTACATCATTTTGTCGTATGTGTATGTGAAAAAGCTGTGGCGTAGTGGTAGTGCGTAGGACTGTTACGCAGAGTTTCCGGGGTTCAAATCTCGGCACAAGCACAATCAAAGAGTAGAAAAAACTATTTTTTACACAGCACCACCTACAAGAGTAAAAATTGTCTTCTTCTCTTAATTTTTTTGTTTAATTGCACAACAGCCCGTGTTGCTCCTAGGCCGAGCAATTCGGATCCACTCATGTCGTGCGTTTTATATTTGTATATAAATGGAAGGAACCTACAGTTTTATGCGCAATCCGAACAGCGAATTATCTGCTGAATGGGTAGATAAGCTCTTCACAAGCAATTTTTTACCTTGTAGGTTTGCCATTGTCTGCAAAAAAGTGGTACAGTGTAGAATAATTTATGGTTTTGCCTGTGCCAAGATTTGAACCCCGGACACTCTGCATAAAATTTTCTATGAAAAGCTTTTCACTTATCATTAAACTGTAGCTCCCTTCCATTCATGTACAAAAATAACACGCACAACATGAGTGGATGCGAAAAGCTCAGCCTAGGCCCTTCATGGGCTGTTGTGCCATTAAAAGTAAAGTAAAAAAGGTGTATACTGCCACATGTTTTTTTGCAAAATTTTCTGGAAATCTGTATTTTTATTCTAAAGTAGGTTTCACTTTCATATAAATCTGTGGAAAAAATATCAGGGTGAATTTTTCACGAATGGTGACTGCTTCTGTGATGATAAATTAGCTATAAAGCATGCAATAGAGTCACTAGCAAGTTAATCTGATGCCTCTGGTTAGCTGTTAGCAGCCAAAACAGCTGCTATCAGCTCATTATCTTAGGATTTATAGCAGCTATGCAAAGATGGGTGTGTGTTAGTGAAAGTATTAGGTTTTGTGAGCATAAA
Organism: Palloptera scutellata; assembly: GCA_958295655.1. Classification (NCBI taxonomy): domain Eukaryota; kingdom Metazoa; phylum Arthropoda; class Insecta; order Diptera; family Pallopteridae; genus Palloptera; species Palloptera scutellata. The sequence goes on from OY282449.1 coordinate 48,808,597, forward strand.
TGTAAATGATTTATTTGAAATACATATGAGCAACTTCAAATCAAAACGATATTAATGATATTAACTTAGTAGGGGTATTCACGCGTTGATGCAAAATATTATTGTTATGATGTAAAGGGCGGGATTGCGAAATTTTACAATATTCTTAAAACAAACACGTTGTATGACAGTTCGCAGTACATCGCGGCTCAAAAATTCATCAAATTTTAAGATTTTATAAATTTTATTCAAAATTTACATTTCTATTTTTAAACATTATGGGATAAAAAGACCTTGGTATATCATAAAAAATAAAAATAAATCACAATTATTATAAAATGTTGTGAATAAATGTTATATCTAATGTATATACTTAAGCTGACTTAAAGAATGTTAGGTTTGCCAGAGAGAATACCATCAATGTATAAACCTAACGTTCATTAGGCCTGTATAAATACATTAGATATACTCTAACAATATGAACTTGCCAAATTCGGAAGTAGTTCTCTAAATCAATCATAAATAAATTAATGAATGTTATAGCTTCTGACCTTTTTATCTCAAATTTAAAAAAAATAAAATATAACTGCTTGCATTATACAGCTTCTACCAGGTAAAAGCAGCTGTTGACAGCTAATTTACATTTACATTTTCTTCTTTTCATAACTTTTTCCATTGATGTTGCCTTAAATCACAAAAAACAATTGCAAAAAATAATGTAAAAATACGCGTTATTCATATGAAATCAAGATTCGCAATGTCAATTTCTGTACATTTAGAAAATACACTTTAGTTATGTGTATAAGGAATTAAAAGTCATTTCTAAGAAAATATTTTGTTAACAGCTGTTGCTAGTCAATAGCAGCTAACAAGCTTCAAATACCTTTAAAGTTTTTAGTTGGCATTCGTTGGCAGCGCATATTTCCTTCTTCTAATAACTGATTGCAACTGATACCCGCTTGAATTAACCATCCCAAACAGCGGTTACAATCAGCAACTACCAGCCCATAGCAATTTCTTTTGTTGTTAATTTACCAACGAGTTTCTAATATACGACTGATAACAGCAAATAGCAGCTATTAGTTAGTAAGAATGACAGCTAATGAAGTAAGTATGCTAGATATGCAGATATTAGTAGTGATAGATATTATGTTTCAACTTATTTATTTTGCCCTGTGCCGAGAATTAAACAATATCAACTATGACATGCATATTTACAAACCTTTAAATAAATTGTATAAACAAGGGAATAATTTGAAGAGTTCTAAGTATTTCAAAGTGCACAAATCTCATGTTCAATTATCTGAATATCTCAAAAATATGTCCCTTAAAAAGTAAAATTGGAAAACCTTTCTTATGGCAGGGGCTATGTCAAAGGTTTACAACTATTTTATCTTGCAGTAAAAAACCGTGTTGTTATTATATAATATTTTAGTCTTTTATAAATGAATGAGAAAGCTGCTTACCTAAGTAATAGAAACTGTTGGAATTCTTAAGGACATTATTCTGTTTTCGAACGCCTTTACGATATACTCCGCTTGCATAAAGACTATGTCATTATTAAACCTTTTCTTGAAATTCATCAGCATTACTTAGCCTTAATTATTTTTTATATTAATTCTAATCAAAGGCTAATTTGCATTTCTTCTCTGTAAAGCAACAACAACTATTTATACATAAGTACCAGCCATTTATTTAAATTCCAGTAAGTTTTGCACATAAATAAATTGAATCTTTTTGCGTTTTAATCAAGTTTCAATTTCCTTTTAAGAACACGACGCTTATTAAAATTCAATTGAAGTTCTCCATTCCAAACAGCAAATTTTTTTATTTTGTTTGATCACTGTGCACACTGTAACTGGATAAATAATGAAAAAATACCTAATATGCAACAAAAGTATTTGAGTTACGTGCCAATCTACAGCCAAACTACTTGTTCCCCTTGTAGTTAAAAATTAAACATATGAAAGTGAATTAAAAGGCATATTCCGGCAAGCATCCGAGTTTTATCCGCCAACACAAATAAAAATCAAACATGAAAAAAAAAATAGTAAAAACTAAATTCGTCAATAAAATAACAAAAAAAAAAAAAAACCTTTCAAACAAATATATACAAATATAGAAAACATCCGAAATATGCGCTATGCAATAACTAAAAGCAAACATACCTATGCAGTGCGGCTTGAGCACAACACCAGAACACGGGGGCGTATGAGCGCTGAAAGTTACTATTTCAATTCAATCTGCGCTACTCATGCATAACAAAATAAATCGCGATCTTGATTACGAATTTTGAAAATGCTTTTGCATATGTATTTCATTTGTTTTTTTTTTTTTTTTGTTTTCTATATACATATGTATACAACAAACTCGAATGATTTAAAAAAGCTGCCAATGGGCCTCGTTGATGCAAATTTCAAATCGGATTTGTTTTATGTAAAAAATAAGAAAAATAAAAAATTTTTTTTTTAGTTTCTGAAGAGTGGTAAATTGCAGGGAAGTGCGGGTATTATCACAAAAATAAACGGAAATGCGGCGAAAAGTCGCTCGATGTATGGTTGTGAGCTATCGCTGCTGCTTACGTATGCAATATTTGTTGTGTTGTCGAGCCGTTGTCGTTGTGACGATGACGATGACGCTAACGCTGCCAGCAATTCAAAACAATGTTGAGTTTATGCTGCACACCACGCCCCTTTTTTCATTTCTATCAAAAAAAAAAATATAAAATTGCGCTTTTGGAAGTTTGTACCTGCTTTTTTTATATGTTTCTTTTTTATTTTTATGGAAATAAATTTAACTAAGGAATAGCTGTGGATAGAGGAATTGGGTATGAAGCTTATTCCGATAGGCAGGGCATATTACATTCCTAGTTGACTAAGTTTAACACACACATGTATACAAATAATACATACATAGAAATAAATCTAAATTTGGGTTTTTTTTAAATCAAAGGTTAATTGAATCTCCAAATTTAAATGTAATATTATGCCAGTTTGCTAAAAATCACAAATATTTGTGTCGGGGTTAAGGTTAATGAACAAAATAATAAATTTAAGTACCATAATAAGATAAAAAAATGCAAAGTTTTGAAGCTTAAATTTGATCTTTATTTAAAAAGTAATTTTATTTTTTCTCATTTTTGAAAACAAAATACACGCTCATCAATTCTACAATTTCAAAATACAAATTTTTGATACCCTTTCTGGTGGCTGGTGCGGTAGAATTCCGATTTAAATAAAACTTTAGCATTAAAGTCACATACATATGCAAGTTTTAAAACTATTTCTATTTCGTTAATATTTAGTGGGTTTATTTTTATTTGCGAAATAAAAGTCAATATTAAGCTATTTAAGCTGACAGTCAGTAACCTGACAAAACCAAACCAGTGTGCACAGTTTTCTAAAAATAAAACTAAACAAAATTTAACTTTTTTGAAGGATTTGCATCAGCATCACTAGCGACTTATGTCAACTTTGCAGCAGGTGCATTTCCTTGCATTGCATACTGTACGTGAGTGTTTTGTGTCCGAAAATGTTTTAAATAAATTTATACTAAACTAAAATAGAATTTACATATGTGGAATATTGAAATAAAATATAATATGTAATTTCAGTATATAAAAATGCATGAAAGTTAGTCTGTATGTGTTATCTCTTCTACAGCAGAATCGATTGCTCATAAACTTCAGTTTCCCTAATTGAAGTCAAGAGTCGTTATGTAATTAAGAATCAACTCCAGAGTGCTTCAGGGAAATTTTGAACTTACCTAATTACTGTAGCAGATAATGCCTAAGAATCTTTTATTCCTACTTCATAATGGAGTCGTCACTATCTTTATCGTTCAAAATAATTTACTACAGAAAAACAGAAATAATTTCTCTACAGATTGTCACTTGACATGTCAATCATATAGTAAAAATAAACATAAAGTTTCTTAGTCGGTTGAAGAAACTTTCCTACAATATTATTGGTTAATCACTGACTTCTAATCACTTGCAAATATATTAATTTAATATAAATTAATTATATTTAATAATTTGATAACAGTTGTAATTAATGCGCATTATTTGAACAAAGAATTATTCGAAGCTTAGCTAAAATTCCTTGAAAATTGGAAAATCTGTGATCACAATTAGGTATGACAGGCACTACATTTCACAAATTTTTCATTATCATAAAATTCACCGAGCACAAAAACAACAATGGCGTAAACAAAAACAACAGAAACCGAAACTGCAATCAAAACCATTCTCAATGATATACTTTTCTACAGAATTACATACATACATTATTTTACTAACAACTAGATATGAACTCACTGCTACAGTGTTGGCTGAAATTATCACGTTGAAAAAGAGAGAAAAAATGTATAATCAACTGTCCAATACTTCCAATAAAGGAAGGACAATCCGCATAATCTCCTAGCATCCACGAGGACAAACACTGCTTAATTATGATGTTCATATAAAGAAATCTTAGAAGCAGAAACGAAGTTTTGGAGAGATGATCTTAATTTTTTAAATTATAATAGCTTCTACAGCAAATCGTAACCTTGAGGCCAATGTACTTCTTCAAAAGAAGAAATACGGTTTGTGTTGGTAACTAAAAAGGGATATAAACTTCGATTTATAAAACAAAAATTCCAGAATTGCCAAGACGGTAACCTGCTTTGGCTTTTTATATCACACAGGATCTCTATTTGAATTTTCATGCTAGATAATTGGCTTTAAAGTTTACGACAATATTGCGCATTGGCCACTTTCCTTGGAAATTCTCTCTGATAATAATGGTTCGCAATAGACCAATAAGCTTGCTGCACATCCTCTCAAAACTGTTTGAGAAATAAATAAATAAATTCGTCCACCGATAGAATCAAAACAAATAATACCCACTCACCAATTTGGCTTTAGAGAAAAACACGGTACTGTGGAACAAGTGAAGAGAATTGTCTTTGCAGTGCGAAAAGAATTTGAGAAAAAAGTTTTGTTCTGCTATTTTCCTAGATGATGTTTAAGGCTTAGCATAAAGGCGTCTTTTACAAAATTAATAACCTGTCACCCCAAAACACTCACACTATATTAAGAAGCTATCTGTCAAACAGAACTTTCTGCGTTAAACGTAAAATCTACACTTCAAAATGTTACCCAATTGTAGCTGAAGTCCCACAAGGGATTGTTATTGCTCCACTACTCGCCTGTTATTCACCTCAGATTTGCCAACAGAGCCTGATTTACACACATCTACATTTGGTGACAACACTGCAATTTTAAGTAAACATAATTATCCTACAAAAACCCTTGAAACAATAGAAAATTTCTTACTTTAGCGTTAAGAAGAGGAGTTTGCCCGCCCTTGACTCTCAATAATTAACCTATTCCCTAAAAAGATAGTGTTAACTACCTTGGCATGCACATTGAGATAGATTGATCTGGAGAAGAATATCGAGTTAAAAAAGACCCTATCAAAAATAAAAGCATAAAAATTACACTGGTTGTTACATAAAAACCCCAAGCAGACCCTGGACAAACAAGTGCGTCTGTATTAAGTAGTTATTAAATCTATCTGGACGTATGTCATTCAACAAAAGGTGACGCCATCAAACTCGAAATACTTCAAAGAATATAATCCAAAATATTCAGAACCCTTACAGGTACAGCTCCATGGCAAATAATATATATGAATATTCAATATGAAATATATGTACAAATTTTGTGAAACAAGCTACCTGAAATTGAAAACACATACCAATAGTTTGACATGAAGATTACTTCAACTCCAATGTCGCAACCTCTTAAAAAGTACAGATGCCATAGATTTTGATATAAAATAAACTGGCACAATTGGTATGAGTCTACACTGAGCAGGAAGGAGGCTGAACATTACATTTTTACATATACTTATTTCTAGTTCGATGTAACTAGACTTGAAACCCTTTTACTAAAACAGCACAAGACCCTCGCACTCGCATGGAAACTGTCTTTTATTTTAGATTTAATATTTTAAAAGCTTATTGTTAGTCTCCACTATAAATTCAATAAAATATATATATATGATTAAATAAAATCAATGTTGCCCAATCGAGGAATCAAAAAAAGTTGAAACTTATTAGTGATTTATATCCAATGATTTTATTGTTCAGTGTTACGATTGCCGCTTGGCTGTACACAGAGGAAGTTATGCTTAAAGGTAGAAATCTAAGTTATTAGTGATTAGGCCTTCCGACTATATATGGAAAAGTGTTGCATAGACGAATTGTACAATTAGATTTTAGAAGAAACCATGGACTAAATACGACGAGCCTATATATAGAGTCGAATTTTCTCATTTCCTAGATATATTGGAACAGACCATATCATAGTGCATACCACCCACGCTATGAGGAACTTTAATTCCCAAAAACTTGAAAATCCATAAATAGCAATAGCTCAAAATGCCGCAGGCTTAACATAATGTGATTGTACATATTTGTGAAAATCTTATAAAGCTTGGTTAAATATCTTCGGCTTTATTTTTAACACTAAAAAGCTTGTGGAACCGTGAACTTGAGCGTAGTTAATGTTCAAGTAACATGACTAAAAAGCTTGCGAGTAGTTTTTAAAAAATGTTATCAAAATACAAAAAAAAATTTGTTATTTGCTTTTTTTATTGAACTCACAACAAGCCAAGAATTTGTAGTTTACATATGGAAATGGTATTGATTCCGTCTTGCTGTGCTTTACTCACAGTTTAACGTAAATTATGCTGCAGGTTTTACCTGCAAGGAGAGGAATTGCTGTTTTGGAGAGTCGAATATTAAACGATTTCAGTCCAATGTTAAACGAAATGTGGATGCTCTATAAAATAAAGGATTCGAAACACCAAATGCATTTGCTCTTAGCATTTTGTAGCTATTAAATTTTTTACCAGTTGTGTGATACTAACTGAATTGAAAATAAATATGCTTATTCCCTGACCACTGCTGTAAGTATATATCTACCTACAGAAATAATAAAGCACAACCCAGAAAAGCAAATGAGAAACGAAAGCTGTAAGTCAAAAATGCATACGTACAAAAAACTAAATTATTTCGACATTGCATATTCTGCATCTGCCTGTGTTACGTAGACTCACACACTTCTGGAAGATATTTGTATTTAGGTGTGCATACACTTGAGTGCACGTATGACAAATGAAAAACTTTCCAACTGACAACCTTTTGGGAATAAATCTGTAGTAACACTATATGCTGAAACGAAAGACAAAAGCTCTAAAATTTTTGTTTTTTTGTTTGTTTTGAATATGATGAAAGATTTTAAGCCTAAGTCCGATGATTTACGTGCAACATAAAAACTTAGAAGGGGAAAGCGGTAGCACATTTCTAGTGATAGAGTTAGATTTTGCCACTTCAACACGCTGTTAAAAAGTATGAGAATAACACAAAAACAACTGCAACCACTCGTCAAATTAAAAATGATCATCATGGCCATCGTCATCAACAGCAACAGCCAACATCCAACAACAACAACAGCGACTGAACAACATATACACATCGAGAAGTTTCATTTGAGGCAGCGCAAACTCGAAACTACTTACTCATCTACTCGTGCAATCAGGTACAAATATGTATGTATGTTTGTGAACATACATATATGTGAGGTGTGTGTGTGTGTGTGTGTGTGTATTTATATGTGCAATAGCATCAAGTGCACGTGCTAATGTTTCTCTTACCTCAGTCTCTCTTACTCGCTCACTTTTATTTTGACATAATCTCATGTCTAGCAGCCTTTAATGTTTTTAGTGCTGTTATTGTTGTTGGAAACAACAGAAGCCTTTATTTTTCATTATCGTCATCTTCAGCATCAACATCGCTTAATGCGATAGATAGAGTGTGAAGCAGGGCAAGTACGGTAGTGAGGTAGAGACAGAGGAAGGGATAGCTGATATATGTGCGTATGCACATATGCTGATGCAGTTACAGTATTGCAAATGCTACGTATGTCGCTTTGCAGCTACTCTAATGCACTTGCAATCAGTTGAGATTTGTCGATATGCTGTGAACATAAAATTTGTCTATGTGGACAATAAATTGTGCACATATACATATATGCACACCTGGACAAAATACTAGGTGTGAAAATATTTTTTTTTTTTTCAAAAAAGCTTGACTTTCATATATTTTATATATATGAATTAAAAAAATAAATTAGTTTTCAACATAAACATACTTCAGCATCATAGCAAAATATAAAAGGTTTAAAAAACTCTAAAAAATAACTTAAATTTTGGTTAATTCATAAAAAAGACAGATTTTCTATTGGAATAAATATTGAAATTTTGCTAGTTATGGTCCCGTATTTTACTGAATTAGTAGGAACGCATTAATACCCAGAATATCCACCATTATTCTTGATGGCTTTTTCGATTCTTCTGGGCATTGACGATATCAATTTCCAACAAGTTTCTACAGGAATGTTGTACCAAATGTTTTAAATATTTTCCCATAACTGAGTTTTGTTTTGGTGTTTAAGTTCTCCCCAGAGGTTCTCAATAGGATTTAGATCTTGGGATTGAATTGCCATTCAAGGACGTCTACATTATGCGCTTGGAACCATGCTTTGACAACTCGCGATGAATGTTTACGATTGTCCTACTGAAATTTCAACAAAAGCGGCATATTATGCTCGGCATATGGTAACATTACCGTTTCCAACAAATTCTTATACACAAATCTATCCATTACGCAATTAATTTGATGTATCGGACCAATACCTTGCCAAGAAAAACAGCCTCATACCAACCATTAAGCTGCCACCTCCGTGCTTCACTGTTATCTTTGTGAACCGGACGTCGAATTCTTTACCTTTCGGGCGACGAACGCTTCTTTCCGCATCATTATCAACCAAATTTATTTTTGTTTCATCGCTCCAGAGAATATTGTGCCATTTTTTTCTCCCTGTGAACCGCACCACGTTTTATGAACTAATGAAAAATTTGTACTCTTCTTCAAATTTGCAGTTCTAAGCAGAGGAACTTAGCGAGCAATCCTAATGGTTAGATTTTCGCTTATTAATCGTCTTGGAACGGTTTGTGATGATACAACATTCCCAATTTCGCTTGCAATTGTTCTGGGCAATTTGAACGGGTCGCGTTTAACTAATGTAACGATACGATTGTCGGTCACTATTGAATTTTTTTTAGGTGCTCCACGCATTTCAATGCATTTCAATTCTGGCTTGAGAGCATTTGTAATGAAATTCTGAGACTGTCGCATCGATGTCGCAATGAATTTGTAGGTTTTTTCTTTGTCTCGGAGCTGACAAACAAGTCTTCTCTCCTCTGTACTGCAATGAACTCCACGAACTATCTAATATTATTAAAAATTACAATTAAACCTTTATTTAGTTCACTTTCATCGAAATCTTACCTTCTGAAACTAAATAACGCTTTAAATTTATTACCTATTGATTTTTACCAAAATACACCTATTTTATTGTCCAGATCAACTTGAAAGTTCAACAGTTAAACAAGCCGCAATATTTATCGAGAAGAACTTTTGTTGTGGGGATTCCCCCATTTCGTTCCAAAACAGTGCCACCAATCTTCCAAATCTGCCTTTTGATTGTAGACCATGCCAATTAATATTTTTCGTTCATTTTAAAAATTATTGGGTTCACACCTGTTATTTTGTCCATGTGTGTACATAAGTATATGTATGTCTCTACCTATGTACTATACATTTGTATTGTTGTGTTTGTGTGAATTGAAGTGAATATCTGATTTGTGAGAAAAAATACAATGGGGAATAGATAGAAATATGTATGTGTGCTATAAATATATATGCACTTTTAGGCACAATGCGTGTGCAGCATGATAAACTTTATTATTTTTCCCCTTTTCTTTTAGTTCACATGGAACTTTTTTACTTTTGTCCTGAGTTTTGCATTGTCAAAATGTTGATTCAAATTGGATTTCAATTGACACTGAAGTTGTAAGCTGAAGGGAAATTAATTGGATTTTTTTTTTTTGAGATAGGAGCACGAATTTTGAAGGTCTACAAAATGCATATGTAACAAACAAATATGTATATTGAATCTGTCACTTTCTGTTTATCCTAATTTTTACACATTTGCACAAAAGGCATATCAGAATTACATAGGTATGAGGAAATACAGAATTTGTCTATAAGCCACAGTTAAAAATTTTGTAAATGAAAGAAATATAACGTGAAAAGAGAAATTTCATATGCATTTTAAACTTCTTCTACTTCTTCTTAAATAGCACAACAGCCCATTGATGGTATCGGTGAAGCGACAAGCTTTTTTAGGCAATTTTTACTCTTGGAGACGAGTAGAAAAAAATATTTTTTTCTCTTTTTGATTTTTGCCTGTGCCGAGATTTGAACCCAGTCAATGGACGTAAAAGTCCCACATACAACCATCTTCGCCATGACCATTCGCCACCATTTAAACGCAAAACTGTAATATGTATATCAGGTTGGCTAAAAAGAAAATTCAAGAAAAATAGCAAAGTTTAAAGTACGATAACTCTCTATTGGTACTGTACTGGTCCGATCTGGCAAATTTTTATTCCTCAAGGTAGTTGGCATTTCTAAGAATCATAAATAATTTTTAACCATTCACATTTTCTCATTATTCAAATGTTTTAACGTTACAAAAATGAATGAAGAATCCCAAAAAATTCGTTACATTTTACTTTATTTCTTCGAAAAGCACTATACGGCCGCGAAGGCTGACAGAAAAATTTTTCCACATTATAGAGAATGTACTTCATCGGAAAGGACAGTTGAAAAATGGTATGATGGATTCCGCTCTGGAAATTTTTATGTAAAAAACGCACATAAATCTGGTCGATCATGCACCGAAAAAGTGGACGAAATTCTTGAAAAGGTGGAGCAAGACCGACACTTAGGCAGTCACGGCATCGCTACGGATCTTGGCATTGCTCACCAAACCGTTATGAATCATTTTAAAAAGGCTAGCTACTTCAAAAAACCGGAAATTTGGGTACCACATAATCTGAGTGAAAAAAATCTTACTGACCGCATGTCAGTATAGGAATCTCTACTGAAACGGAATGATCTCGATCCACTTTTGCACAGATTTGTTACTGGTGATGTATTTACTGGTGATAACTAGTATAGATAACTAGACCTTGCACCTTTGGATTACCATTTGTTTCACTCGTTGCAGAATTATCTTAATGGCGTAAAGTTGAATTCCCAAGAGGACAGCAAAAATTGTCCGAGTTTTTCGAGAAACCCCAGGAATTCATTACGAACCATATTATGGTTTAACCGAAAGATGGCAAGAGGGGTCAATAACAATTGAAAATATTTGACTCAATAAAGTTATTTTGGTATATGAAAAAAATTAGTTTAATTTAGCTCACTTTTCTAAACATATGAATTAATATTACTCATACCACCTGTGTGACTAAATCAGCAATTGAAAACTATCCGATATATGTTTAATTAAATTAAAATTATGTTTATTATTATTGCGAATAAACATTATTTATTACCTAAGTTAAAGGTTAGGTTAGGTTAAATGGCAGTCCAGGGAAGCACTTACTTAGACCAGAAAGCCGGTTCCGAATGGCGAAAATATGGATACTCTGGAGGTCGTCTGTTCGAAGTGAAGTCCAAATGAGATTGAGGTCCTTAAGACCTAAACAATTTTTGTCCTTTATCCGTTGAAATTTTACTTTCCATGATTTTGGCAAACCCTGATATGGAATTTTTTTACATAATCGGTGCGTCCATATATGAAGCTCTAGAACAAGACTTAGATCCAGTTCTGTGTTAATGCTTATCTCTTATTTCGTTTAACTTTTGTAAGAAGTGAATATATAAACATTTGTCAGCGGTGAGGAGAGAAAGTGAAGATTGGGGCGGTATTATTATAATGTGTAGGGTAGTGCGAGCGAGTAGTCTGAGGGAATAGTGGGAAGGGAGACTTCCAGTGAAGGGAGTGTGACAGAAAACTGCATGCATTTATAATTATGAGGGGGAATGTGAGGGAAAACTATAAATGGTGTATGTGAGGGGAGAATGTAAACGAAGAGTTTGATGAAAAGTATGAGGGAAGAATGTGGTGGGAGAATGCCAAAGGAAATAGTTTTGAAAGAGTAGTTTGTGGGAGTAGTGTGATGAATGTAAGGGAAGAGTCCGGTGGAGGGAAAGGGGGGGAAGTAGTGTGAGGGAATAACATGAGGGAGTAGTGTGATAGTTGAGTATAAGAGTAGAGTGTGAAGGCAGTAGTATGACGAGTAGTGTCAGGAAGTAGTATGGGGGACTAGTGTGAGAGGAGAGAATGAGGGGCTGCTCGTTGTGTAAGGGGAAAAGTAAGGGGCAAATGTGAAAAGAAAATGTGAAAATCACATAACAAGATAAAAATAGCTAGAAGGTTATGAAGAGAACAGCTCGATATAAATGGAAAGACTAGAGAAATGGAGTGGGGCAATTATAGTTTGAAAGGATGATCGCATATTTCGCAGGAATATTTTATTGGCATTTGCGTAATTTTCCTCGCAACTGCATATTTTCTATGTATTTGCAAATACCTTTTATTGAGTCAGCTTCCAAGTAATAGGAAGAATTATTTGCCTATCGAAAGTGGAACCTAGTAGCCAATTACATTCAAAGCCAAATATACATATGTAAGTAGTAATATATTTTCTTGCCTCTGCGGCGTAGTGGTAGTCCGTTAGACTGTTACGCAGAGTGCCTGGCTTTGAAATCTCGGCACAGGCAAAATTAAAAAGTAGAAAAAATGATTTTTGTACACGGCACCACCTCTTGGCAGGCAATGCCAAACCTACAAGAGTAAAAATTGCCTAAGAAAAGCTTTAAACTTCGACGTTCGGATTCAGCATAAAACTGTAGGTTCCTTAAATTCATGTACAAATATAGCACGCATAACATTAGTGGATGCGAAAAGCTCGGCCTAGGCCCTCCATGGGCAGTTGCGCCATTAAAAGAAAGAAAAGAAGTAATATTATTTATACTAGAATAACATGGCATTAGTTAGTTTTTGTGAAAACTAATAAGCAATACAGAAAAATTTCTAATAAGTCATCCCTCCTTCGAATTTAAAATTAAAGCTCTGTCACTCAACCTTCACAGCTAAATTGCTAATATACTTCTTATTCCGATTGTTATAATAAGCCATAAGAGAAGCAACTTAAAAGATTAAATCAACCACTGGAGGAAAAAAAATTAATTTACTGATATAATCAACTTTTAATTTACATTAAATCAAAGTAGAAATGTTTCACATTTATGCAAAGAAAAAAAGGAAAATCCAAAAAAGAAAAGAAAACGACTAACATTATTTCAAATTTAAAACTTTTCAATTGCCTCTTTCCATTTATCACAATAATTTTTATGCTCCACACTGCACAACCACAAAAGCATCAGCTCTAGCTTCAACATTATCTTCTTTAACTCTGCCACAATCTACAATCACATTTAATTTTTCAACTTCAAACCAACATCAAATTGTTGCCCTTTTCGTGCGGCTTCTCTTCTTCTCAACTTCGTTACTTTATGCTTCTCTACTGCGCCCATGAGAGTATGCAACACAAATAATGTTAAATAAGCTGCAAAACCAACACAAAGCCTAAACTTGCCACATAAGTGCCTACCACTACTGCTATTGCTACTGGGGGTCGGTAGCAATGTTGGTGTTGAAGTTGATGCCGGTGTTGATGCTGGTGGATGACTGGATCATAAAGACTGCGCCAAGAATTCACTTAATAAGCGAAAATGTCGAGAAGTAGGAAAAGTAAAAATAGAAACTAAGCATTGCATTGGCTGGGTACGCAAAAAGGAGTGCAAAGCAAAACAAGAAGACTCCGAAGAAGCATAACAAGAAAACGTTTATAGCTAAGAAGTGGAAATTTTCGCCAACTTCAGCATTATAAAAATTAAAAGTAGTAAAATGTGCGAGTAGGAAGTAGAAGAAATAAAAATGATAAGAAAAGAAAAAATTAAAAATTATAAAATGAGTGCGCACAAAACTTAAACGTAAAAGTAGACATATCCCAGTGCAGTAACAGAGGGAGGAGGAGAAGGGGAAGAAAAGGATATTGTTCTTGCTGTGGGTTAATAATAAACAGCACAGAATGGTACTAAAGTAGCGACAACAGCAAAAGCTACTTTCTCTCTCGTCGCTCTCTAGTCCATTAAGTAACCGCAAAAGTTTTTTGTTTTATGGGCGAAAAGATACTAAATTATATGTCGGCAAAGAGATTTATAAAAGATTCAGTTCAGTTCGGGCTGACGACGCAAGAAAAAAAATAAAGTAAAGTAAGTACACAAACACAGTTAACAGAAACTAAAGAACAAAATAAAGAAAATGTTTGTAAGTGGAAAACGGGGGAAAAAATATATACACTTGCGTACATATAAAATAAAAGCTCATAGTTACGCCCTCAAGAAAGTTCACTTTGTTCTATTTGTTTGTCTGTATTTAGTTCAAGTAGAAAAGTATGAAAACTTTATCACTCGCATGCTTCATTGTTAAATGTGCATGCAAATTATAACTCATTAAGAGGAAACGGAAAACAAAGCAACGCACACGCACACACACACACACACACACAATTACATACATACATATATGCTTGTATGTCCTTTTCATATGGGTAAGTACATATATTAAATTGTTCACATGCTGCGTCGTGCTGCGTCACTTTGTGTTATGTGCGCGCAATAATACCAAGCAATAAAACGCTGAGCAGCGGCAATCAAAGAAACAACAGCAATTTAGTATTTTGCAACTTTTGACCGAACAAGCAGCAGCAGCAACATATTTTTGGCAAAACGGCAATTTCAACAACGAAGACAAAAAGTTAAGGAAACTATTTTGCTAAGTACATGAAGACAAGCAATCATTAAAATGCTGAAATTTATATTGTATGTAGTACATATGAAACCGGAAATGGTGGATGCTATTTATTTGTTAGCTGTTGGACGAATTTAGCAGAAATGAAGCACAGTGACACAAATTATTGAAATAATCAGAAAATTTCAGGATGTTTGCCATTCCATTTTTAACTCTTTGTATAGACTAAGAAATCCTCTTCAGTATCAAGTGGTCGAAATGCCTATAAGCATACATTTTTATTAAATAAACAGATTGCTTGAGTTTAAAACTAAGGGAAAGATAAAGGAATATTTCAATCTTCTTTTCTCTTCTTTCTTTCCTCTTTTCTTTCTTTTAATGGCACGAGCTTTTCGCTTGGGACAAAAATAAAAAAAGTTTTAAAAATTTTAATGTTCATAAAATATACAAATTAGTTCATAATAATAACATTAAACTTAATATTTAAATTAAACGAAATATGAAAAAATTCTGCGAAAATACTAATTTATTGTTTTTTCTTATGGCAAGCAGTCAAACAAACACTTTTCGAGGGTAGGTAAGTGGATTTGTAGAAAAAAGTAGAATTTAAGTCTGAAGCTTGAAATTAAACAATTTACAATGCAACTTGGTGTTAAGTTTTTTTTCTATAAACATATGCTTTTTCAAATTGTGCAGAATACCTGAGTTGCTAATTTTTTTCTCCATTAACATTTCAGCTCCAACTGGTTCAGAAAAACTTAATTATAAGTTAAATACCATTGAAGTAAAGATTTGGTAAAAAGATCAAAGCTAATTTTAAGAATGAAAATTTTTTTTTGAGGTCGAGTTCTTTCACCGATTTCTCCCATTTTTCTAAAATTTCTTTTGTGCAAACGATCAATGCTAGAAAAAGTGCAGTAATCTATGGCACTGTTTGCAATTACAGTGTGCTTGGTATATAAAAGAAATCTACGATTTGAATGTCGGCCTTCAGTAACTAGACTACGTTGAGTAAGGAAATTGAACTTTTGATGAAAAATATGATTGAGTCAGGTTCATCAAGAAGAGAATGAACTTATTCCCAACAGAAAGATCATCCCTTAAAGGCTGATAGAGGACTTGTTTATACCAGATGTCCCTGGGCCAGCTCCCTGTCTGAAGCATATCAAACATAGTAAGGAACGACATAGACAAAATGTAGACTATCAACTCAAACGTGAAGGAAGAAAAATGGTCGATCGTGAATTGAAATAGCTTAGACTAACTTGAGGGGCATCTCCAGAGACTTTAATAGATATGAACAGAACACACCCACACAACTTCTGTATGCCCGTAATGTTGTATGCGATTACAGAACCAAAGAAAAGGCAAAACTTTCGTGAATACTTCTCTCTTTGTATAACTACAAACTTTTATAATCATTTAAACACTACAAAAACACTGTGCCGGCAAAGTTGCAGTTGAGCTGAACCGGCGTCACATATGTAAAATTGTATTGAAAATACAAAGAGCAAACTTTTGTGAAGCATAAATTTATATGTACTTAACAAAACATATGTGTGTGGCTGTGTGACTGTGTGGCTGTGTGTCTCTGTGTGTCTCTGTGTGTATACGTGTATGAACGAGGGCGTGTGACAATCTGTAAATGTATATACTAAGTCTAAAGAGAATAAATATAATAAATTATTAAGCGACCGCTTAAAATTTAAGCTGAAGGCAGCACACAGTACCAAAAATTGAAGCATTTTCCTTTTCGCTAATAACTGAACAGCACAAGAAGCTTATGAATTATAACTGCTAGAAGTGGGACTATTAATTTCCATAAGCAGGAATAATTTTAATTCAAAATTTTAGACTATTTAAATTAAAGAAATCTGTTTTAATTTTTGTGCTTTCGCTCACATAAAAAAAACCTCAGCTCTAGCCACGAGTTTCTTCGTGTTCTTTTTTGCTTTGGCAAATAATTTGGCGTTATTATTAGTAGCCGTGGCATATTTTGCAGCTGCGCTTGAGCGCACATGAACAAACAAGAGGAACAACAACAACACCAACAACGATAACAACACCGAACAGCAATAATAACAATATATCATTTATTTGCAAGAATCAGCAACAATTGTTACAATTTTATTCTGCACGCTGCTCACTACTAGCTGCTGGCTGCTGAGGCCTTACTTTATCCTACTCGCCGCCTGCTCGCTTTGGCTTTCAGCCAAAGGAAATTAAAATACATCATTGCACGTTAAGCAGCAGCGTCCTGCTTTTTTCTGCTGCTCAGCTGTGTTCTTTTCCATTTCACATTTTTTTTTTGGCATGCCAATGCATATCTGCTCTCACCAAATTATTGAGCTGACAACTGCAATTTCTGTGTTCTGACAATAACAAGAACAACAACAATAACGTATACTTTGTTGATTTTTTATATTTTCGTTTAGGGAACATTTTCTTTTTGCAGCTTCCTCTAGGTTTTCTCTTTTATTTTTTATTTTTATGTACTTACTTATATTGTTTATGAATGTAAGTTTGTGTATGTCATTAAGATGCATATCGCTTATTTGTCAGATATGATATTTGTCAAATTTTGTTTGGTATATGGTTTAGTTTGCTTTGGTTTGTGTCAATTTTGAATTAGGTTAAGTTATTTGGCATTCAATCAAAAGATATTACAGATTTTCCACTTAAATTTTATTATGCTTTGAGGCTATTGATGCATATAGCTGGCAGCAGCAGTACCAGCTGTAGTAGCATTGAAAAATGGTATTAAATATTTCAAGCATTCTGATATAAGTTGCTAATTTTTATTATTACTTTTCAGATTATTGAGAATACTGCCACACGCTAATAAACGATTTTCTTTTCATTCTTTGACGTGCTCATGACATGAAGTTTGTCTACACTGCTGTGCTTCACTCTGTAAAGAATACAAAGTTATTGTTTGAACTTTAGGCGTTGCTTTGCTCGTCGCTCCACCATGTTCTAGAAATGTCTAAATTGAGAGACCTTCACTGAATTATTACTTGCTATTCTCGCTGTAACTTTATTTAAAAGAATGAACCGGATTTGATATTCCAGCAATTCATTTTATTTTCCTCATATGGAAAATGTAGAAAAATTCCCAAGAAATGTGGGCTTTGACGGTATCCTTGTCAACAGATTCGGATCTATTAACTGTGAATCGGCTTATGTGCAAGAATACTGCCTTAATTCCGTGATAATGAAGTAAGGCACCAACAACTGAAAGTTTTTCGTTGGTATAAATCTTTAATTGATCAACTGATATTCTCCAGCATTAGGAAAATATTTGTGACATCAACAATCATCAAGATTATTAATGTACAACTCCAACCTTCAACGCCACACTTAGGCAAGCTACAGTTTCTGAACATTAAAGCAAGGAAATACAGCAGCACTAGGCAAATTGGGCAGCGTCATAGAGTTTAGTAGCCGCACAATATGGTGAAGTTTTTAACAAATTCGTTCCAAAAAGAGTGTAGAGTTTCTCCAACTACAAGCCCGAGACACTAACATGCGTGATAAAGAGTAAATCCAGCTGATTTAAAATTAACTTTAACTTCCATGTTGGAAATCAATTGAAGAATGACAGGATAAGGGTAGGAGTTGTACATTAATAATCATGGTGATTGTTGATGTCACAAATTATCTCCTAATGCTGGAGAATATTTGTTGATCAATTAAAGATTTATACCAACGAAAAACTTTCAGTTGTTGGTGCCTTACTTCATTATCACGGAATTAAGGAAAAATAGAAGGAAGATGAAAAATTCTTTACCAGGATGATTTGCGAGGAAAAAAAACAAATGCAATTGTTAAAATTCTAAATACTTAAAATGTGAAGCAGAAAATTTTTAAAATTTTTACCTATTTATTATACGCTATAGTTAAAAGTTAGGACCCCGTTATCTTCAAGTGAAAGTATCTTGTGCAGTTTTTTTCCTATATTAAGAACAGCGCCGTAAATAAATACTGGACATTTACTTAACTGGTAAGACAAAGTCTAGACTAAGCATTACAAGGGAAAACACTGCGAGTTTAGCGACTTTTTAGCTTCATGGTTTGGCAAGCTATTTGCACCTACGGTCTATGGAGCAAAGCGTTCATTACGGCAGGAACAATCAACTCCATAATTTATATGGGAGAGTGCCTGCAAAAACGCCTTCTACCATTTATTGGACAAAGCACAAAGGAATCATTTTGTTTTGGCCAGACCTAGCCACAAGTCATTACTCCAGGTCAACTATGGAATGGTATAAGGAAAATAATGTGACAGTGGTCTCATAAGAGGTAAATCCTCCCAACGGCCCGGAACTTCAGCTTATTGAATGATATTGGGCTGAAATGAATCAAACTCTAAGAAAAACAAATAAAGTTTGCAAAAATTATGTAGAATTTCGAAATCTTTGGAATCAAGCCTGAATAGTAGTCACCGAACGTACTGTCCAGTCTCTAACTAAGAACGTTTAGAAAAATGTTAAACAATTTTGCAACCGCAAATCATATTTGAATCAATTTTATTGTGAATTATAGTTTAAAAAATGACTAATAAACTGAACTTTATTTGAGTGAAATATGTTTGTTGGTTGGTTTCTAATGTCTCCGTAAAATTCTAAAATTTTTCTGGGTTTGTAAATGAAGTCTGCTTAACATTACTCTGAACAACTTCAGCAAAGTTATACGAGACCTATAAACATAATTCCGGGGTAAGAGAGTAGGAAGAGTATGAAGATGCTTTAATTTGATAAGAATCTAACATATTCGATACTCGCAGAGCTAGAGTTCTGCGATATCTATGTTAGGTTTCCACCTTCCTATTCACAGAAAAAAACCACAAACTATTGTATAAATTTCAGATTCAGCAATAACCTCTACCAAAATTTGAATCTATAGAAACAACGACAACAAAGGCCAACAACTACAAAGAGCTCTCTTTTGAAGAAAAAGACAAATCCACATTCAAAAAGAGAAAGGTCAGCCAATGTCTTTTTTGATAAAATTCAAGCAAAAAATATTACAATTATTGAAATTAACAAAAATACAGAACATATAGAATTAAAAAAAAAAAATATTTAATTAATAGTCCTTGTGACTGAAAATCATATTTTTTTTTTTTTTTTTTTTTTTTTTTTTTTTTTTTTTTAATGGCACAACAGCCCATGGAGGGCGTAGACCGAGCTTTTCTCATCCACTCATATTGTACGTGTTATATTTGTACATGAATGGAAGGGACCTACAGTTTAATGCCGAATCCGAACGGCGAAGTGAAAAGCTTTTCATAGGCAATTTTTACTCTTGTAGGTTTGCCATTGCCTGCCAAGAGGTGGTGCCGTGTAGAAAAATTATTTGTTTTCTACTTTTATTTTGTTTGCCTGTGCCGAGATTCGAACCCCGGACACTCTTTTTTGTGTAATTGTTTTTAAGCAATTTTATTTAATTTTCTGTTTTATTTTCACTACAGAAAATCGTTAAACTGTTTTTTAGTAATACAAATTAAGTAAGCAAAAAACTGGTATGATCTTCTCAGGCCGTTATTAAATTTATAACACTAAAATCATGTGGAAAACATGAAACATTCCATCTCGACAACTACAATCTCATACGTTCTAAAGTACCCGAAACTGTATGGTAAATGAAAGACTATGACAAATAGCACATATATCAAGGTGAACTCCCCTTAAATAATTTACACCTAAATATAAATTTATTTGAAGAATATTTATTTTAAAAAAACTTGAGAAGTCAGGTACTGCCTGACAGAAACATTTCTGTCTAAGTTTTCTACACAAATTTCGTTTTTTATTTTTATTATGTTAACGCTTTAAAAACATAAGTTTGTAACGCTGCCTTTCAAGGATTACATATATTATATATACTTTAGGCTGCCACTTTCGGAAGAGAAGCGAAAGCGAGTAAGTATGAGAGAACAAACAACATAAATCGCGTCATACAAATCAACCACACACAAACACATGCACACACATTAACTCACACGCCAACAAACAATGCTGTAATCACATGTTAGCATTAAGCTGTACTGTGTTTTTCATATGTGTGCGTAGTAAGTAATACTAGGTATGTCATGTTTGCATTTGTACGCTTCACAAACACATAGGCACTCGCATCTATATAGCGACAGAATTACGTACACATGCATATTTGAAATGCACGGGCAATAACAGTAGAAGAAGTGACAGTAGCAGTAGCAGCAGCAGCATCAGTAGCACATTGCTGCTATATACAATAAATACCAAACATCACCACTACCACCAACGAGCAGCTACACCAACTGCAATAGCAACAACAACAACAGAATCATCAACAAACTGAAACAATACTAATCTGCTGCTGACACTATGTGTTTTTTTTTTGTTGCTGTTTTCTTTTTTTTTCGTTTTTTGTGTTAGTTCATTTTCATTTTGTTATTGTTGTTGTTGCTTTGCTTTTAATGTGAATGCATATGTAGTATCTGTGTGACAATGACATCTGCGCAACGCTAATGCTGCTGCCGCTGCTGCACAAAAATAAAGTTGTTGTTTTTACATGCAAACACATAGACTTTAACACATACATATAAGCAGACACGCTTACATGTATGCTCAAACACACATACTTACATACATACAAATGAAGTCTCGTATATATGTAAACGTGCTGTCACAGTGACATTTTCCAGGAAATAAAATTTGGAACGCATTTTTTTTTTTTTGTACCTATATAACTGAAATCATAAAACGAAAGAGAGAGGGTGAAGCAACTTTAATTTATAGTTCAAATAGTTGATTAAAGAAAACTATTGTAATAAAAGTTACGCATACGCAGTGTAGTATTATTGGTCCTAGGTAGACTAGAAAAGCTCAAGCGATTTCAATTTCTATTTTTAATGAAAACATACTATTTTAAATTTTCACTTGTAACTTTCAGTAGGTAATTAAATTACAAAATGTTTAATACTTTTACCTATTACATAAATGGGTTGCTAACACGATCTGAAGTCCGAAAAATCAGAAATAAGTATTAGAGCGAAAGTGTAAAACTTGTAACGTATTAATTATAATTATAAGCTTATTGCTACAATTATGCAACAGTAATAATAATAATAAAGCTAGCCATAAGCTATCTACAAATTTAAATCTACTGCTGTTACTGTTGTTATAGCTCATATGTTGCATGCGAATACAAATAAGTTGCATACGTGCATAGCACAATATAAGTACTTCCATACACTTGTGTATATACTAGGCATGTGTATGTATGTGGGTATGTTTGTTTGAATGTGTTGAAATACTTACTCTAGGGAGAGTGTATTTTGCATCCAGGATAATTTGATTCAATTAAGCGTACGTTGCTATGTAATTATAGCTACACCAACAACCACAGCAACAGAATCAAGTAACGTAATAATAAAGGGAGTGAAAGTATCAAAGTATCAATACACGTTGTCGCTGCTGTTGTTGTTTCCACTGTTGTTTCTGTTGCTCTTACTAATACGAATGCATACAATAATGATACAAATTATGATGGTGTCGATGATAATAACGAAGATCCTCATAATAGTAGCGTGAATTTAATGGTTGCTATTAAATTTTTGCAACTATGAAAACCACAAAAAAAAATAGAAGTTACTATAAAAATATATTTTCCATCCATAAAAGAAAAAATTTAATTTCTTTACTTTATTGTAATATTAAATTTCTTATCTTTCGAAGCGATAAATTCTTCTTCTTTTTTTTCTCATATTAAGTGTTATTTTTTTTTTTTACACTCCATCTGAAGTGCTTCAAAGATTCCACATATTTCTGCAAGCCAAAATCGACCGCAAACAAGTTTTATTACCGCAGCAAATAACCGAAACCAAAGTCAGCAAAAGCATCTCTATGATTTAAACTTGCAACGACACAACCACATTGGAGCATCCTTTTTTGGCTTCACACATCGCTATTGTTGTAGTATTGTTGTTGTTGCTACAGCTAATCGCAATAAATCAATCAAATTCATTTCACTTGGATGGCATCCAACACTCAAACAAAATAGAAAACAGCATCGTAACAAGAAAGGAGGTGGTGGCGGCATCCAGATTGCCTGACGGTCTCAACTCGCTATCATTTGCACAATAGCATCATCAAATATACAGAAACATACAACTGTGTTGATGCACTGCACTCTACTGCCAAATATGTATAATGATAGTCATGTAAGGACAGATAGATATGTTCTGCTTCAGCAGAAATTATAATATTGTGTAATAAATAACAAAATATTTATTCAAGCTCACCAGTTTTCAAAAATGTAAGGCATTATTTAGCTCTTTTCTAGTAGTCAAAAGTTAGGAAAGTACATATCGGAATTCATTAACTATAGTATTAATATAATATAATAGCTAATAAATTATCAGTAGCGCCAAAATAAATGTTTTCTTCTATATTTCAAAATAAATTATAAGTCTTGTAATGCATTATTAAAGAGATTATCAGATATCGAGATTGAAGCGTATTAGTTTTAAAGTTAAAATTATGACGACCTCGATAGTCTAGACTTTCACCCAGGTTGGATTCTCCTTTTGTTGGGTCATATTCACTACCCTTCTAGAGAATAATAAGAAAGTGTACAAGTATTTCATTTAGCATGCAAGGCCAAAGTGATAACAAATTACAACCCCGCCGTTCAGAACCAGCGGGCCATTCTGGCCAAAGTGTGTTCTCTGGACAGCCACTCAACAAACCAAGGGTATAATTAGTTAATTATTACTAAATAGAAATTTTCAAGCAATTATTTCCCAATAATCTTACTTCAATATGTATATTTTGTATCAAATTTCCAGAAAGTTATTGTCTACGATACTATCACATTCTATCAAAACGTAAGGTAGGATATTTTATTCTGCCAAAAACCATAATTGAAATGCAGTTTTAATTTTAACTACAGTTTTTTATCTGACCATAATGTATAAAGGTATCCATTACCCATTACAATCTTGGTAAGCGAATACGTAACCCGTTACCAATACTATGGAATGTAATCGTCAGCATAAGATATTAAATAGTGCGATAATTATTTTCTTCTGTTTAAGAAAAAGCATTTATTAAAATTAGTAATGCATTTCTTAATTGATTATCTAGAATTGCTTACCAATGCCATTCTCTTTGAATACCTATCTCTCGATGTCCCTACCTTCAGAAATACCTACCTCCAGTAGTGTCTATCTTTAGTTATGCCCGTCAACATTAATGCTTTCTTCAATTAATGACTGCCTCGACGTACATACTTATATCTTTACGAATTTCTGCTTCCAAACATTTTTGCCTCCAGGAAGACCTATTTGCAAGAATGTCTAACTCCAGAAATATGTATTATATATACACATATGAAAAGTGCCTACCGGCAGAAAGGACTGCCTCCAGGAAATATTCCCTCTAGCAATGCCTGCTGTCACATATGTTCACCTCTAGTAATTTCTGGCTCCAATACTGCTTGCCCTCAAGAATATGTACCTCGAATATTGCCTAAGACTTAAAGGACCTACCTCAAGAAATGCTTATTTCATGGAATGCCAGCCTACATCGACCTTTTTTAAGTTTGCCTATTTATTTTTTTCTTTAATAAATTTAATGTACATAAAATGAGCTAGATCATATTTTTAAACTTTCAAAAAAGCTAGTGGTAAACCACTTGGTACTGCTATAGGAAGCTATTGAAACCCTCTCCAGTAGTATATAAAACTATTAGTTATAGATAAATATGTTTGCTTTGGTTTCGAAGCTTTCTCAACTGAGTGACTACATATGTATGTACCACCGCATAAATTCTTAAATTGTTTGCACGTATTTCTGCATGAGTTACCATTCTAAATGCAAAACGTGAACTTGAAAAATAACAACAGCTTGAATAAGTATTTCTCATTGCCAAAACACAAGCAGAAGAAAGCCTGGTATTTTAATTTACCTGACTGTTTTCAGCGGTTATAAAAATTGCCACTATTTGTATTGGTTGCGTAAGCGAGTGGACGTATTTACTAGAACATTGTAAAAGGCGTAACCAACAATTATTCACCAAAATAGTTAGTATGCAAATGAAAACAAGTCCTTAAAATCTTAAAATTTCCAAATAATACTAAAATATTTCTTAGAAAGGATTCTAGGAGCAACCATCCAAACAGCAAGGGCTCAAACAATTAAAGAAGAATCTTCAATGATGAAACATTCGCGCTCGGTTCATGTCTGTGTGCGTGGTTGTGTTTATTTTTTGTCTCTCACAGTGTATTCATTGTCGCAATCTCCACAAAAATCATGTTTGCTGTCACACGGAAACGGATACAACACTACACGCAGTGATGTATGCGTTTGTCAATTTTACAACACCAAAAAGCCAAGACTGACTGAAGACTAAAGTAGTTTTTGGTAGCGTTAGGGTAGAGGTAGGTAGGATGGTTTTCTTTTTATTTGTGTTTTCATGATTTTCTGCTTCCATTGCTTACTTTCTTGTGGACACAATTGACGAAGCTGAAGAGAAGCTGAATGGTGTAGTTCATCTTCTGTAACAACAACCGAAAATTTATTACATTTTTTTAGATTTTCAGAGGCGTTTTTCAGGAATATTTACACACCCTCTCGAGTTGAGTATATGAGCCTCTCAATGTATTTCTTCTATTTTATTTTATAATTTTTTTGATTTTTTGTTTTTGTTTTTTGTTTACAGTTTCAAAAGTATCTTCAAGCACTTGGCATGTACAGTGAAACATTTCAAATATTGTATCTGTATAGTAGTCGAAGTTGTTCAGTGTTTATTTATTGCTGCTGGGTTTTTTTTTTTTTGCTTTTCTTTCCTCTCTCTCTCTCTCCTCTCTCTCTCTATCTTTCTACATCTAAACAACTCAAGTCTTTGTAGAAGAAACAGGATATTGCGGCAGCCTCATATTGCAAAACGATTCCTTTTGTATTAAGAAAATATAAACAACTTTGATTGAAATGACATTTTGATGTTGATGCATCGATGTCAAAAAGAAAAAAAAATAAGAAAAAAATGAATTCAAGATGATAGTTGACAATTGTGACATTTTCATGTGACATTTTAAAATTATTTACTTACTTAATTTTTTAAGTACTTAGATCGTATATTTTCGTTGTATCGAATTTGTTATATTGGCTGGAAAAACTTACCTAAAACGAAACAAGAAAAGAGAATGATAAATTAGTAAATGAATTCATGACATTGAATCGAAAAGTTTTCAGAATTTAAGTAAACTTTTTCGTTTTAATATTTTCATTTCACTCATATATAGTATGTAAGTATAATATCATTTATATATTGATTATATTAAATGATTTCTCATTATTCCCACCTTTTCATCAACTCAACCTTTCCCGAACTCCGTTCTTCTCTCTTTGCATATACTTATACTATAAACATTTGCATTAATAATTAATTACACTGCAATCGAATGATAAATATTTTACAAAACAAAAAATAAAAATAAAAATAAAGAAAAGAAATCACAGAAACAACAAATAAAAAAATATTAAAAATTTCATTTATAATGAAATACTTTATTGAATTTATTATAAAAAATGCAGATATTGTTCGCGCCTTTTATACAGATATGCATATCAATGCAAACAAGCATACATGCACACATACATACATGTAGAGTTATACATAGTCATGTGTATGCACGGAAATTTAAACAGCAAAACGAAACCCAGTAGGGAAAAGGGAAAAATATGAGGAAAGAAAGCGATTTGCTCTCAACTCATCTAAAAAATGCAGATCTGAGCTTGTCACGTAAAACTCTATAGAGGGATTGAAACTAGACGTCGTAAAGGTTAAGGTCTTTCCCTGTATCATCGAAATGCCGCAAGTTGAAATTTAGCTATGGAAAAAATATGTGAAAGCCGCAAACACCATTCGAAATTTTAGATAGATTTTACATAGTTCGTTTGTTCAATTGTTTAAATTATCTCTCAGTTCAATACTTCAGTCCGATATAGTTGTGAAAAAAGGCAAAGTTTTGAAAATAAAACTCTCGCCTGCGCAGTTAAAAAAACACTTCCTCCGTATTACAAACAATATTTGGGTAAGCTAGTGCTAGAGCCGATTATTGCAATTTTACTACTTGCAAATATCATAATAAGCAATACTGATATCAATTTCCATAAAAGCCTAAAAATATGCTTCGGTTTTTCGCATGCATTTAATTTTTAGTGCATGCAACAATTTTCGTAGTTTATTTGGTTGCTGTTGTTTCTGTTATCGGTGGCTTTGCCTGTTATTTTTATTGTTGTTGTATTGGTAACGCTCAAGTAAAAAAAACAAACGCTTAAAATAGAAACTGCAGCAGAACTTTAGAAAGACATGGTTTAATGGAAAGCTCTTCAAAATAAGCTGACTTTAAAGCCAAATACTTATAGCTTTCTGATAACTTTCTATATGAAAATTAGTCATTTACTATCTGAAAACCGTTATAAGCAAAGTAAAACCTTTTAAAACTTTCGTACATGTATATTTTCCTTAATTTTTTAACTCATTCTGCATATAATCTTGCAAGACACGATTCACTGTTTACATCGTACTGGACTTTTTCATAAATTGTTTTCATTAGCAGCACACTTCTCACAAAAAAGTAATTCTGAATATTCTTTTTTCATATTATATTCTCAGTCTCAATCTTAGCCATGATCCGGAAACCATCTAAGCGAATCAAAAGTCGAATAAACTTTCTTTTCACTCCTGTTCCAAAATACGTCGAAATGTGCGATCAGTTTCGCAATAGAAATGAACTCAAATTGATGAGATTGTTGCGAATGCAGAGTATGGTTGGCACATAGACTTGATGTGTTTTAGTAATCTCTTATGCATGCCTTAAGGCCTAAACGGTGAAGGCTTTGGAAATAATTTATTTCCCCATAAGGAAAATAAACAAATAGGCATTAGATCTAACAAAATACTGTGTGTATGTAGTAACTAGCGCGCAAGGGTTAAGCTGATTGGATTATTCCACCACTAAAGATTACCCTCGAGTTAATACATACTAAAATTATTTTAAACAAATTACCATGAACTTGCCCTGCTCTGCTCATAAAACCATTTATTATGTTGCAGTTGCCACACATGCAAATGTCAGCGTACATTATTTGCGATTATTATTAATAATATATGTTTTGAAGGCGTTAAGTCGTACATATAAATTATATTCTAAATACTCTAATTATGTAGTAACTTTTAAGTAGGGCAAAAACAAATTTAGGCTTTATAAAATCAGCCTAATTTTCAATTGAATTTTCGTATGAAATGATTATAAAATCACCGCAGATATTTTGCTCATATCAATTGCACTTTGCATCCGCATGCATACACACGAGTATCAGCTGGGCACCTCGAGCTAATTCCCACATCATCAACAATTGACAGTATTAGATAAATTTTATTTCTACTTTTTTTACATTTCACATCAACAACAACAACAAAGAAGAAAATAAAAACGTAGAAAGAAGATGTAGACCAAAAATTGGCACAAGGCCAAATAGACAAATCGAAAAATCGAAAAGAAAATGAAGAAAGCCTCAAATGCTTCACATTGAAATCTCTGACGCTGATGCCAAAGCTAAAAAAAAGGAATAGATGTGAAAAAAGAGATATTGAAAAGCAGGACAGTTGTTAAGTATATTTGTATTTATTTCAATTGTTTGTTTGCAGCCAAGCATAAATATTTCCATTGAAG
Source organism: Palloptera scutellata (assembly GCA_958295655.1). Lineage (NCBI taxonomy): Eukaryota > Metazoa > Arthropoda > Insecta > Diptera > Pallopteridae > Palloptera > Palloptera scutellata. Next base: position 48,837,147 of record OY282449.1, read on the forward strand.
CGTGTAGTACTCGTATAGTGAAATGGAAATGGACAGAAACGGAAATGCGTTCAAGATAAAAACAAACGAAGGAAAAATGGAAAGAAATTGTAATGCAACCGAATTGTATTTGCTTCTGTTTAAAACTTTTTGTAGTGAAGTAAGAATTTCATTGTGTGATAATTTCGGAGCAACATCACAAGCGACATCAACATACTTACACACACAATTCAGATAATCATACAATGATGATGTTGATCATAGTGTACAGTCAGTTTTTTTACTTTTGTACTTTAGTTTTAGTTGGTATTCACAGTAGTTTCACATAAATAATTTTTAGTGTTTTATTGGTTTGCACAGTTAATCGAGCTAAAGCTTGAGTTTAGCTTAATTATATTTTCTGTTTAATTATGTCTCACATTTATCATTTTAACTCATCTTGAACAGGTACCAGAAGCCTTAATTCAATTTGGAAAAGGTTTCCATATCTTTCCACTACAACTCTTCTGCACTGATAAAAGGTTTAAAAAATTTGTTGTGAATACTCCGGGGAAATGAGGTGATCCAGTGCGCAGAAATGCATATACTTATACTCATATCCAATATCATTGGAAATAAGTTATTATAAGTTAAAGCCAGCACATGTTTAATTTTGTCAATTTCGCCATATGTTTTTTTTGGAGTTTATTTCTTTAGAATCGGTTTGTATTTACGAGGGTGTAAAAGATGATTGTGACAAAACGGAAATTTTCACGAACAACGCCTTCAATCAATCAAGTATGAAAAAAAATTGTTTGCATATACACATAAATGATGGGCAGCACATATGCATCTACTGTGCGCCCTCTATCAATTGATAGAGAAGCCCTCTATCCCTCTATCAATCGATAGAGGGATAGAGGCTAATTGGCGTATGATTCATACTCGATTGCTAGAGGGTGCTGCCCTCTTCTATTAAAATTTGACAGTTCAAACAAAAAATCGTTAGCTATTTCTGGATCTGAAAGAAAAAACTGAGGCAGCGAGAGACAGCGAGAATGTAGACTTCGTTGAAAAATGGAAGCCTAACTAAATTGAGATTCTGCTATCGTGAAAAAACACAAAAACCAGCACCGAGAGTGTAGACTTCGCAAGTAAGTTGACGCACAACATAATTCGAATTTCATTGAAAAACAACTCGCAAAGATCAATGCGAAAAGAATGAGTGCATTAGAGCCAATAATTGCATCAGCACTCATGTCATTTAGTCCCGACGAAGGTCCTCAGATTATACAGCAACAGACAGTCATTGACGTGGCCGAATTCCTAGCTTCTCAACGAAAGTGAAGGGTAGAAGATTTACTTGAAAATTTGCGGATAATCTTTCCTCCGTGCAAAGAAAACAACTCGCACCAGCCCAACAAAACTACTTAGACGAGATTTGCCAAGTTTCTAGTCAACCTCATAACATTCTTGAGTTCTCAGACCGGCAAGTGGCAAATTTTCCACGTGCTGAGATCAAACAACCAGAATATTTTGATGATGATGATTATTATAATAATGATGATGATAGTAAGATTATTATTACAATGATGTAGCAAATAAATTGGCATGCTTTGATTATGAATATTTTGATGAAGGTAATTATTTTGCTGAGGGCGTTGCATGCATTGGAAATGCACATAAACAATTTCGAAACATGTTCGTTAAAAATTCCTTCGGCCACGCCTGTAATGTCTGCGATAGACTCTGGTTTTTACAAGATTACTAAACCTGACCTGAAAACACAAATCGCAAACGTTCTGAAGAAGTAAACTTCTGTGCACACAATTATTTTCTATTAATATTTGGTTTATGTGGAAGCTTATGAGGTTAGAATTTTTACATCCATTTTGACGAATTTTCAAATTACTCTACGAAAGATCATAAGAGTGTTTCAAAATGTTAAATGGTTTAATATAAAAGCTCAAACAAATAATTTCTAGCTTATTAAGCGTCAAAGTCAATTAAGCGGGACACAAGTAAACGAAAACTACTGTATATTTTCAAAATATAACTGGACTGGATTTTGATAATTCATTTTACTCTATAGAAAATATCGTTTAACTGAGCTATTAGCACAATTTAGTATTGCTTTTTAATTGCATCAGTGTTGCAATTAATCAGATATCGCATTAATGGTATCAGATTAATTACACTGTTCATTTTCACCAACTCAATCAAGCGAAAACTACTGTATACATGCATGAGTTTTACTAAGGTTTACAGAAGAATTGTTGCTAAATCTATGTACTATGATCTAACAATAAAGTTAAATGCACTTATTAAAGTCACTTTTGTATCATCTTAAAAATAATACTTATGTACAAAAATTAGCTATAAAGCTTTATTCTTTTGACAATTTCTAGTATCTATTTACGTGTAGTAAGTAAATACGTATGTAACTACGAAATAAAAAATTAAAACTTTCTACTTGATGCATTAAACTTTTATTTCCTTTCTTGCAAAATATTTCAAATTAAATTCAAACTGTCTCAAAGTGTATTATCCCCCAGTGATCGATTACACTTACATACAAAACTCACACACAGCAAAACTTTAACACATCATAAAAACAAAACTGTAAAAAAAAAAAAAAATCTTTAACTACTTTCTGTTTTTGCTACACTTTACGCTGGTTCCACTCCTGCGCTTACATACCTTCAAATATTTTCTTTTTTCTCTTAATTTTTTGCATTCAACTATTTTGTTTCTTTCATTTTATTTCTATTTTTTGTACGCTTGCAATCAAGTTCGCTTAAAACTTCACAATTTTTTTTTACGTTACGTTACTGTTGCTGATGCGAGAAAAAATAGTAACTAAATGCACCCTAAGCTACAATTTATGTGCGTAAATTTGAGCGTGAAAAAAGTATTACTACTGCACTCTCGAATTCGAAAATAAACAAAAAAAAAACAACAAAAAAACTACCAACATGAAATCGATACTTACTATGAAAAGAGTACGAGGAAATGAATAGTAGAGTAATAAATACTACACACCTACATACATACTTACAAACATAAATAAAAATATGTACTTATACTAACGGGTGTTTTTTTTTTAGAAGTGTGGTTTACAAGAAGAAATAAATCGCATATAATTTCATGTTATGGCCAAGAATTTAGATTTATTATAAAGATAAGGGTTTGCCATTATGTTTTTTAAAAACGATTTCGGGCAAGTGGCCGCCGCGGCTGGTTCGAATAAATTCCAGCCGTGAGGCCCAATTTTCGACCACTTTTTACATCAGTTCAGCTATTGCAGCAATTCAGTATGGCATGTAGCTTCGTCTTGTTGGAACCAAAGGTCGTCCACATCAACATCTTCCAATTACAGTACGAAAAAATCATTGATTCATTAATCATGGCTCTAAAGCGTTCCCCATTGACTTTGAAGAAATATGGACCAATGGATCAATTCCCTCTGCCCATAAAGCACACCAAACAGTGACTTTTAGAGGATGTGAGATGCGTCTCAACAATGGCTTGTGGATTATGATCACTCCAAATGCGACAATTTTGCTTATTAACGTACCCATTCAACTAAAAGTGAGCTTCATCGCTGAACAAAATTTTCTTGTGAAAATTGGGATCGGTCGCCATCTCGTTTTGGGCCCATTCACCGAACGTGCGCCGCGCTTGATGGTCGTACGGCTTCAATTATTGAAATGGCAAACCAAACGGGGCATAAATCAAGTGACAGCTGTCAAAAAGACCAATTTCGAAAAAAGTATTACTTACTTACTTACTTTTACTTTTAAAGGCACAACAGCCCATGGAGGGCCTAGGCCGAGCTTTTCGCATCCACTCATGTTGTGCGTGTTATATTTGTACATGAAAGCGAAGTGAAAAGCTTTTCATAGCAATTTATACTCTTGTAGGTTTGCCATTGCCTACCAAGAGGTGGTGCCGTTTAGAATAATTATTTGTTCTACTTTTTGATTTTGCCTGTGCCGAGATTTGAACCCCGGACACTCTGCGTAGCAGTCCAATGCATTACCACTACGCCACAGCGACCACACGAAAAAAGTATTGCCAGATTGAAAACCACACTTCTAAAAAAAACACCCTTTACAAACTGCACATTTTCCAAAGTGCACTGAAAATCAACTGCACATTATGTACTGCTAGTAGTAAACTTACAAAAATTGCTTGAATGTGCGAAATTTTTTTTGGAATTTAAAGCTTTCGTAAATGAAAATGAATTAAATTAAATTTTGTGTAGCATACTTTAAGACGTGAACTAATATTGCAAGCGCTTACGTTGATAGATTGTTGTTGTTGTTTTGCTATTTTGATTATTTTTGATATGTACTATATGCTATGAAAAAAGGGTGAACGTTAGTGAAGTTTATACTAATGTGCTATGCTTCGATTATGTGTGCCTTGTCAGAGTTCAATCACCTCTTCGAGTATACGAGTAATTTATATTTTTTCTTCTTGTTCGTCTACTGATTCACACCAATGTCAGTGTAATAAATCATTTTGCATTTTCCAGTTTTCATTATAAATACTTTGTACGAGAATGTAAAGTGAGAATGTTGTGAAATAGTAGCAGGTATGCAAAAGTATTTTGTGTGTGTGTTGAAGAAGAGGGTGTGTGTTGTGTTTGCATAAGTTTAATGACTTTTGATAGTAAATACATATTTTAATAGAGTACCAATTCATTTAAATAAAAAAGTATAAAATCTTTTTCATTCTTTCTTTTAATGACACAACAGCCCGTTGAGGGCCTAGGCCGAGCTTTTTGCATCCACTCATTTTTTGTGTGTTATAAGTATTTGTACATGAATGGAAGTGACCTACAATTTTATGGTGAAATCGAACGGTGAAGTGAAAAGCTTTCCAAAGGCAATTGTTATTCTTGAAGGTTTGCCATTGCCAGCAAAGTTGTGATGAATTTTTTTTTTTTTCTCTTTCGTTTTGCGTTTGACAAGATTCGAGCCCCTGACACTCAGCGCAACAGTCCAACGCCCTACCACTACGCCACAGCGATCAGCGTATAAAATCTATTTAATCTTTTTTGTATGGTAGTCGCTGTTCGCTGTGGCGTAGTGGTAGTGCGTTGGGCTGCTACGCAGAGTATCCGGGGTTCGAATCTCGGCACAGGCAAAATCAAAAAATCAAAAAAAAAAATTTCCACACGGCACCACCTCTTGGCAGGCAATGGCAAATCTACAAGAGTAAAACTTGGCTCTGAAAAGCTTTTCGAACTTCGGCGTTCGGATTCGGCATTAAACTGTAGGTCCCTTAAATCCATGTACAAATATAACACACGCAACATAAGTGGATGCGAAAAAGCTCGGCTTAGTCCCTCCATGGGCTGATGTGCCATTAAAAGTAAAGTAAGTAAATTTATTATGTATTATGTGGAAATAGTATATAAGCTAATCAAAAACTGTTAGAAAAGAAAATAGATAAATTATTTCAGAAAAATTTAAACATATTTGCAGTAAACGCATTTTATTGCTTATTTGCTGCTTAGAATAAACTATTTGAGCTAATGAAATAAGTAAAACATAAGATAGATTTCATGGATAGCCTCTCCCACGCTTAAGAATCCACTTGATTGAAAATCCATATTTAGGCTATGATTTTCTAATCTATGATTTTTTTCTCATCAAGTATCAAATATTGCTGATGAATATTTCCTAGCTAAAATATAAAATAGAAGACGAAGAAGATTGCACCCATACAGATCTTTAGGTAGCCACTTAAAGTGTTATTTTTATATTATGTTATGGTATTTTTTCAGAAATCAATTACGATAAGAAGTAATTTACATATATTCAGTATCAGATAATAAATACAAGTTTTCGCTTATTTAAGCTGACAAGCATTCCGACATTTTTCCGCATTTAATGAAAGGAAAAAGTCGGAGTAAATTTTAGTTTGTTCATTTATCTCAGGAAGCTACCCTACACACCCCCAAATAATAATTCCTCATTAATGAAGGGTATCGATTTTCGAGATTTCCTTAATATTTCTATTAATTCCACTCAACCGATTTGAGTTATTAGAGAACTTAAGTTCTTCGTAACCATAATAAACAGACTTGGCGGAAAGAAATGATTAAATTGACTTCATTTAGCACCCTGATTGTTATCACTTACCACAGTCAAAATTAAAAAAGAAAGATTATTAAAAATTTCTACAAAATTGCACCACTTGGCAATGGCAAACCTCCTAGAGTAAAACAGCTTTTCAGTTCACAGTTTGTATTCGGCAAAAAACTAAGTACGTGGCCCTTCTGAGCACTAGAAAAAACACTTACTTAATCCAAATCAATAAATTCAGTGCGTAGAAAAAAACAATCAGTATCTGCTCGTATCTTCTTGCTGCAGTACTGACTTATAATGGCAGCGAAATATTTCAACAAAAAACAATATTCACTTATGTAAAAGCTAAACCGTTGATTCTATTTCACTTCAAAATTCCATTCAATGTTTTTTCACCATGTCTTAAATATTTACCACATTTGCCTTAATGTTTCAAATAAGTGAAAGAGTAACTAGTATGAATTTTTCCTGAGTGGGTAAAAATTTTATGTAAATGGTTTCTAAAAGAGAATGCTCTCCTGGGAAATCTTGCATTTTTAGATTAGCAAAGATGATTTTAAATTTTTGTGCTGGCGCTGGGTTTAAAAATGTTAGAGATGATTAAAAATGGAAACTTAATTGGAAAATGAAGAAAATTACTATCAATAATTTTTCCTCCACAAGATGGCGCATTAAAAGAGCCTGACTTACAAAGGAAGTAAAGGGGAAAATTTCGAATTAAAAAAAAAGTCAGTTAAATGGTTTCAGAAGCTCTATTTGGGTACAGCATTTTACGTGTTGTTTTTGTTACAAAACACATACAATCAATGCCATTTACAAAGTCGAAAATGTTGCAACCAGAAAAATCAATCAAAAATTACAAGAGGCTGGTAAACAATTTGAATGAAAAGAAATTTCAGAAACACATTTAATTTGAAAATAATTCGCAACACGTAGGCACACAAATACGAACACATACACACATATACATTATAGTATTACATATGATTTTTAACCTTATACGCCATGTTTTCTACTGTTCAAACCCACATAGTGCATACGCTTTTCCTTCTGCTATGTATGAATCATAAAATTTTCTTCCCTGTTCTTTTTTAAACATTTGTAGTGCGATGCGCATTTTTGCATTTTGCACACATTTCAATGACATTTTTTCTAGCATTACATTGTAGATATTTGTTACTGTTGTTGTTCCGAAAAATATTTCGTATGCAACATGCAACAGTAGTCAGAGTCTGTTGTGCTGTTGCTGTCGTTGTTTTCGGTTGCATGTAAGGGGGCGTACGTTTTTCTATGCTCCGGTGCTGTTATCAAGAATGCTAAACAAGTATAGAAGCTGTCAGAAGTTGCTTAACATTTTACAAAAATACATGCTCGTACATAGTATCAAAAAAATAGAAAAAACTACAAAACGACAACGTCAACAAAGCTGTACACAAACATGTAGCATTTGAATTTTGATAAGATGCAATAGAGGGAAGCAAAAAGTATGTAAGTAGTAATAGTTTTAAAAGGTATGTATGTGGTAGGCGGCAAGGGAGAATATTTTTGTGCGACTCTCCCTCACTGTTTGATATGCGAAGCGGATAATTTTAAAGGAAAAAGTTTCCTTTTTTGGGTAAGAGAGGGCAGCAACAGCTCCTACATGCAATTTTAGAGAATCCTAGTAAATATGAATCGTAACATGAGCGAGGGGGCAACGATGAGCGGGGAAAAAGAGAGGAGAGTGGGGAGTAGGGGGAGGGGGGTGGAAAGTTCAGATCGATGTATTTGAGCACATTTTGGTATACATGAAGTGGACAGCTAACATGACATTCATTGATACGCTTACAAGAGTAGCGAGAAAATTCAATTTAATGCAATTTTGTTTCTTTTTTGCCCTCCCCTTGGCCTCAAATGTAATTTACTACTATTTTTATTTCTATTTACTTGACTTCATGCGACAATATATTTTTGGTATTTAATTTTAAATGTAACACACTGCCAAAGCACGCATCATGCAATGATTTTTGTAATTTAAATAATACTGGTAGTAGGTAAAGGGTGGCGCAAATGATTGCACTTGTTTATTTAAAAATAAAATGCATATTTTTGGAAGGAGCGGTGACATTTTTTGTATTGTAAAGTAGACATGTTCCGTTTAAATATTGAGTAAGATATTCAGCAAATGGCGCCCGTTGCACTGATTATAGATCCTTGCTGTATGAATGAAATTTTCTTCGACATTTGGAGAAAAATGTTGCTTTATCTCATCGATGATGCGTTAGATCTCGGCCTTGAGCTGGGATTTCACAAAATCTCAAAAAAAAAGAAATAACTCGGCGTTAAATCGTACGATCTTGGTGGCCAGTTCACATCGGAATTTCGAGAGATGATTTGGTCTGGACATCGTTGCTCCAATAAATCGATTGTTTCATATGCGGTGTGGCAGTTGGCGCCGTCCTGCTGAAACCACATGTCGTCCAGTTGAGGCCACAAGTACTCCGTTATCATCATCCACGCATATTGAACGCGTTATACTTTTAAATGAATTAATGGGACCTACAGTTTTATGCCGAATCCGAATGGTGAAGTGAAAAGCTTTTCATAAATAATTTTTGCTCTTGTAGGTTTGCCATTCCCTGCCAGGAGGTGGTGCCGTGTAGAAAAATAAGTTTTTCTACGTTTTGATTTTACTTGTGCCGAGATTTGAACCCCGGTTGGACCTCGGACACGCTCTACCAACTATTAAATGTATTTACTTTTAAAAATTTTAATATTTTTACCACATCTGGGCACTTTATTTTTCTGTAATTGATCCATGCACACAATAACATATTATTATTGCACCGGGCTCTTCTTTGTACACCTTCGGCTCTTCCAACTTAAAATTTCTATCAGAGTTCAACCTCTGATAGAAATTTTAGTATTATTACTCCAATTTCTATGGATTACTAATTATTATTTGATATTTTTTGGTCGTTTAATGCGATTAATAAATGCGTTTGAGTTTCCAAGTCCTAGTTGATTTTTCCAGTATAACATCCTTGGCTTTCCTTCATTCTTCTTTGTAGATGAAAAAAGAAAAGGTTTTTCCCACACCACGCTTTTTGAGAACTCCACTTTTGTACAAACCACCCAAATGGCTTACTTCTTTAGAAAAAATAAATGTTTATCAACTTTCACAATTTTTAACTGTGTGGGTATCAATGTTGAGTCTACTTGATCTTCAGTCTAGCGTTAAATTCACTCGAGCAACGAGGTGGTCATGCCGCGTGTGTCACAGAACGTATAGGATCCAAACGCGACTATGCAGGCAAAGCTTATTAACCTAAAATTTGAACCATTTGATGAGATTTAAGCTTTAAAATTATAGTCAGGATACAAATAGCCAAGGAGTGATCTTAGTGCTTATTGTCATAATTAATCAGCTCTTGTAAAAATAAAATCCGTTTATATTTGAATTTTTCTCAAAAAAAATACATATGTAGGTAAGGAAAATCAAAAAAAAAAAATAACAAAAGAGGTCAAATTATTGTTTTTAAGCATGGCATATAGACTTTATGAGTAGCCGGTGTAATCCATAGAGAAAATTTTTGTAAATTTAATTTTTTTTTTATTTTTAATCTGGTTGGTTTTAAGTATAGCTATCTTATAGTATTAGCTATCTTACAGTAGAGGAAGAAGCCGGGATAGCTTTGCACCTTTCGCTACCTACTTACCTGGGGTTACGACCGCACTCTTTTAAAGAAATCATGTTTTGTACACTCTCGCGTTCTTTTATTGTGCTATTTATTATGCGACACAAAAAATATTTCTTTCAACAAGATGCAGTTTTGTTCCAATTATTGTTCTGGTATATAAAATCGCGGAATCAACTTAAATTTACCACTTTTAGACTCTCTCTCATTTCTGGCTATTAACGTCACAAACTACTAAACTGCAGTTAATACTTTCCTCCTTTTCCTTTCAGTTGCTACTACAAAGTTTTTGGTAAATGTTTAATTCAACCACACGTTGTCGCTTTTTACCCCTTCTTGGCAAGAAACAAAAATTAATCTTAGCACGCCATCTAAATGGACTTAAAATTGTCGCAATTTGTATGCAGTTTTGTTGTAGTTTTGTTTAATGGTTGACTTTTTTTCACCCCACCCCAACTATGTACTACATACTGCAATTATTTCCAGTACTTTGTTCGTTAAGTCAGTATTCAGTAACCTTTTCAACACAGTATTTTATATGTACTAACTATGATAGCTATTTTTCGAGACCATTTTTAATTATAGCGTACGTGTTTAAATATAATTTTTTAAATGATAAAACAACAACAGCGAAAAAAGAAAACAACTAACCACCAACTTCAACTGCAACACAACATCACAACCTCATACATAGACAAATTATATCAACACTACTACATAAAGGCAAGAAAAATCAGTAAGTCAAGAAAGTTTTTACTATGTACTGTAAATTTGTAAATTAATATGCACAAAAGCGTCGCCTTGATATGCACGCAAGTTTCTTTACTTTTCGTTTTGTGGTTATGTAGTGAATAAGTATTTAGTAGTGAAGTTGGCTGCAATTTATTTGACATTTCGGAATTTCCGTTGTCAGGGAATGCCACTTTAAATTAAAGTTGAGCACAATTACAGAATTTTCCTTGGTTAAGCCTGCTGTTGGACGGAGTCTAGTTCTGAGGTTGGTCAATGAAAAGTGGAAACCAAACCTAATGGGTTTTAAAGGAGCGACAAGACAGTATTAAACTAAATTACAAATACATTCCAATAGATGATGCAAATATAAGTATCACTGCCTTTCATAAGTGAACATTATTCCTTGATGTTGATAATGATGAATTCTTGCACTCAGATATAGCTTTTACAATGTGCATACATAATTTGTTAAATTAAATTATAAATAATAAAATTAATGTCTGTTTTAATAATCATTTATTCGTACACATGCATACGTATGTATACATATGTATCTATTGTATATGTATGTATGTGTATCTGTGAATGTGTATGTGTTTGCCTGTCTGCAATAATAATTTCACATTACACAATATGACGCATAAAAATTGCATAATGATAATAATAAAATTAATGATATTAAACGAAATAACAACAACAGCAGAAGGAACAACAACAACAAAGGCAAAACAAAGCAAAATAAAACAACATCCTGAAAAATAAAACAAAAATTCCCTTTAATTTTCATGTTTGCCCATTCGTTTGACTTGCTCACACTCAAATGATATTAACAGCAACAACATATTGTGCGACAATTGCAATTTATTGCATTATTAAGCAAAAAAAAAAAAAAGAAACAAAAACAATAATACATTTAAATTCATATACTATGTATATAAATACCTACATTTATGTATAAATATATTTTATCATAACAGCATTAAAATTAAACCGCAAACACAAATGTCGCATACCAATGCAGTGTGTGCTCATATGTATGTATGCATGTGCAATTGTACATTAATTGCCATTTATGCAAGAAATTAAAAATTATGACATTTTTCCCTCCCACTTCATAATGCTTGAAAACGAAATCAATAATAAATTGTAATATCCAAATATGTTTGTTGCCTACTTTTATGCATTGTCGCCAGCGAGAATATTAAGTTCAAGAGATAGTACATAAGAACAAACAGTTCACTAACTAATTGAGATAGATGAGTTCTGAATGAGTTCCTTATGTTCGAAATTTGCTTATAAAGTATAAGCGGTATGAATAAAAAAATTTAAAACAGGAAATATTTTCTCTTTGACAAAGTTTTTCTTTTAAATGAACCCCAGTGGATCAACTGGTGAAAACAATTTCACAGTGAGCACTTAATTATTATTAATATTGGGTAGAGCACTGCGACATATTGTCTGCAATCTGTTATACCCTACATGGACAAATACAGGGTGGACCGTTTATAATTTGGAATTTGATTCTGGTGTAATTAAGAAACGAATAATTTTTTTATAATACAGTTTTTATGTATTATTCGTAAGTGTTAGACAACCAAATGTTGTCTAAGTCCATATCTTCTAAAATAGCCCACAAATAATCAATTATCATTGTGCGGTAGCGCACAACATTCACTGTAACACAGTGAGTCCTTCCTCATTTTCTAAGAAAAATGGCCCAACGATATCACCGGTCCAAAAACCACACCAAACAGATACTCCTTAAGGCTGCATTGACTTCTCAATAACCGCGCACGGATTTTCTGAACCCCAAGTGAGACAATTTAGCTTATTAACGTAACCACCGAGGTCTCAGTGAGCTTCGTCAGAAAGCTTATAAATGCTTATAATCTTCCAAGGGTTTCAGAGCCCAATTTTCGAACCGAAAATGTTACAGATGGTCATCTAGTTTTAACTCTTGTACCAATAGAACTTTGTATGGATTCATACCGAGGTCTTTATGCAAAATCGCAACAAAGAAGTGCGTCAAATGTTTAATTCCTGATGTAGTTGATTCTTCTTGCAAATTCGGAGCAACAGGAAAATTTATTCAGTTGTGCGCACTGTAAGACTACGAGAAAGCGTTGTTTTATCCAATAAAGATCCAGGTTCACGCACACTTTTCGCAAATTGATCCACAAATTGCGTGGAAGGCGTTTCCCTTCTACCGAATTTTGAAAGTAATTTTCCTATACTTTCGGTAGGAGACTCATCATTTCGCTCACATTCTTCTCAGTTCTCAGTTTTATCAGACAAACCGATAACATCTTTAATTCAGTTTCAATAATTTCGTTTGACCCAAAATGGCAATATTTTGCAATATTTTGCTATAAATTTACTACAATAATTTCCACTTATCGACCTTGCTATTGTTTCCCAAATATGCAATAGCAAGTATTTTTGATCATATTGTGCATTCTTACACAAAATGTCTCCCGTACTACGGTTCCCCAGTTACGTCTCAAGCATTTTCTCACCCATCTCATTACTACATTACTTTTCTCGATAGCATTGCACTGCCAATAAAAAATCGTTTACCTTATTTTGACCTGAGTACTGTACTGTAAGTGGCTCGGGAGTATGGTAGGTACCACTTCGATTTATCCAAATCTCATAATTTACATGTATAAATTGTAGCTTCCGCTCTTCTTCCACGGATGTTTATACACGATATGTTTAAGATTTGATTAAGTATTAGTATTTAAACTCATTAGGTATGGTCCTTACACTGCATATACTCGACATCTCTGCTGTCTTATAACTGATTATAATTTTCTCACATTTCAAATAATAAAATTCCACTCAGTCCTAAATATTTATATATTTCTCAATTAAACCTATTTTTATTAAACCACTCAAAATTTCAATGAAATCAATATCAATGAAACAATACTAAAAATGCATGAATGTGAGGAATCTGTCATTGGAATTATTTAATGATAATAATGAAAATTTATAAAGTTTGCTATTTATCATAATTTACATATTTATATACAATAGACACCTTTAATTCATACTGAAATATATTTTTTCTTTGATTAAAAGAACAAAACCATCAACTTATTAATCTTTTGGCTAAAGTTAACCAATTTTTTTTCATGATTTTGTAATTAACTTGTCAATAGACAAAAATGTATATAGTACAACTCCTATAGCTGACTATTTGCTTAACTATTTGCTTTACTACGATTTATTTATTTAAATAAGTTTAATCTCGTTTAGCTGTACATTCGTTTTAAGGGGACTTTATTTTTGGTCCTTTTATATAAATTTTTATAGTGAATGCTTCAACCTTTTATGAAAATGCAACTCTTCATATTTTCACATATTTTTTCGATCTGTCGGGCTCTTATCGATTATCAATCTGTTGAAGATAGTCCGGAAGACGAAACTACAGACGCCAATTGTCACACACAATAGAGGCTATTTTCGCATTAGATACATTACAATGTTACTGCACCATAACATAAAACCTTGGCATTTGTACTTTATCTAATCTTATTTTTAACCGCCTCATCAAACTAATTCGTATTTGGAAATTTGTCCCACTCAATAAGAGGGCTAAAAAAATTACCTTAAGTGTATCCAAAAACTTGCCTCCAGGTCGTCTGGTTAGGAAAAATTATGTATTATTTAGTATTAAAAACATCCAGATACGATGCCATTGTGTTTTTCTTTTCAAATTAATTTTCTCTGACCGTAGTGATCAGAGTGAATTTAACGGTTTATATGGCAACGTTCTTATACTACTGTGGGCAAAAGTTAGTAAGACTTTGTTCATAATTTCAAATTTTTTTATTCATTCTTCCAAATCTATTTCGTTCCCTTCAAAGTAATCCGCCCCCCCCCGGCCCCAATACACTTGTGCCAACGTTTTTTCCAATTCTCGAAACAGTTGTTAAAGTCAATTTCCAGAATAGCCTTCAATGCGCTTAGCGATTAATGTTTAATGTCTTCAATTGACTCAAAACGGTGTCCACGAAGCGGTTTTTTGATTTTAGAAAATAGCCAAAAGTCACACGGTGCTAATCACACGGTCAGGCGAATAGGGTGGTAGGTAGGTGCAGAACGACATCAGTCGAATTTTTGGCAAAATGGTCTCGTAAAACCAATGCAGTGATTTTGGAACCAATCGTGCATTCACTCTTCTTAGGCCCAAATGATGTTTTAAAATGGTTTTCACTGATCCTTCCGATATTCCAACGATGCCAGTAAGGTCTCTGACTGTTAATTCAATTCCTTGATTTTATTGACGTGTTGATCATCAGTTGATGTTGATGGCCGCCCTGGACGTGGTTCGTCGTCAACGCGTTCTCGACCATCTTTGAACAATTTGTACCAATCAAAAACACTTGCTCGCGACATACAATTATCACCGAAGGCCTTTTGCAACATTCTGAACGTTTCGGCACCAGAAATTTGATTCCGCACACAAAATTTAATGGAACTTCTTTGTTGAATAATTTCACTCATTGTGAAAATCGCCGAATGCACTTTTTGTACTTCAGAAAGACAAGCGTATACTAAACACTAATGATTATTTTGATTTTGGCACAGATGTCA
Organism: Palloptera scutellata; assembly: GCA_958295655.1. Lineage (NCBI taxonomy): Eukaryota > Metazoa > Arthropoda > Insecta > Diptera > Pallopteridae > Palloptera > Palloptera scutellata. Next base: position 48,852,217 of record OY282449.1, read on the forward strand.
CCGACAGTCATACCAACCTTAAAAAATAATATTTTGATGAATGGGTTTCCGCGCGAAATTTAAATTAAAAAGTCTTGATACTTTTTGCCCACAGTAGTATCCTACATAGTTTTGGAAAGAGTAAGGGCAAGGCTCTTTTAACCGTTTCAGACTGTGCAACCAATTCAGACTTATTCTACACCACGTGTCCAAAAATACAACAAAAAAGCCTTGATAGAATGGTATCTGCTTGAGTCCAAATTGTGAGACCGTGCAATACACATTTAGAATATCTATATCAGATTAGAGTCCAATGTTTTTATCACAGGAGCAATTTAGGAGAGTTCAGTCTGAAAAATCAAAATGGCTATAGTCATCTATGATTCGTAATATTTATTTAGATCACATGTTCTTCATATGTGGTAAGTTCAACGGAAACAAATTCGCTTTTCACTTTCAAACTGCTTTAAAAAATATCCACACAGATGTACATAAAATCACTAAAGCATTGCTGGCAGCAACCTCTCCACTACCATCACACTAGATTACTTATATTAGAATATACTAAGTATAAATGAGGCCACAATTTCACTACCTACCCTCAGCAGATACGCACACGATGCTATAGTTGTGCACTGAGCTAATTGCCAAAACTTCTTAAAATTATTTATTTAAAATTAACTTACTATTTAGTTTCTTCGTTCGTTCGCGCGTAGTCGGTTTGCAACTTGCAACATTTAATCGCCTGCATTGGCGATGGCTCTCTCAACAAAACTAATCACGTACCATTCAAGCACGTGTCGTTCTTTAAAAATGCCATTTCTATTAAGTTTTAATTGCGAGAGCACATTTCTGAATTCTGCAAGGACACAAGAGAGAAAAATCATTGCTATAACTCTGGTAGGTAACTACTCACTGTCTGCACAAGTCACCACAATAAAATAGTAAAAGGATAATTATACAGCTTTTTTTCTGTGTGTTCGCAGCGAAAGGTGTTGACTTGAAATTAAAATTAATTGTAAATTCCAAGCGCGTTTAGCAAATTTTTAGCCACTCTTGGCTGCTGTGACGTTAATAGAACAAAAAAAAAAAAACGAAAGACTACAATATACGTACACACATAAGCGGAGCGGGCAGCAATAGATAGAGATGACTACGGTGATGTGAAAGAGGATGACGCTGATGATGGTGATGGGAAAAACACACAAGTTGAAGGTTAAATTTAGTGGTGAGTGTATAAAAATAAAGTTTAGACAGTCAAATGTTCAACTCACACACAAAAATCAGTGGCAGCACAAAAAACCAAAATATGTTCACATAGAACGCGAAAATGATCACAAACTGAAAAGGGGGGAGAGAAGGGAAAAGAGTTGGGGGAAAAAGTGCAAGCTTACTGTTTGGTAATGAGCTTAATTACCTTCAAATAGGTTTACGTGCATTGGCAAAAATCACATGCTGTTGCACATAAAAAATGTTGCAAGTGAAACATGTTGATTTTCTGCTATTTCTGCTATCTGTGTGCTTTTGTTTTCCCTACTTTTTTCAGTTAGTCATAGAAAAACTTAATATCAGCTAAAAAATGGTTGGGTTTAAATTGAGGAAAAAGTTTTGTTGAAATTAAAAATAAACATGTGGCGAGAAATTTGGCATTAATTAGTATTTCAGCAAACTTTATTTCAAAGTTCTTCATTTTAACTAAGAAATGACTAAATTGATATTTTATTTCTGAGTTATAATTTATGGATAGCTTGATATTAGCAATTTAAGAGGGAAAGAAAGAAATAGATTGTAGAGTTCTGTATACCTTATTTCGGGGGTTCACCTTGCGAAAAATCTTGAACTTGTAGGAGTACATAACTGAAAATTCTGGTTAAGATCAGAAGTGCTAGTGCTAGTTCCTGGTCACAGAAACAATATGGATCAAGAGAGGGCTATAGAATTAACAGGAAAGACGAGGATCAGCCTTAAACCTTGCTTTGACGTAATCATCACCAAAACTGATCGGAAAACAACAGATATTTAAATATTACAGCCCCAACGTAGGCAGACTGATTACAGTACTGATGAAATATTATATGTAGAATAGTATCTCATTATTCCATACATTCTAAATTCTCTTCTACTACACCTGTCATTGTGTGATTCTTGCTAGGTTTGGACTGAGCACATTCCATAAACTTTATCTAGGCAACTTAACCGAAATTTTATGAATTAACTATTGTAAAAACAAAGTAAGGAAGTGATACCAAAAAGGCGATCTGGCGACAATTGTTCGTTATCTTTCATGAGCATAGTACAATTCAAATTCAGTTGAAGAGACACACTGAGCAACACCATGTGTGAAAACACTGTGAAATTTTTACCGTAGATCTGGTTGAACATTTCAGATTTACTTTACTTACTTTTAATGGCACAACAACCCATGGAGGGCCTAGGCCGAGCTTTTCGCATTCACTCATGTTGTGCGTGTTAAATTTGTACATGAATGGAAGGGACCTACAGTTTAATGCCGAATCCGAACGGCGAAGTGAAAAGCTTTTCATAGCAATTTTTACTCTTGTAGGTTTGCCATTGCCTGCCAAGAGGTGGTGCCGTGTAGAAAAATTATTTTTTCTACTTTTTTTTATGATGTTGCCTGTGCCGAGATTCGAACCCCGGACACTCTGCGTAGCAGTCCAACGCACTACCACTACACCACAGCGACCACATTTCAGATTGCTTACCAACTAAATACCGGTCAATTTGTCATTGGCGGTTAGTGCATGAACAACTTAACTAAATTTAAAGATTCAGTTCCCCGTTAAGACATAAAATTTAAATTACATTACTTATGCTCACTGCTGAACATGAGTGAGCGAGCTAAATTCGAACAGAGCTGTCTTTTACTTGAGCATATACATGACATACATTGAGCTATACATGAGCTAAAGCATAAAGAATATTCAGTACGTGAGTGATCAATTTCCATTACATGCTTGACCAAATATGAATAACTACATATGTTATTGGTCATATACATTAGCGAAAGAATCAAGAATGTCCAGTTTAGAGTGATAAAATACGAAAACACAAAAGTCAATGGAGAAAGAAGTGAATGCTTCTGCCCACGCAATTGATACATTCGATCATTCAAAGCCTAGGGCCATAAACCTTAAAATTGTAGAACAATAATTTGAGAAGGAAACAATTTTATTTGTTGTTTGTTTTACACGATTGCTAGTTGGTTTCAAATGAAAAATCGTCAAAAAATATTAGGAACTGCATCATTAAATTTTCAAATAATAATAAACCATATGAAAATTAAATAGTTCGTATACACAACTTTTTTGTCATCTAATCGTTGGAAAAATTTGTATGACATTTATTAATTGGCATTACAAACGTTTTGATATTCGAGTGAAATAAGCCTTTCATTGCCGGGAAACCAACAATTCATTTTTTCAGACTGTTTAGCTCGAAAAACGGTTTATGGCGCTAAATTCCCAATGAATAATCTAGTAGGAACACTTATTATCTTGTCCATGTATAAGGGTGAGGTGATCAAGAATGCTCAGACTAAGGTTCTCACGATAATTACTAATTTAGATTATTTGCGACATGATCTTGAGCTCGATTGAACTTTGCAATAACTCTGCGATATTTAGAATTAGTTATTCTTCTATAGTTAATGATAATAGTGTGACTACAAATTCTACTTATTGGTATTCAAGAACTCAGCAGGTAAATCTTCTTCACCACCGTCATATTCGGGGAACGAAACATCAACGGTTTTAGCAATTAGGGCAGTGTCGGGTAATTTTGATTTTCATATGAGAATTATCACATTCCAATGTTTTTACACGTACACTATAAACTTTATCGTGCTGCGTACGATCTACTGACGAACATTGGAATTCGGGCGAAGTTTTAGAACAATTTTGTCAACACAAATCATGTTAGTTGACTTGCAGCATTCATGTAATCAAGATCTCCCCGCTCAAATTTTATAAATTAAATATCACAAGCAGCGCTGTCACTCTCTCAGATGCATGTTTATGTATTGATTTGCCGGACACTAAGCAACTCATAGAAGTAAGATGTTTTTCAATAGGGACATAACAATTTTGTATTTAAATAAAACATAGAATTATTGAGATATTGGGTATAGTAAACTTGATACATTTAACTATCGAATTCGATATAGCTCATAAGACCACCGCGAGCACGTTGGCAGCGATCGATTCTTTGGAGCCAATTTTTTACCACTCTTCCCCACATATCAGCCGATACGTTCCAAATATCACGTTTCCACACCACACTGCCACTTTTTCTGGATACAATGGAGTCTCTTGACGCACATGTGGGTGTGTTGCTGTCCAATAATGCATTTTAACGACGAAACTACAGAAAAAGTAAATTTGATAAAATATCTGGGCATAAGTTGCAATTCAACGAGCACATTGACAACTCTGTAAGCAAAATTTCTAAGAAAACATATTTTATGCAAAGAACATGGAAAGATTTGAGACAATATTATAAAATCATGATTTACCGATCTATAATAGAACAGCATTTCCATTATTGCCCTACAATTTTCATTATAATGTAAGACAGTGAGATAAGCAGATTAAAAAAAAGCGGAATAGAGCGATGATATTGATCCTTAGAAAGCGGTATGACGCACCTTTCAGAGAAATGTTAAAAAACTTAATATTAAACAACAAATATTTTTCTATAAAATTAAATTCATAAAAAACATGTACAATGAACCTCAGTTTATCAGTGTCGACTATGATCGTAGCGCTTAAGGCCAAACTTTTCGCATCCACTCATATTGTGCGTGTTACATGTGTACATGAATGCAAGGGTCCTACAGTTTTATGCCGAATCCGAAAGAGGAAGTTAAAAGTTTTTCTTAGGCTATTTTTACTGTTGTAGGTTTGCCATTGCCTGCCAAGAGGTGGTGCTGTATAGAAAAATAGTTTTTTTACTTTTTTAATTTTACCAGTGCCGAGTTTACAACCCAGGACACTCTCCGTAGCAGATCAACGCACTACCAACTAAGACACTGCGACCACGTTCGAGAACTTCACCATGATAAAAATGTAAACCTTAAATATTGCCATATCAAAAAAAAAAAAATTTTAAAATTTTAAATTGTTATGTCACTAATGAAAAACCCTTTATATACTGTCTCCCTCGTCTCATAACACTCTAGAAACCTGTCACCAGATATTCAAATCTTTCAAATATTTTTTCAGAATTCTTTCTAAACATGTTGTCATCTCCAAATTAACGTTCTTGTACCTCAATTGTTTTTTCTTATAGCTTCATATGTAATGTTTTAATGTTTGCCACTTAAGCAATATCTAATATAATTCATTTATGTTTAATTTGGAAAATCATTTCCGAGTTTTGCTAACTAATTTAATTGAATTTAATTATTTAAAGCGAATTGCATGAAAGTTTTTATTTTCAATGTTTTTCCTTGCAGAATTTTAAATTGAAAATTCTGCAACAAACACTTTTACAAACCTACGCTCGTATTAGCACCCAGAGAGAGGGAAAAGAGCGAGAGAGCAAAAAGGAACATGTTCGTGTCAGTGACAAAGCACGAACATGTTAGCAGTAAAATATATCAAAGCATTGACGACTGACAGTTTTTGGTGGGCCGCCTTAAACTCACACATACACACACATACACACACATATGCATACATTCAATATGCATGAAGTGCAATGTTGCAATCATAGAAGAAAACAATGGAAGAATAAGAAGAAAATTTTGTAGAACAAGAAACAACTGCTGCACACACACACACTCACACACACATATGTATACTCACCAACAGCGGACGTTTACAGCAGATGCGATCATGTGTTGAACAACAAATCACGTTGCTGCTATTGCAACCACTCTATGGCCTGGCAATTGCTATCGCTGTTGTTGTTGCTGTTGTCCTTCCTGGCATTTACGTGATTTTAACATAATTCACAGTTGCACAGAATAACGACGATATAAAATACACGAAACGAACTCACATACGGAATGTGTGAGTGCAATCAGGTGTGAATGTGGCAAAGATGAAGCTTTTTTTCCATCATTTCTTCAAAGCACATAGAAATTGCTACTTCTCAGAAACATTTCCCCCCTTCCCTTCTCTGTCTCTCTTGCAACAGCACCCTCTACATAAATATATTTGTATTAGAAAGGAAACGACTAAACGTACATCAAATTCAAATTTAAATTTCCTGCAATATTTTCAGGTTTTTTCCTTCATCCATCCCCTCTTCTCTATGTTTCAGGCACATTTCCTTCTTTTTTTTTTGGCATTGCATTACTTGTGCCGAAAATGTAAATATAACCTCAAAAACGTAAATGCAAAATGGAAAACCGTAATTGCAGCACTAGCAATAGCAATTCAGCAATAGCAATGAAGCAACGCAATGACGTGATGGAAAAAATTGATTGATGATTGAAAGCAGCCAAAATAGCAGCCAAAATAGTAGCAGCAAAAACCACACAGGAACTACATACACCCCCCATACACACACTGGAGAAAAAAGCAACTATAAAATATGCACTGAGAAAAATAATATAAAAATTAAAAGAAAATAAAAATAATTTAGAAAATAGCAAATAGTACTAAAACCATCAGCCCCCACTAAATTACCAAAAAAAAAAATGACTAGAGGAAAAAAGAGTAGAAAAGCAACCAATTCAGAATCGTATATTTGTGCATTTGTGCATTTGTGCGAGTGTAAAATTGCATACAAACGCCGGCGCGCCAGAACCATTGCAAACGTTTGCACTTTTAGGCTTAGCAAAATAAATACAAACGAACTAAATTCAACTGAATAAGCAGGCAGCGAGCGAGCGAGCGATCTAAAACTTTTGTGGCACTACGTGCGTATTTGCATAAATTTTTTCTTCGGCAGCATTGCATAAGTGTTAGTGTTGGCTGGTAATGGCGGCAGGTGTGTTACTCCCACTAATGTGTGTGTTTGCCCAAAAATATGCTCAATTATGGCAAACCCTTGAAAATGCAATTTGCATAATAATGTAAAATGTTTTGCGGCACTCACACACACACATGTGCCTTCCAACACCCACGAAAAATACTCATTTGCGTGTATGCTGGTTTAGCCTGTAATTTGCTACGAAGCGCTATTCATTTTTATTTTCTATTTCATTTTTCAGCCTAAAGTGTTGATTGAGGCACACTTAAATTGTTCAAAAAAAGAAAGAAATGAATAGCGATTATTATTTGAAATATTTTTATTGCTTATTGCTATCTTTTCATTTGTGCACGTGGTGGTCCATGTGGAGATATTCTTCTGTATCGCATGGAAACTAGGTAAATGTTTGAATTAATTCAAAAGTTATTACCGTTTTCAGTTTCTATCGAACCGACTGCGTAAGAAGAATTTTGGATATTTCGATGTGAAGCTAGATTTTCCAATGCTATAAAGGAATATATAGCCCATCGTCATCAAACTGATTGAACCTTATCAGTATGGATTCAGGCCTGGTAAATCCACCATCGACCAGATATTCACACTATGCCATATCCTGGAAAGGACCCTTGAAAAACTGATCGACACCCACCATCTATACGTCGATTATAAAGCCGCTTTCGACAGCACGATTAGGAATCACTTGTACGCCGCGATGTCTGATTTTGGTATCCCTGCAAAGCTCATTCGTCTTTGCAAAATTACACTGACCAACACCACCAGCTCAGTGAAAATTAAGACAGACCTCTCCGCACCATTTGATACCAAAAGAGGTTTCAGACAAGGTGACTCCCTATCGTGCGACTTCTTTATCCTTATGCTGGAGAAAATAATTCGAGCTGCGAACATCGACATGTCTGTCTCTAGCATACGCTGATGAGATTGACATCATTGGCGCCAACACGCGACCAATCTGGAAAAGGGAGTCTCGTCGAGTGGGTCTAGTGGTGAACGAAGACAAAACGTAATACCATGTGTCAACAAACAAAGAGTCACGGCGTCTTGGACAAAGTGTCACTGTTGACAACTACACTTTTGAAGTCGTCAAGGATTTCGTATATCTAGGATCCAGCATAAACACCAACAATAATGCCAGCCTTGAGATCAAGCGGAGGCTAACTCTTGCCAACAGGTGTTACTACGGGCTCAGTAGGCAATTGAGAAGTGGAGCCCTCTCTCTACCGACAAAATTAACGGTCTATAAGTACTTCACCCTTCCCGTCCTAATATATGTCGCTGAGACGTGGACATTGACAACCAATGATGAGAAGCTGTTAGGAGCGTTCTAGAAGAAGATACTCCGTAAGATCTACAGTCCAATATGCGTGGACGACGTGTATCGAATAAGATAAAAATACAGCGGCTTCGCTGGCTGGGTCATGTTGAACGAATGGAAGAAAGCGCTCCGGCTAAAAGGGTGTTTTATTCGAGAGGAACTCGCAGAAGATGATGTCCTAATCCCCATTGGAAAGACCAGGTACAGGGCAACCTGACTGCACTTAGCCTTATCAATTGGCGCCAGCGCGCATAGTAGAGGTGACTTTTTGAAATTTCATACAATTCATCGAAAGCCATTGCAATGGCTCGGTAAAGTTAAACACTTAGACTTCGATCAAAATGATATAAACATTTTTTTGGAAGGGAGGGATGTGTCCCCTTTATTCCACCTATTACCTTTACCGGTGATCTAACCTAATCTTATTTAACTGTGTTTTATCGAACTTTATCCCATTTGAGTCCAATTTGAGTTGACCGCATCTGACTAAATATCATCTGACTTAACCTCATCTGACTTAATCTCATCTGACTTTATCTCATCTGACTTAATCTCATCTCACTTAATCTCATCTTACTTAATCTCATCTGACTTAATCTCATCTGACTTAATCTGATCTGCTTTGACCTCATCTGGCTTAGTCTACATCTGTGCTAATCTTAATATTACTTCATATCATCTGACTTGATCTTCACTTATCTAAAGTAATTTTTGTTTTTATTAAATCTAACTTCACCTCAATTAACAACTTTTTACGTACCATCTGAATTGATATCATCTGACTTAATGTTATGTAGCTGAATCACCTGATCAATCCTCAGCATTTGATTCAATCTTAAGTCAGATATGTAATCTTATCGAACTAAATAACATCCAATTTGATCTCATTTGACTTAATATAATCAGTTGTCGCGGTGGTATAGTCAGTAGAATTCTAGATCCTGGATTCGAACCTATAGTCACTCAAAAATTAGAAGAGAAAATATCAGCCACTTGGCTAAATGGTAAATGGTCAACATCCAAAATTAAAAATTACCTTAGCTTTTTGTCGCTTGTCCATAAAAAGAAATCAAAGCCGATTTAATCTCACCTCATAGTTGCCAGATGTTTACACTCAATTAATCTCTGATATCAGTAGATTCGAGATCAGTCATACGTAAAACCCCTAAAGTTTTACGGGCACTGATAAATTAAAACGAATAGTTTCAGTTTCTTGTCTTACTCCAGAAAATAATACAACTACTTACGCTACCAATAAGAAAACCCGCTTCAATGACCGATATTACACCTTGACATATATATTTCAATGATTCGGAAGACGAAATTTTCTGTGAATAATCCGAAATTTCTTAATTTTTCTTCACAGCTTTCAGCAGCCTTTTCTCTTTTGGCAATTAGAATTGTGAAAAACCCTTTCCAAAACAGATAAGTACATACACAAGTAAATTCTGAATTTTAAGAAATTTCTGAAAATCATTCCTGTTGTATATGCTATAAGATACGTTAACTTAAATTGATTAAGATTAACATCGATTTTTTAACCACACCTAAATACTTAAATTAATGGTACCATACTTTAAAAAAAAAAACTAAAAAACAATGTTCATTTACATTTACATCTTGTATAAAAAACCTACCGATTTACTATTCGCATCATTTTCATTATTATCCACATTGGAAGCATCATTGTTGCAAACGCTGTTGCTGCTATTATTTACAGGAGACGACGACGTTGATATTTGTGAATGTTGATGCAGTTGTTGTTAGCAATTATCATTTGGAAAATTGCTGCAACTTAAATTGTTATGTTGTTGTTGTAAATTAATTTGTACTTGTTGTTGTTGTTGTTGTTGTTGTGTTTGTGGGAATTGTGATTGTTTAAGATGTTGTTGTTGTTGTGGTTTAGATTTTATAAATTGTTGCATTTTCTGCAGCTGTAATATATGCAACAATTGCGGAGGTGACGGCAGCGTTGGCTGTTGTAACAACAGTCGTTGCTGCAATATTGATTGCTGCTGCTGCCGATGATGAGAATAAGGATGTTGTAGCAAAGGCTTCTGCTGTAGAAGCAGCCTCTGTTGCTGTTGTTGCTTTCTATGATCAACACGTAAACGTGCCATTCTTACATAATATGGTGATTGCTGATGGGGATGATGATGATGATGCAACAAACGCATATGTCTGCCACCCAATGGGCTGCTACAAGGATATGTTGTTGTTATCTGCAACGAAACATTTCGAGGAAATCGAAAAGAAAAAATATGTAGAGAATTACCAAAAAGTAGAGAAAAACGCTTTGAAGTAGATGTTTTTTTTTCGACATTTATTTATAACATTTTTATTTTTATTTTTCAAATTACACGACATCAAGAAAATATAAGAATAGGAAGTAGCAAATAGTATGTATTTAGTAGTAGTAGTAATATTAGTAGAAGTAGTAAAAAAATTAATATTATTTTTAAAGTATAGTTACATAGAAAACTTGCAAGTACAATATACATAGATACATATATTCATACATAGACATATATATTTACATATATATATGTGTATGTGAAAAAAAAAGATATGTACATTTACAACAATAACAACAACATCAAGAACAACATCAATAATTAGTTATTTTGAAATATACATAAAAAATTGGAAGAAGTTTAACTGGAAGTTTTTCAATATTTTCGAGTCTTACTTTTCTTTTTTCTGAATTTTTATTAGCTGCTTTTTTCATAAGAATTATTATAAAACAACATCAACAACAACAACAACAACATCAACAACATCAATATGAAGAGTACGTAAATAATAAAAACATTAAAGTTGCCCATTGATTTTATTATACGATAATATTTTTTTAACCTCCTAATACATTCATAGATATATAGTATACAAACATACTTGTATACCCGATTTATTTATTACCTTACGAATATTTCTAATTCACATGATTCCACACAGAAAAAATAATAACAAATATATACATATTTTGTATGCTCGAAACTTATAAATATAATAATAAATATATTATAAATTAATGGTAATTATTTTTCAGTGTGTTCCAAAAAAGTTCAAAGATCCAGTAGAATTTACAATTTACACTTTCCATTTGTTACCTTGACTTTGATACATGTATGATTAAAAAATATTTATATTTACATTAATTATGCATTTCAATTAAATATATACCATACCTCCTCATCTATTTTTATTTTTTTTCATTATTGTACAACATTTATAGGAAAATTAAATAAAGTAAAAGCACATGCAAAAGAGAAATAAAATCAAATTAAGGAGCTCACTTTACTTTATATAGTTTAAACTTAACAAAGGTTAACAAGAGCAAAGTGGTTTCCTCTATTCCTTTTATAATTTATAAGGAGAACAACATCAAGAAGACATTTATATAAAATCAGAAAGCAATCTTTATGCTCCTTCACTATTACTTACAAGTATTCTTTTTAATTTAGCACACACACACACATTCACACAACATATAGATATTATAATGGGTTATGTAAAAGGTATCGGCGATTATTCGGCCATCTTGTAACGGAAAAGAGCGGATACTTTTTATATGACCCTATACTACATATAAAAACACAACATTAAATCCTAGCTCTGCTAGACCTAAAGTCCTAAAGACGAAATAAACATATTGCTACGATTATTTAGATTCTGTTATTCATTTATTCTCAACAAATAAATAGGTTCGATCACTGGATTGTGAATAAAATCAAAATATTACAACTTTATTTAAATCACCACTCAAGAACACTTAAAATTACTTTAAAAGTATCAGAGTATGATAAATATTTTTGACTAAGACTGTGAAGCTGTGACTGCCTGCAGTCGAGTTTATAGCACAGATGGCGAAGTTTTCAGATGATGCTAATGTCATTATGGTAGTTAAGATTGCCACAACCAATTAGCATAGCCACGATCCTCAAAAACTTTATCGTAGTTTCTATTCTAATACATTCTGACGTTGCTAGATGGCATAGATTAGTAACAACTACATATGTGTGTATAAACATATGCGCTTGCTTTATACATACTGAATGCATGCATGCATGTGAATGCTGTTGTTCTGGAAATATTGTCGCACTGATCTCCACTTATGGAGGTTTATGTACTTGTTCGTCCCGAACAAGTATACAATCGTTCCCTTGATAAAGTGCTTCCACCTTATCTTGGCACTTGTTACCATGACTTCTTTTTGTTGGTTCTTGTGAAGCCCTGGACTGCTCACATCGACCAATCCAATCTGAAACAGTGACCTAACAATCAACCCAATAGAATCGCTTTCTGATATTTCCTACAGTTTTCGTATTTGCTAGATAACCACCCATTGTGATACTCCGCTATGACTTCTTTGATTCAGTTTCTCGGTACAACCAGCAGATAACTCGTCCAAGGGCAATAAAAAAGCAAGTAGTCAAGCAAATGAAACCAAATTTGGTGAACACAGTTGAAATAATTTCAAAAATGACTGATGTGAAATGTACTACCTTTGAGCAATACTTACATCCCATAAAAAAATTAGGCAAAAAAATGTTAGGGCAAAAACGATAAAAATTTAGCCCACCATTGTTTTATTTCAGAGGGTGTGTAGGTTATATAAAGTTCTCCCGCGTCGAACTTTCTGTATTTTTTTTTATTAAGTTTAGATGTTTAACAACTCAGCCAAATTCTAACAGGTTTGCAAAAATTATAACTTATGAAAACTATGTAAATTAAATACAGTTTTTATATACTATACATAGGTATTAAATTAAATATATATTGAGCAAAATATACGTTTAAAAGGTCGTTCAAAAGCAAAAAATGAGATAAACAAAATTAAATAATCGGGGTATTATGGCTTCTTACTTCACCCTTTTTCAGTGAATCAAGAAATTTCATATTTTATTATTAGAGCCTACATTTCTTCTTTTTAGGGTGATACACACAGATTGAGTACAACCAAATAAATTTATGACTAAGTAGCTATGTATATAAAACAGGTTATTTGGTTATAAGTCTAGGTTTTTGGGATTGTACAAGAAATTTCGAGTACGCAGTTTTATAATGTCAGACTCGGTCTGTAACATGAACTATGTCTCGGGTAAGATTACTTGAGGTTTTTGTTTTTTGGTCACAGAGTATAATTCTAAGAACAAAGAGGAAATTAATTTTAAATGGCGAATAAATATCGTTTACGGCTCAGACACAAGTATTTTGATATATGCGGGTCCTATAATATTTTTAATCACAACTTATATGTATATGCATCATGTCTGAGAGAATGTTGTTAAAAAGGACAAAGGTAAGTTACTCAGTCATCGAAATCCAACGCCTCCTGATTTCCCTCTCAGGGAGGTCACCATGCTATGTAAATATATATATGATATGGTCTTTGAGGGAAATATTTTCCTCCAAAAAATAGTTGGGATCACTGAAGGTTAAAATTACCCAAAAGTTCGACTCAGGTACTTTTGTCCTTCGAATGGGTACGAAATTTTCACCGGAGTTACAAGAGTGGCCCAAATCGCCGACAATATCGATTTGCAAAATTTTGTGATAACATTTGATAAAGCTAATGAATAATTGCACAGTTTATCCAAATTATTAGATTTAGTTAAGAGAACGAAAATGGTTCCAGCAGTTGTTGGTAAACTTCGATGGATGGCCTTCAATAAAATTAAAACTAAATGTTATCCGAGGCAAAATCAATTTCTGGTAATAAATAAAATATCGACTCAAAACTACTTTCCAGTATATTATATATTTATTAATTTATTCTGGGGAAATTTAATTATGAAATTTATTAATTTTTTAAGGCAAAAGTTTAAAAAAAAATTACCAAGAAATAGTGCAATTAATTTTCGGAAACGAAATCAGAGTTTCAAATAAAAACAAAAATATTTATACCAAATATTTACTCTAAAATACGACGTGTGTATGTATTTACATATGTATGTGTGTACCTATACATTTCATCAAATAACACGCAAGCAAACAAAAGAGAAACAAAATATTTCGCTTAAATTCCAAAGAATTTCTTGGTCAAACTTGTTACATTTAACTACCCAGCGTATGTTATAAAAATAAATAACAATAACTTAATATAAATATTTACTTTCAATGATATTTTTATTGAAAAGCCACACACAAAAATTGATTACAACTAAAATATATTTCATTTTATTTTTAATATTTTATCAAAGCTGCAATCGAGCTCAAACTACAATCGTCAAAGTGTTCTCGGATATTGTAGAAAAAACGATAAAACATAGCCAGCACCAGCGTTTGTTTTTTTTTTATTAAATGAAATGGTGCCAATGGACAGACGGGGGAGGAAAAAGGAAAACTTTAAAAATTTGTTATGCCACAAAAACCAAACTAAAAACAAAAATTGTAATTTAATTTTTATTTTAGTTTTTATTTGTATATTTTTTTACTTTCACAGTTTCGATATGAATGAAACTGACCGCACAAGCTGCCATAAATTGTGAATATCCTGTGTATGTGTGCGAGAGTATATGTGTGTTTGTGTTCGTAAGCGAGCATATTTCGAACAACACTGACATCATTTGAATGGTTTTCTGTTGTTGTATATTTTTATTTATTTAGTTATTTATTGAATATTAAAATATTTTTTAACGCTTCGCGTTTCCGTTTGACTGTACATTTTTTCTCTCTCTCATGCTATATGTGTATTTTGTTGTTGTGTGCTACACAATTTCTCCACAATTGCTCCAGCAGCAATAGCAGTTTTGCTGTTACGAAATTTCAGCTGATTTGCAGCTGTTGTTGCTATTCAACTGGAAGGTTTTGAAATTTAGTTACTCTTATATTTTTGGTGAAGGACTTCAATACACTTTGCTGCATATTTTAATTGTTTATATTTGATGCAATAAAATTAATTAGAAAATACTTGAAAAATCTTAGCCCATCTACTGGACTAATGAAACTGGCATTACTAACAGTTCCAGGTTAGTTACGTGATTTGCGAAAAATTATTTAAATTTGACCCATTTTTCCTTACTCAATGATTACCCAACCCACAAATTACAGTTTGTTATTTTCGCGACGATTAATCAATGATTTTAAAAAGAGCAAAGATTCCCACACCAAATGAAAATAGTAAAGCTGGAGTGTGGCCCTACTCTCGTGAACTATTGCACATATAATATTACAAATTGATTGTGTTTAAGACTATGAGTCGATGAGTTTTTGAAATAGTGGCGTAGTGGTAGTGTGTTGGACTGCTACGCAGAGTGTCCTAGGTTCAAATCTCGGCACACAACTTTTCTACACGGCAACACCTCTTGGCCGGCAATGGCAAACCTATGGTACAAGAGTAAAAATTTCCTGTGAAAAAGCTTTCCACTTCGCCGTTCAGATTCGGCTTAAAACTGTAGGTCCCTTCCATTCATGTACAAATATAACACACACAACATGAGTGGATGCGAAAAGCTCGGCCTAGCCCCTCCATGGGCTGTGGAGTGGGAAATTAAAAGAAGGGGAGATATATATATACATCAAAAGGCGGTCGGAAATAATTTTTCGATAAGTCAGCGAAAACAAACTCATAAGTAATAAAGAGAAGAACTTACTTAATAGAAAAAAAAAAACAGACATTCGTGAGACTTGTACAAAAAAAACTCCGAAAACGAAAAGTATAGAGAAAACATTTTCAAACATCATTGCAGGACTTAAAATTTATTAACATTTCTATCAGCACTCATCATCTCATCAGCACTCCACCCTGAGCTTAAACTACCCAGACAACTTTTTCGTTCGTTTGCTTTTGGAAGCTTAAGGCCTCCACCTGACATTATTTTATGCAATGGTTTCACTTATTGGCAAAGTTGTGTTTTTGGCTGTTAGTTTTTGATAAATGGAACGTCCTTAAATATTCTTTAGTAAGCCACACCGTCTGCTTTGTGCCACTCAAATGCCATTATCTCAATACTGTTGGTGATTTTCCTTATATTATACAAGTATTCGATCCACCTCCATTTACGTCTCTTAAAGTGAGTTATTATTGGCTCTTCGCTTACAGGTTTCCAGATATTTTTATTTCTTATTAAGCTTGGTCAGCGAAAAGCTCGGCCTAGGCCCTCCATGGGCTGTTGTGCCATTAAAAGTAAAGTAAGTTGGTCAGAATATTTTTGGGTGTTGTTAAATGAAGTTTACCAAGTTCCATAAGTAAGGGTTAACCTCACACATGCGTTGAATATTCGGATTTCGGATGAAAACTTATGAGGTTCTCTATACTAAATGTAATCATGCAAACGCTTATCATGCTTTGTTAAATCTTTTGTTGACGTCCGCCTCTGCTCCATCATCTGTGGTCACCATGCTGTCTAGGTAGCAGAATTTTTCAGCACACAATCATGAGGCTTTCGAATGTTATGTGGTCAGCGCTGACAATGGGATTTCTCATGGCTTCGGTCGTGTTGTTGTTGATCTCGAAGTCAACGCGACGTGCTCCTCTGATCAAATTAGCATATATCGTCTGCGAACGGCAAGTGCACAGTCGTTCTTTACTCTTGCATTGGTGGTATATGGTTCAAATATATTTTCATTGTTTAGTAGCGAAACGATTGATCTTGTGGGAACTCGCTTTCTTTGAAGAGATCTCCATATTGCACTGCACTGATTGGAATCGAAGGCCTTGTTAAAGCCGTTAAATAGCAAGTACAGTTATAAAGCATTCAATGAGTTATTCGAAAATTATCGAAAGCGTGATAAATTGATCAGCGAAACTCTTGTAAAGGTAAAAATCTGCTTCTTCGTCACATATCATCGCCTCTTATTTATTTTCTGCGTTGCCTCCTTGGCGTATGCCATACACATAAAGTTTACGAGAAATTGGTGATCGAAAATCAAAAAGCTATTTTAAGGGGTATTTTTATATTTCAAATTTCTAGTAATCTTTATGTGGACATACATTTTTCTTTCGTATTTGTACTCACATACGCGCATGAAAGTCTATGAGAACCCTGTACGCACATTGACGCGGACTTCAAATCTTGGTGACTCATCTAAAATTAGCAATATTGGAGAGCTATAGAATAGAATCTGGTAAGGAGTTGTAATTTTTCAGTTTAGTTCAGGTTGTGGAAGCATTTTTTTGCCATGGATAAATATCACAAGATACAGTGAAAAGTACATTTTGGTAGGTCTCAAATTTCTTGGAAATTATGTGAGATAAAAAAAGTTTGTTCTGGGATTCGTATTAAAAATTATATTTTTTGTTACACAGTGTAATTTATATTTATTCAATAATTCCAAATATTGCCGTAATAAACTTCATAGTATTTTCTTACTTTCAGTCTATCTACAACGCAATTAATTCTACCTGTATAACTTTCTAAATTTAAAAGTTAAATTCAATTAACGTTTGCTAAATATTTCATACATGTGTATAATAAAATTTCTAATCATTTTATGAATATTCACAAACGAGTGGATATTGAATGCATTGAATTCATATTGAAAAGCACTTAAAATTTATGAAATCCCTTGTCAATATAATTTCAATTTTACAATTACGAATGCATGCATGCATACATATAAACATACAAACATCTGCATACGTATGTATACTTACACATACACATTGGTATTGGTAGTTCTTTTTTCAAGGACATCAGTCAATTATTGCTGCATTCTCTTCAGGTAGAAATTTTATAAAACGAAGAATCAACAGCGACCGAAAAAAAAATACAAGCAATAAAATTCATATGTTGATCACTCACACACATACTCACGCATGTCAATACAGTCATTTATGTGTAAGACTGCAGATATTTAAGTTAAAATGAATGTTGTTACGAGAATGTGTGTGTGTGTCTGTTTGTAACTGCGTCAATTTTCATTTATTACCTTTTATTGATAATAATATTTATGGCATATAAATAAATATGACTTCCTGTCATTTTAAATATGGCGTTGCATGCACACACAAATACTCGTATACATTTGTATATGTATGTATGTGGAATAGTCTCTGTGTATCAGTGTGTAACTGAATGCGTGTGAACATTTTAGCAAAATATTCAAGCATTTCACTTTTTTATATAAAAAATTTAACAAAATTTATATTAAAATTTGTAAATATTGTAGAAAAAAATTAAACAATTTTAAAGCTTAATAATTTAAAAATAAATGCCTTTAAAAAATATAATCGCCCTATATGGTGGTAGATTTTGTGTAATAAAAAAACAAATCCTTTTTACAATGACATCACCACATATGCTGCCTGCAACTGCTGCTGCTCAGAATACCAACATCCGCTTTGGCAAACAATCATTTCCTGTTTGTATGCATGTGTTTGTGTGCGCGCGTGTGTATGAGCCACACAAATCATATAGAGTTACAGGGCGTTAAAAAAATTCCAACAATAACAAATGAAAACAATGACATTTTTTTTTTAAAGGAAAAGGCGTTAAATGTTAGTTTAAAATGTTGTAAATATAAAAATTCATATGAATAAATTTTCAATTACAATTTACAATTGTCCAGTCATATTAAAGAAAATATTAATTTTGAAATCTTTTTGTCAACATTTTCTAACCAGGGATATTACGATTCGTATGCTTCTTGCTTCTATACGCGGTAGTTTCTTTTCATAGGCATCTCATTTGTTGTAAACTCAAACAAATTCTGTTGTAAACTCTTTTTTCAAACAAAATTATTTATGAGAAGTGCAGGGTGATTCAAAGCAAATGGGCTGCTAACTCCCTCACTCAAAAATATGCAATCACATTCGATCTGGTCACCTCCTCGTCACATGGCTTTTATGCTCGAGATATGAAACAGCGGTCAACTGATCTATGTTTATATATATCTCTGCTATAGATCCTTCATCAGACTTGGAATCGAAATTGTCAGCTGTCAGCATAATCCACGGTTTTTGACTGAGATCTATCGCGAAATAGCTTAATTTAAATTAACTTTCGAATAAAAAATAACGTAATATTGTGCAATCTTCAGTTTCCATGACATGTTAGGAAGAAAATAGTTCATCCAAGAAAAAGAAGTTTAGTATCAAATCGAACCAGAGAGTTTTGCTCTACACTGTAAGGTTTGCATTTATGAGTCACGAATGTATTCAAGATTTCAGGGTCTTACACTTTCACCCGTGGACATCATGGCATTAGGTATTTGGTAAGCTCCAATGCAGAATTCTGTACGACTCGCACATCTTTGCTGACAGAATCAACCTCCAAGAGTAAAAATTGTCCATAGGCTATGGTGCATTCATGGTGCATTCGAGATCTCCAGTTGTAGTTGGTTGAAGAGGAAACTCTTCTCTTGTTTCTCTATGTTCAAAACATTTCCAAGTGGGCATTTCACGTCATGATATAAGGTTCATTTACACATATATGTTGCTGTTGTGTGACAATGGAATAACCGCCACCTTCTTATTTTTTTCACGTGTAAGACCATCAAAGCCAAATAGGCCTTAGTCTTCTTCTTTCTCGCCTGGTGCATGTGCCGCAGAAAGCGTCGCTCCAGCTTCCTATTTTCATTATTCTTTTTCGTCCACTTTTCTTCGAAGTATTTCTTCCCTAATGATAATACATACTTAGTTGAGTCACAGTCAGTGGCTTATAGCGAATGGCTTTACCCTTTCTTATCACTTCTTTCTTCATATGATAGACTGCTCTATTTAACTGCTCTGAGAACCTTTAGCAGTAGGTCCACGCATTCGGTTTCGTATTCTCAATCATACTTTTAGTATTTTTTCCTAATTGCAAATATGTACAAACTAAAAACAAATTATAAAGTTTTCTCTAAATTTGTTAGAAGTACTTTTGCTCCCCTAGACACTCGACAAGATTTAGTTCTGAGTAACCTTAGAATATTTTTCTTTGTGGTAAACAAATTTATAAACATTCAACTCCAACTCACAAAAATATAATTTTTCATTTCTGAAATAGCTAAAACACGAAAGAGATTGAATTACATTTTAAACGCAAAAAACCAACGTAACAAATTTCTGGTAATATATTTAAAAAAAAAAAAAACAATTTTTCCATTTGTTCTAAAATAAATTTATGTAGCAAAATAAAAAAGTGAAGGTAGTAAAACATTAAATGCAACAAAAAGAAAATACTAAAAATCACACAAAATTTACATGTTACTTAACCAAGCAATATACAATGAAACACAACAAGGAAATTATAATAAAGAAAGCACCAGTAATAAGAAACAAAAACAGCAAAAGCGGCAGCGGTATGCCATTGCCATTGCGCAAATGCCGCAAAGTATGCACCCAAAATAACAACAAAAAAAAAACCAAAACGAAATGAAACCAAACCGAATTCATGTGTAATTAAAACCCTTTGTGTAAATTTATGGATATGCATTGTGATGCGAGAGTGAATACAAAAGTGTGTGTGTGTGTGTGTGTGTGTATGGTTACAATTCTTGCTACTATTTTATTTTGTGTGCTATTCCTTCCCTTCCAAAAAAAAAAAAAAACAAATAAAAAATTCAAAAAATTTCAGAATTTGTGTGCAAATGCATACACTTTGGAAATGTGAGAAAGGCACATCAATAGCAGTAGTAGAATGGAGGAAAAGGGGAGCAATGAATGAAAAACAACGAGAAAAACATGCTGCAATTAAGCACAAAGCTCATAGATAACAAGTCAAAAGGATTCAGAATGCCGCGAAATATGCAAAAGCAAAAAATCCTTGTACTATTCGTCGTTCGGATGCCGCTCTCTTAGTACTATGGTACAGTAGAGTAGTAAGTAAAAGTACAAGTGGAGAAAATCCTTTTTTTTTAAATTACTATGAGCACACAGGTGCAATCCTGATTAATGAAAATGTTTTTTGGTGGCGGCATAATGGAAAAACAAATTCAAGCAGCACACACAATGCTTTATTTGTGCTGCCGCTGCTGATGTGGCTGCGGGTGCGGCACTACACAGTATGCAATAAAAATTTCGCGCACCAAAGCAATTTCTTTTAAAGTGAGAGACTTAAGTCATTAGGGAATGAATATTTGAACTTGGTTTTTCTACTACCAAATTTAAGTATTTTACTTTTTATTGGTTTTACTATCAAGCAGTTAATTTGGGTTTTTGTATTTTACGTCGTGTGCATGTAAGTGAAAAGAAAATATAAATTTTGTAATATTTTACTTTATTTAAAATATAATACAACACACATAATACAACATGTTTATCGTTTCCCTACATTTTTTATAAAGTAAAACGAATCAATATATCATCATTACGTATTTATGATATCAATAAACGAAATTCTGAATAAGTATGAAGCGGCGTGCAAGCTTCTGCGCGTTCAATAGTCTTTGAAAACTCATTACTTCAGTAGTACTGTCATATTTTTACAGCTTTTAAAACATTTTTCGATAAAAAAAATTAGGTACAAATTTGAAAATTATCTATTTTATATTGTTTATAAAATTGCACAAGTGTTTATACGAGGGTAGATCAATAAGTACCCGTGTGTGAAGACAGGTGGCGTTGCTGAGGGAAGTTGGCATTACCGTCGTGTACTGCCATCTGTCACACGATAGTGATTCATACGTTAGTTTTTATTTGGCAGCTGTTAGTATCACACGTGTTTGTTGTTTCGTGTTTCGCGATAAATTGGAAAAAGAACAATATAGATCCATAATTCGCTTTTTATTTTTGGATGGAAAAACATACGAAGAAATAAAAGAGAAGGTGGATGCTGTCTATGAGGACCCTTCACCGTCTATGACAACCGTAAGATATTGGTTCAACAAATTTAAACGCGGTCGTACATCTGTTTTTAATGAGGAGCGCCCAGGCCGCCCGGCAGACGTGGTTACCGAGGAAATCGTTGAAAAGGCCCACGACATGATTCTCGCTGATCGCCGAACGAAAGTGCGCGAAGTAGCAGAGGCCGTAGGAGTGTCGTACGGAACGATAATTAATATTTATTTAGCATGAGAAAGGTGTCGGCCCGATGGGTGCCGCGATTGCTTACGCTGGATAACAAGCGGATACGGAATTGTCGCGGCCAAATTTCATGAATTGAACTACGAATTGCTACCGCACCCACCGTACTCGCCCGACTTGGCTCCCTGCGATTTCTTACTGTTCCCCAACATGAAAACGTGGCTCGGGGGAAAAAAATTCAGCTCAAACGAGAAGGTTACCGTCGAGACAGAAGCGTATTTTGAAGAGTTTGACAAATAGTATTTTTTGGGACGGTTAAATAAATGGCAGAAACGTTGGGAAATGTGTATTGTATTAAAAGGAGGTTACCTTGAATAAAAGTGAAAAACTTGCAACTTCATTCCTAACACGGGTACTTATTGATCTACCCTCGTATTTATATAATTGGTTGAATTTTTTGTAAGTACACTTTTCCCGAAAGGTGAGCACAAATCGTTAATTTCACGTTGCGCAGAAATTTTTACACGCAATTGAAAAAAGGTACTTTCTTCAACTTCCAAATTAGAAAATTGTTTATTCCTAAATCTTGAACCACGTATTGAAATAAAAAAATATGTTTGTTTTAGGTAAATAAAATTTATTTTTTTAACTCATAAAAATTTTGTAAATATAAATCCTGTATTGAATGTACGTATCTGATTTTTTATTGATTTTTATATAAAGGGTGTTTTTTTTTAGAAGTGTTGTTTTCAATCTGGCAATACTTTTTTCGGAGTTGGTCTTTTTGACAGCTGTCACTTAATTTATGCTCAGTTTGGTTTGCAATTTCATAATGAATAGACTTTCTCCTGAACAACGTTTGCAAATCGTGCAAATTTATTACCAAATTAAGGGTTCGGCTCCCGCGACACATCGCGCGCTGCGTCCAATATTCGGTCGACATAATCGTCCAGCAGAGTCGGTAATTCGAGCAACGTTATTACTGACAATTGCTGAATTGCTGCAAAAAGTGGTCGAAAATTGGGCCTCTCGGCTGGAATTTATTCGAACCAGCCGCGGCGGCCACTTGCCCGAAATCGTTTTTAAAACATAATGGCAAATCCTTATCTTTATAATAAATCTAAATTCGTGGCCATAACACTAAATTATATGTGTTTTACTTCCTCTTGAAACCCACACTTCTAAAAAAAAACACCCGTTATATAATATACATACGAAAAGCTCGGCCTAGGCCCTCCATGGCACATTGACGCTTTTGCACGCTCTGATAGTTTCTGTTAATAGGAGAATTTTGTGGATCACAGGGTATGTGATTAATTTCAAATGCCGCTAGAAATGATGAAAGGGGGCTTCTTTGTCGAAGGTCTTGAATATGAAGAAAAAGTTGAGCCATTGCACCAGTTCCAATATTGATCATGGATAGAATCAACATCAACGCCGCCACAGCTTTTAGACCAATAATATTTGGAGGCATGGTGATCATTTTTTTAAGCCTGTATATACGTACTTACAACCTTCCTGAACTACTCTCAGTTTTTAAAAACTTAGTGAGAGATCAATAGGTGTTTTACACTCGTAGTTTGTCACATAAATTTTTCCAAAAGCTAAAAATTAACCAGACTGGGTAATGTAAGTCTACTTACTATATTGCTAGTTACTTTACTTTTAATGGCACAACAGCCCATGGAGGGTCTATATTTGTACATGAATGGAAGGGACCTACAGTTTAATGCCGAATCCGAACGGCGAAGTGAAATGTTTTTCATAGGCAATTTTTACTCTTGTAGGTTTGCCATTGCCTGCCAAGAGGTGCTGGCGTGTAAAAATATTATTTTTTCAACTTTTTGATTTTGCTTGTGCCGAGATTCGAACCCCGGACACTCTGCGTAACACTAACAACTCACTAACACTACGCCACAGCGACCCCAATATTGCTAGTAAGTACATAAATTCATTCGGTAAAGAAAGAAAAGTGAAACCCAGACAAAGGTAAAATATTCATTGGAAATAAAAATTGCATTATTTTAGGCATAAAAATATTTTTATGGAATTTTTATTATGATAAATTGCAAATGAAATATTTTCCATTTATTCGGACAAACTGAATAGTAAAACATCAAAGACAAAAATGCAGTCATTCTTTCGTTAAACATTTAAAAGTAAATTGCATGAAATTTACATTAAAAATTTAGCACATTTTTCTTCTTTTTTTTTTTTTTTTTGGATAGCGTTAACTCTCAGATAAAATAAAACCCTACGGCAAATACCTCTAGAGCCACTTCCAAAATAACCAAAAGCAACCTACTGATTACTATATACACGTACAGCTAGGTAAGATTATTTAGCCTTTCCTAATGCATTTCTATTTACTATGAAAAGAAAGAAAATAAATATGCCAAAAAAAAAATATCAAACCGGAAGGTAAAAAAGTTAAAAGCGTTTTCATTCATTTTCTCAGATGTGCGCACAGCAATAAAGACAATTTTAAATTTATATCTTCATCAACGACGACCACGACGACGGCATTTGTGATATTAAGTAACTGCAATTGCAGCAGCAAGCGAGGCTAAAGCAAACAAGCAGACCAGCTGCATATAAGTACTACCCAACGACATCTATCTATAAGCTAACCTGACTGGGGCAGTCATTTTCTGTGGCTAAAAATACGAAAAAGAAAAGAAAAACACATTCATCGGCATTCAGAAGCAAACATTTTGTAAAAATAAATACTTTTGCTTACGTAAGTCCAAAAAAAGAAGAACTTCAAACAATAAAAGCCAGAAAAGTAAAACGGCTAGTAGTAAAATCAGCAAAAATTTAACCGCAGCATGCAATTAATCAAGCTAAGCTCATTCTCAAACCAAGACAAAAAAATATTTCGCTTCGTGATTTTTTCTGCTTGCGCAGTTGCGACAGGCTTTTCCATTACGAGCGGCGCAGCGAATGAGCCTCGATGTGCCTCCTGCATTGTATAATTTTTGTATGGCTAATAGCTAACAACAACAACAACAACAACTAGAAACAACTATATGAAAAAAAAAGAAAGTTGAAAAATCTTTTGCTTTTTTACGCCCACCAATTTTTTTTGGCTTTTTCATGGTAATAGCTGCTGGTACTTCTGTTGTTTGTTGCTTGCCGCTTGGTTGTTGTTTGTTTTTTTTTTATTTTTTGTTGATTATTTCCTATTTTTAGAAGTTATTTTCTATGTGCATATATCTTTTTTTTTAGAATCTCTGTGTTTTTCTTTGCATTTGGTTCGGCTTACCACATACAATAACATCGCTTTTTAAAATATATATGTATATTCCTATGATCATGAAAAACTCAAAGTATGTGTAGAAAAAAAGCTGAGGAAGTAACCACAAAAAAATCACTACAACAATTTTGATTGTGGCATCTGCTATCGCTGGCTCAGCTCCTGCTTACAGCCTAGCATGCCCGTTCGCCTGCTCAGTTTGTCTGCCTCATTTGCTCATGTTGCTTTTGGTATATGTCTTCCTACTGCTAGTTTATTTGGTTTATGTTCTTTATTTAAAATTTTTTTTTTTTTTTTGGTCACGTTTTGAATACAGCTACTGGTAATTTTTGTTTGTTGACTGTTTTATTTGGCCTTCCTACTTCTTTTCCATAGCATAGCATTTAAATGAAAAAATAACCTCAAACACTTAAATTTCGGATGGTTCTTTTTCCAAGAATTACTTTCTGATTGTAGTACATAGAACATGTGCGATGCTTTCATATTTAGCAACAATAAGCGCATCACTAAAGTTTAAGAAAATCGTGGTCAATTGGACAACTATAAATCGACCTGCTGATTAAGGAATCCTCCAGCTCAACCTCTTTATAGTGACATGATATGATAATGATATGATGCAGCTGTTTAACTAGTTGTGTTGTGTGAAGAAATCAGCATAAATTATACATTTAAGCCTTCATCAAGGAATGCAAATTTTTCGCGAAAGCAATTGATGCACATGCAGCAACAACTTCCACTGTGGTAGCGGCGTTAAATGCAGAGAGGAAATAAATCATTGAACACTGCTTCTCTGGTCAGATCTCCCACCCTGGACGGATAAGTAAAACTGCAAAGATCCTTATTCGATTGAGATTGCGCATAGATAACTGTTATTCTAAGCAAAAAGTGGTTTGAATGCAAATCCACTAAACAATTACAAGATCTACACACGTTTCGTGGCATACTCGGACCTCTACAAGGCTCTACAAGAAAAAAGTTCTGACACTTAAACCAATTAATGTAAATATTCTCGATTAACTGTATTACTCTTCTTTTACTTTTACTTTTAATGGCACAACAGCCCATGGAGGGCCTAGGCCGAGCTTTTCGCACCCACTCATGTTGTGCGTGTTATATTTGTACATGAATGGAAGGGACCTACAGTTTAATGCCGAATCCGAACGGCGAAGTGAAAAGCTTTTCATAGGCAATTTTTACTCTTGTTTGCCATTGCCTGCCAAGAGGTGCTGCTGTGTAGAAAAATTATTTTTTTTACTTTTTGATTTTGCCTGTGCCGAGATTCGAACCCCGGACACTCTGCGCAGCAGTTCAACAATTTAATCGCAAGGTCAACTACTTGATGAAACCTTATCGGTATGGCTTCACGCCTGGTATAACTACACCAAGTCTTGAGGGAAAGACCGAGAAAAACACATTAATGTCTATCACATATTTGCCGAGAAATCAGCGATTTTTTGTATGCCATCATTTAGTTTAGTTTTGGTATTCATAAAAAAGTCGTTCAAATTCTTCTTCTAATAATACTGATTGATAACACGTGCTCAATTAAAATTATGTAATTACCATGTACCTATAGAATGTATGAAGCGACTTGTTAAAATTTAAAAACATCAAATGCTAGCAAATACCGATGACATTAATGTCATTGATCCCAAAACTCTAACAATCAGAGAGTGTAAATACAGTCTTCACACTAGAAAAGTCCTGTTGAGCGATTGAAAGAAAATGTTTCACCTACTTTTATAGCGCAAAGATCTTCTCTCTTTCAATGTATTGCATATAACCATAACCATATAACATATTGCTCCAAAACCGATATGTACGCTTGCTCAGAACTACCCTACAATGCATTAAAGCAAATGCATAGAAACGATAGACGATGGACTACAGCAGCAGACAAATAGAAAGAAAAAAACAATAAATATAAGAAGGGCTTAACTGGTGTATTTACTGCACTCAATCATACGAGTAGAATTTCCGCTATGTAGAAACCGAATATATTTCTATCACAATATGCGCATTTGCATAAGTATAACATTTCAAAGTTCCTGCAACTGTCCAGAGGAACAGAAACAGAAAAAAAAGAAGATATCGGAAAATACTTGGAAATTATTGTATTTTCTACAATTTAATTTTTGGCATTTTCTATTTTCGGATATTCACTTGTGTATGTACTAACGAAAACTGAACTGAAAATTTTCTAATCAAAAATCTTACAATCAACCCACATTTTCTTGCTTTACTGGCTTCCTGTCACACACATACATATACACACAAACACCTACACACAAACAGACACTTGCATACAATCACAGTCAACATTTATTATTATTTTCATTTTAAAAATTTCCGTTATGATTTCCTATAGAAATTCAGCACAATTCAACGTTGAAGATATTTAGCCTTCTACGATGTATAACTAGTATTGTTACTAGTTATTATACTACTGCTAATACAAGGACTGAAGCCAAACAACTACAGCGAATACAAATAGTGCAAAGAAAACCAGGAGAATTTTGATTCTTCGCATAAATTTCACTTTGTATGCAAAAGTTCCAAGTTTTCTCTTTTTGCGGATCTTGTGAAGGAGTAAGGGAGTAGAGCAGTAACAGAAAGGGTTAAAATCCAGAAAAGAAAAGCACTTTAAATGGAATTTGAATACGCGCGCCGTCATGCGACCAGAATGCATGCTTCTGCTCTTTCGGATAGAAAGGAAGAATAAAAACTAATAGCAGTAGTCAAAGTATAAGTAAAAATCTTTTATAATTCATATTCATATCCATAGCAGAAAATCAAGATAAGCTATATTCTGCTGCTTCTCATATCACACAGGAAAAAAGATTAGCATTTCACTTCTTTCTATTTTCTTTTTTTAATATTAAACTGTATCTTTTTTGACACTTTTTAGTTTTAGTTTCTAAAAGAAAAAGTCGAAGGAAAGTTATAGTGACAGGCATGAAGGCAGGCAAGCATAGAATCCTAGTAGCAGCCGAGTGCGGAAACGGAAGCTGATATGGCTGATATTAGTTGAAGCCAGAGCGTTGTTTGTGTTTGTGGTGGACGTCAAGCGGATTGGTCAAGCGTATGTGGCAAACACAAGTGGCATTTGAATTGACTTGAAAAGTAGGAAAGAAATCAAAGGGACTCGAAGTCTTGCTCTCTGAATTGAATTTGTGCAAAAATATTCCTGAAGTAGGTAGGTATTTATAGAGAAATATATAACCAAAGACCTTCGAATGACTATGCTGCTCAAAAACGATCAAAAAACCCAAAAAAAAAAGACAAAACTTTTAAAGATAAATTACAAATTTTATACACTTTTGCTTAAATGCATTTTCTATTGTTTAAGTAGATATATATTTTTTTTCTGTAGAATGTAAACCTTAGAAATTCATATTACATTTTTGAAAACATTTGCATGTACAAATATTTATGTTAAATTTTTCCATTCATTTATTTACATATTTATTTCAATTAGTATACGACTATTTTCTAATTTATGCAAGGGCATTTACATAAATGCAATTATTTTGAAGAATGAAAAACTCGATTGGTTTGTAGATTCCCGGCTTTATGCGGGAAAATCATTAAAGTTGAAAGATGGGAGTTTCGTTTTAACGCTTATCGACCCACATGTCTATGAACGTTCGAGCTCAGTGAATATTTTTTAATCCGAATCTGAACTACATCTGTAATTTAATCACGAAATAATAAAATAAATAAAATGTTACAACATTCATACACTCCTAGGAAAAATTAAACATAGGTACAAAATACACTCCTAGAAAAAATTAAACATACAAAGTACTTTTCGTGTTATAAAATGTCCCAGTTGTTATGAAGTTTCAACATGTATGGTCTAGGAAATTTGAAACACTCCTACTTGTCAACGATTGGTTAAACAATTGCATGGGTAATTACGCACCATTCGGTTAATTCTATTAACACCAGCCTTCGTAGAGTTATAAAAACTATTACTTCAAGAATCATACCACAGCTCTTTTGTCATAATGTTAAATGTTTTACTTTGTGGCACAAAATGCACTAGTGATATTTTCGCGTCGAAAAAGAAATTAGAGAATTGCACTGGCCCCTTTGAAGTTGCACATATTTCGTTGATGCATATTTCGGCAAAAAAGGTAATAATTCTGTCGATCAGTTTCAATGCCAAATTTATCGTAGTAAAGAAATTGTTAGTAGCTACGTTTCGTCCACGATAGTTTGACACCAAATCAAGAACAATCCGCTCCACTTTATTTATTTGCTGGTACAGTAATTCTACGTTCTCTTTCCAAGATATACATATTTCTGTGGACATTTCACGAAATAATCTAAGTTGAGGTAATACAATTTTTTGTTTTTTGTCATAAACATAAATTTTAATACTCTTCATCACATTTCTACGATTTTTAATCAAAAAGATATAACAACCGACAATTCACACTCTTTCGATATTTTTCCAAAATTGCATTAAACGAAATACATAGCTTCCTTCAAACAGTTTAAAAATGTTCAGAAATTCAACGTCTTTTTGAAGAAAGAAACCTATCTCTGTTTAAAGCCAGCAAAATTACTTACTTTAAATCAAAATTGACAAAACAATTTCTTTGGGAAGAAGTTCTTTCATCGAACGTAAAATTTGCAACGAAACTGCTTTTTCACTTGACAGAAATTGATTTTTGTAACGGCGCTGATTATCAATATTATGATTATTTACATAATACATACATATATGCTGATCACTTTTCATTTTATGTTTTTGTTAAAATTCTTTTTCTTCTTTATATTGTGTGAAAAACGCATTTATTTACTTTAACTATATTTTTGCCATCTCTGTAATGCATAAAGAGAGATCACTCATTTTCATTTACTTTATCACTCATTTAACGGTAATCTCCCTTTATAGCTCACTACTTGTTAAGATCAACTATCATAAAGAAAGCAGACGCTTATCATCGAAGCGTTCCTTTACGCTTAGACGCTTGTAGACTTTTTGGCTCTTGCGGCTAGTGTAATCGAACGCAACTGCCACTTTAGGGAAGTTCCGCTCCCCTACATTTTTCAATTATTTTAGCATGAGAGCTCAGTATGACGAAACAACTTCTATCGATAGAAGCAGTTTTGTGGACCTTTTTTTATATTTTTTAATTTGGAAAAGTTCATCTTGTAATTGGAAAATATTTGTTTAATATCCGTGTATAATAACAAACTATAACATTTCTTCAAATTTTTACACAAAAATATTTGTGCAGCAATTTAATTGTTTTCGAAAAATCTTTTTTTCTCAAATTTCGTTAGCAGTAAACGAGCTGGTATATGAGCTGTAAACATTCGGCCGACTTTTCGAAAAAATCTTTTAACTATTGTGGCAAGCTTATCTCTACGATCTTACTATCTATACAGGTCTCTGTTATCAAAGGCAAAAATACGGGGTATCTTCCGAAAACGTTTCAAGGACATTACTACTCTTAGGACTCATTTAACGACCACATTTTTGATCCCATAAATTTTTTGCTTGTCGTGTTAGCGGTGAAAACCTAAAAACCACTTTGATAAAATCTACATGTATCAGGGCACACTATTTTATAATTATGTACCAATCAGACAAAATTTTCAAATGTTTCCTTTTTTCTAAGATACTTATAATAAGTACTAAGATAACTTGTAATTTTAAACTTAACAAATATATCTCCAACCTTTCGGAATGAAAGGCAATTCCAAGCTTAGTAAGATTATAACAACTTTCGTGTGTTCAGATGTATAAAATATTAAAACTTGAAAGCTTTATTATTCAACATTTTTATTGATACATTCAACACACAGGGTGTACCCCTATGAATGCAGGGCATTGTGTTGATTGGAAGGAAGAGTGATAGGTGAGAGGAAGAAGGAGGGAAAATGAGAGAGGGAATGCAATCAACCCGGACACCGATACAGAGATAGACAGCCATTGAGGCAAGTGTTATGCCTTTCCCACAAAGAACTTCAGTATATCAGCGTCGACTATGACCGCATGTAGCGCCAAATTCGCTCGTGCATTGGAAATTCATAGACCTAAACCAGTAAATGCACCTCACTGATCTAGAGTTAAGTACATATTTAAGGTGTATTTACACCGTAGACCAACGAATCATCTCAGGGGATCAGAATACATTATGGTAATTATTCCAGAGCAAGCGTGCTTGACAGCATTTTAGACTCCACATGTACCAGAATCATTTCCATAGAAAAGGAGTTCAGTTGATCAGCTGTACATGTATGGGTGGCCTCTACTGATCTAAAGACAGTGATTTGAGTTAAACTCTTATGAATGAGTTAGTCGTACGTACGTACGTAGTATTGCTATATACTCGTATGTAGATCCTTTAGTTTTTATGAAATAAAAAGTCAAGCACAAACTTACAATAGAAATCCACACAAAACACTAATACACA
Source organism: Palloptera scutellata (assembly GCA_958295655.1). NCBI lineage: Eukaryota > Metazoa > Arthropoda > Insecta > Diptera > Pallopteridae > Palloptera > Palloptera scutellata. The sequence continues at coordinate 48,884,049 of OY282449.1, forward strand.
CACATATGTATAAGTACATATGTACATGCATAGAAATAAATAATTAATAACATTTTTAAATATTTATTCTTTACACATCAATAGTTTTTGAAAAGAAATTATATCATAAAAAGTGGAGATTTTCAAAACAAAAACAAAACCATGGCTAGTAATTTTAGCCACACATCATGTATGTATGTGTCTGGCCGAATGTGAAATGTTACATTGTCTTTTTTTTTGCATTATATTAATTGATATGGAAATAGTTATACATAAGTATAAGTAGTATAAGTAGTATAAATCCTAAAGTCCGCAAATTTTTCATAAGATAAACTCAAATTGCACAAATACATACACACACATACAATCATACAAATTTCAGAAGGGAGAAATTCTTTTACTGCTATCCATGCAAACTGGATGTAACTTTTACCACTTGAGAAGGGGCGTGTTCTTGCCAAAGATGCCGACAATATTGTTTTGTGTGTTGTTATGCAAAATTTAATTTTAGGTTATGAATTTCATTCAAAATGTATTTTCTTAATAAATGGAATGGCAGCAGAATGGATTCATATAAAAGACGTAAATGTTAAAAGTAAAGAAAAAATAATACAGGGTGCTAACTAAAAAGTTCGAGTGACCTTGTGTGTTAAAAAATTGTGGAAACTTGTGGGAACTTATAATGATAATAATAATAATATTAATGATTGTAATGTTGGGTATAAATTACACCAAAAATACTTTAACCACATAATTTTCAGCAAGCACCCTTACACACCCTATATATTTTGTCAGTTTTCCTATATTTTGTTTACTTGTGCAAATCTGTAAAACTTTTTCTTCTACTATTTCTCTATTCCTGTGTTCTACGATACACAAGTGAATTTCGATTTATTGTTTTTGCACTCAAATTGTGCATTTTCTCGTTTGAACTTCAAGTTTTTACCGAATGAGAAAAATATTATAAAGATACGGGCATATACGTGATACCCTCTCGCCCCTAAAACTCAACCTCTCTTTTATCAGGCATTGAAGTATGCGAAAAGTTTTTCATTTTACAATGCATTTGTGTGTTGCATATCTTTGATATTTGCAAAATGTTGCATGCAGCATTTGTTCTTGTTTTTTTTCTTTTCATTTATTATCTAAAACAGAGCAGCAGTATGGTAGCTATGAGCATATGCATGTAAACTTTTGCAAAGGAAAGTGAAAACACAAGTCAGAAAAAAGAAACAATAAGAAAGTTTTTTATCTATGCAAATTGCATAAACACATATATTTTTGCTAGCCTACATTTAGGAGTAACTGTGCACGGATGAACAGTCATATAAGTAATTTTTTTCTGGCTAAAACTCTTGAGGAAACTTGTGTGGTAATTTCATTTTATCTGTTATTATTATCAATAACAGTTTTCGAATTTTATTAGCTTAATTTTGAATAAGAATTTTGGAAAGCAATATTTTGTTTGTACTTACTCCCGATGGCCTCCATAAGAGAAGTATAGTTTTAATGCCATCTCGTAGGCAAGTGTAATTTATGCTTAACAACTTAGTGATTCGAAATTGTTAGTAATACTGATGTTAAGTTGCATCCAAATGTATCCCATCTCTTTTCGATGAAATCTACGTTCATAACCTGAACAAAGTTACACATCACAATGTCTAAGGCTAGTGATGTGTATTTCCAGGCAGCGAATAATTGCATAAAACATTCAATTCCAAGAGCAAAGTTGACTCATTATTCTTTTAATAGTCAAAGAGATTTTGTCCTCATATGATGGTAATAAATTAATGATTCACAAAAAATTGGCATTGCATAGCATGTGAACTTAAAGCTTTTACTTAGGTATTTTAAATTATTCTTGTAATATTATGAATACAAAAATAAAGTTGAAACATATACCAAGGTCAAAAACACAGAATAAGAAAGTAATTTTGTCGGAAAAAAATTAGGTTTATGTTAAACTATTTACTTATTACTTTCAATATAGATTTTGAAGTCTGGGAAGTTAAATTTTTGCATCACTGTTCTTACTAATTACTTACTAATTAAATAGAAGTAAAAATATATTTTTTATATCTTTATCAGAAATATTGTAATATCTTGTGATGGTTAAGTCAGGTTACTTAAATATCCGGAAACTATTATTTGGGGTGTTCTGTCTATATTATTATTCACAGACTATACCATATGTAACAAGCTGATATTTTGGCAACGAAATGCTCATTGGTATAATGCTTTAACCCAGAAGAAAATGAGGAAATACGAGGGTTCGTGCAGAATATTACGCTAGACGCGTAGTTCATGATAAGAGGTCACCGTGGAGTGAGTTATAAGAGTGCTTAACTGCTACGCTGGGTGCCCGGATTCGAGACTCGGTACAGCCAACAATAATTTTATAGGAAATACAAATATTTCTAAAATACTTAGAAAAGTTTTCAATTAATTCGCCATTAAGATTTTTTTATAAAAATGTAGTTCCTTTCAGCAAAACATAAATATAGCCGAAACGCTTGGACTAAAATATTCATGGGCAGTTGTGTAATTAAACGAATTTGTTTCTGATTAAAGAAACAAATGTAAATGTAAAACTTAAAAAATTAGATGAACCACAAAGTTTTGTTTAAGAAACCTATGCCACAATTTTGAAGTCATCTTTTGCCAACAAAGAACCGACCGCATAAATTTACAACTTACTTACTTAACTGGCACTGCAACCGATGATCGGTCTTGGCCGCCTCTACAAAGCTTCGCCAGTCGCCACTGCTATGCACGCGCTGGCGCCAGTTGGTAAGGCCAAGTGCAGTTAGGTTGCCCTGCAACTGGTCTTTCCAACGGAGATTAGGACGTCCTCTTCTACGTGTTCTTCCACCGTGGTTCGAATAAAACACCCTTCTAGCCGGAGCGCTTTCTTCCATTTGCTCAACATGACCCAGCCAGCGAAGCCGCTTGATTTTTATACGCTCGTACAGCTCATCGTTCCATCTTATTCGATACACGTCGTCCACGCATATTGGACTGTAGATCTTACGGAGTATCTTCTTCTAGAACGCTCCTAACAGCTTCTCATCATTGATTGTCAATGGGATGGATGAGGGACTTATAGAGCGTTATTTTCGTCGGTCGAGAGAGGGCTCTACCTTTCAATTGCCTACTGAGCCCGTAGTAACACCTGTTGACAAAAGTTAGTCTCCGCTTGATCTCAAGGCTGACATTATTGTTGGTTTTTATGCTGGATTCTAGATATACGAAATCGTTGACGACTTCAAAAGTATAATTGTCAACAGTGACATTTTGTCCAAGACGCCGTGACTCTTTGTTTGTTGACACAAGGTATTTCGTTTTGTCCTCGTTCACCACTAGACCCACTCGACGAGACTCCTTTTCCAGGTTGGAGAATGCTGCACTGACTGCTCGAGCGTTTTTGCTAATGATGTCAATATCATCAACGTATGCTAGCAGCATGACACTCTTGTAAAAGATAGTGGCAGAGATATCGATATTCGCAGCTCGAATTATTTTCACCAGCATAAGGTTAAAGAAGTCGCACGACACGGAGTCACCTTGTCTGAAACCTCTTTTGGTATGAAATGGCGCGGAGAGGTCTGTCCCAATTTTCACTGCACTGGTGGTGTCGGTCAGTGTCATTTTGCAAAAACGAATGAGCTTTGCAGGGATACAAAAATCAGACATTGTGGCGTACAAGTGATCCCTAATCGTGCTGTCGATAGCGGCTTTATAATCGACGAATAGATGATGGGTTTCGATCTGTTTTTCTCGGTTCTTTTCCAGGATTTGGCGTAGTGTGAATATCTGGTCGATGGTGGATTTACCATGCCTGAAGCCACACTGATAAGGTCCAATCAGTTTGTTGACGATGGGTTTCAGTCTTTCGCACAGTACGCTCGATAGAACCTTATATGCAATATTAAGAAGGCTTATCCCATCGGCGCAGATCGTGGAATCACCTTTCTTGTGGATTGGGCAGAGTATGCTGAGGTTCCGCATAAATTTACTTACTAGGTTAAGCCCCTACCATAAATGTCGAATAATTTTTTTTATGTTTTCTAGACATTGGGGCGTATGAGTGTTTTTCTTTGTTAACAAATGTAAGTATAATATAAAAACATTTAGTATTATGGTAAAAATTTAATTTTATTTCTTTATACTGTTATCAGCAAAGTGAAAGAACTATTTTTATGTAATTTTCTATGTTGACATACATAAATACATTTAGTATTAAACATTTAAGTCCTAAACCATTGGTCATTTCTTTTTAGTATCGAAAAAATTCCAAAATGCCATCCAATATACCTGATACACATTTATACAAACATCTCTTCTAAATCTATAAATCTAAATTTACATTTCTATACAAAAAAAGTAACAAAAATCGAATTAATATGCGTGAAAATTATCATAAATTTAAAAGTCAATATCCATAAATATTTATGTCCATATGTATAAATTATGTATCGTTGTTTTTGTTCCATTTTTATGCTGTTAATTATAAATTAGCTATAAATTATCGACCACATATTTTAGCTACAAGCATTTTGTCAAGCTATGCAGCAGCATATGCGGCGCGGCGTACATTAAATGAAATAACCCGAGCACAGTGGACATCACACCCACAATGTACAATGTACGTGTGCTTATCAAATAAAGTAGTCAAACCATATACGTACCTAATGTAAACGTATACCTAATCGATTCGCGAACACAAGAAGTGAATGGGCCACCACCATTAAGATAAATTAGATTTGATTGTAATCAGCTCAGGAAGATAAGCCATATACAATTTATGCGTTTTTGCACAAGCTTTATTACGAATGCACACAGTGAATTTATGGCAAATTGAAATCATTTGATTTTAACCATAAATCATAGAAAAAAATCATAGAAGAAAATAAATACGAAAGATATTGGACACCATCCCCTAAGTATCAATTACAAAACCAATGATCTCGATGGAATCGTCAATCAATTTAATTATGGAGAGCTTCGTTGGACTCTGACTGGAGCCCATATGTGTAATTTTCATGCAATCACACTTTCATTTCAAATCATAATTTCCAACGGGAACAAAATCAAAAAATTGAAGAATACTTTTAAGTAGGCACACACAACAACAACATTAATAAAGACAATATTATCCTGAACAACAATTAAATATAAAAATTTTAAATTGTAGTATCTTCTGTAGATATTTTGTACAAATTTGGACTAGCATTTTTTATGCTTTAATTAATCATAATAATTTATAAATGAAAAACAAACACGAAAAAAAAATATAAATAGAAACTTATTCTATATGCTTTAAGTAATCGTATATGACATTTATGAAGTGTCACTGTCAGCATCAGTGTCACTGTCACTGTCACCACTTACCCCTGTTATTGCTTGCTTATCATTGAGCACCGCGGCTGCTGCTGTTGCTGCTACGGCTTGCGGTGTGGTTGGCGAACTAGCAGCCGTTGCTGTGCTCTCCGGACTAAAATATGTCAAAAAAGCACAACCTAGAAAGAAAAATTTAATTGAAAAAGAAAAAAAGATAATTGGAATTAATTTGGAAATAATTAAGTTCTTGCTAGTAAATAGAAAATAAATAAGGAATTAGAAGTATTAAGCTAGAATTGGAAGAAATTGAGAGGAAGATACTCCGTAAGATCTACGGTCCAGTATGCGTGGACGACGTGTATCGAATAAGATGGAACGATGAGCTGTACGACACTGGCATAGTCAAGCATATAAAAATCCAGCGGCTTCGCTGGCTGGGTCATGTTGAGAGTGTAGAAGGGTGTTTTATTCGAACCACGGTGGAGGAAAACGCAGATGAGGACGTCCTAATCTCCGTTGGAAAGACCAAGTGCAGGGCAACCCTACTGCACTTGGCCTCAGCGCGCGCATAGCAGAGGCGACAGGCAAAGCTTTGCAGAGGCGGCCAAGACCGATCATCGGTTTCAGTGCCAGTTAAGTAAGTAAGTAAGTAAGCTAAAATTGGTAAAAAAAAAAGAAGACAATGTTGTATTGTATTTTTCGCGAATCAGAAAAAAACAAACAAAATTGTCTTCAATAAATTGATTGTTTCGTTGGCTGTATGGCATGTAGCGCCGTCTTGTTGGAACCAAAGGTCGTCCACATCAACATCCTCCACATCGTCCTCAGGCACGAAAAAGTCATTAATTCATTAATCATGGCTCTATAGCGTTCCCCATTGACTATAATATTATGACCAGCTTCATCTTTGAAGAAATATGGACCAATGATTCCCTCTGCCCATAGTGCACACCAAACAGTGACTTTTTGAGGATGTAGCGGCGTCTCAACAATGGCTTGTGGATTATCATCACTCCAAATGCGATATTTTGCTTATTAACGTACCCATTCAACCAAAACCGTATATTGGACGCAGCTCGCGCTAAGTGGCGCGAACCGAACCATTATTTCGGTAATAAATTTGCACGATTTGCAAACGTTGTTCAGGAGTAAGTCTATTCATTATGAAATGGCAAACCAAACTGAGCATAAATCAAGTGACAGCTGTCAAAAATACCAACTCCGAAAAAAGTATTGGCAGATTGAAAACAACACTTCTAAAAAAAAAAACAGCCTTTAGAAACTTTCCAATCTTTAAAATTACTTAAAATTTTCTGTTGACAATATTGTTAAACTATATCATACTTGTTGTTAGTATATCTCTATTTTCATATACGACTACAAGTACCAGTACTTACACTCATTCCTACTGGACTTCAGTATTCTGGTACTGGTACGCAAACAAGTTTTCAAATAAATATTTACTCCTATAAATTTAGAAAGGTATTTGGAATCCACTGGTATTTCAGACATTTAGAGAACTTAAAATCACAGGTTTACAGGTAGAATTAAGGTATCATTTCCAAGTATGTAAATTTTACAGTTCAACACAAAAAAATTATAATTACAAGGTTCTGAAAGTTAATTATGACAAAATACTTAAAAGATAAGGAGAGCTGCCTCAAGTTTGATACAAAATGGTTTAGTTATTTTCTTCCCCGCCTAAAACTGGGCCTTGAATTATGTTATGAATATCAATAAATCAAAAGAAAAACACATCAATGGTCTCACCTCAAGTGGGACCAATAACTAAACCGACACTGGACAAAAGTCAGACCAAACAAGAAAACTCATTGGTACCAATTGTCAGACCTCAACGCAGACCTAAAATAGTGCCAAAACACAAATTGAGACTGCTTGAGACCGAAAATATGGCCAAAATTCATAGCCCAATCTTAACCAAAAATCACACTTAAACTCGGAACCCAAATAATACGAAAACTTAGAGCAAACCAAAAATTAGGATAAAAAATAGAAAAAAAAATTTAGATTAAACTCTCACTACATTTCAGGCCAATCACATCTATATTAAATAGGAAAATTTGAACAAAATACAGATTAAAATCAAAGCCACAATAAAGAATAGAATCGAATCAAAACACAATTCATCCAAAAATTCAAGGAAATATCAAATTGGAACTCAGATCAATATTCAAACTAAAATAGAAAATTAAACAAAATTCTGACTAAATTAAAACCAAAATACAAACTAAAACTCAAACCAAACCTTAGATTAAAATTCGGACAGAAATTCAAAATAAAACTCACACTAAAAGGATAGGAATTCGGACAAAAATTTTGACTAAAACTAAGACCAAAAGGAAGACTAAATTTAGACTAAAATTCAAACCAAATTAAAACGGGAAATGATCCCAATAGTAAGCCTACAAATGAGATCAAAAAGTTAAACTGGAACCCAAAAGTGGACCAAAATTCAGATAAAAATTGTACCCAAAACTAGACTAAAATTCAGAAGAATCAAAAACGAAGGCCAAAATTCAAACTAAAAATTAGACAAAAATGCTGGCCAAACTTCAACCAAAATGTAAACTCACACTACAATTCAGACCAAATTCAAAACAAAATACTCAGAAAAAAATCAACCCAAATCTCGAACGAAACATCATGCTAACAATCGAATCAAAATCAGAATAAATCGCAGAGCAAAATATATCGAAAATCGGACTAAAATTTAAACTAAAACTTGGAGCAAAACTCAAACCAAAATGTAGGCCACAACCCTGAGCAAAATCGGAGGAAAATATTAGACCAAATATCCAGTTGAAATTCAGAATTCAAAAAATCAAAATTCACACAACTCAGACCAAAAATCACACCAAATTTGTACCAATTTTAGGAAAAATTTAGACAAAATATCAAGTTGAAATTCAGAATTCAGAAAACTCATGTTGAAACCAAGTTTTTGGACAAAATCTAAATTTAAATTTAACTCAAACTCATACTGAAATTAGAAACGAAATCTATAATCCGCACCGAAATTTTTATCAGCGACTAGAACTTATATTAAGTCATATAAAAAGTATCCGCGACTGGTACCCACAAATCTGTCACGTGGTTAATGTTTAGTGCCTCCGCTATCAACTGACTTTTTTTTTTTTTATTATTACATTCAACACACAGGGTGTACCTCTATGGATGCAGAGCATTGTGTTGAATGCAAGGAAGATTGATAGGTGGGAGTAAGATGGAGGTAGAATGGGAGAGGGAATGCAATCACACAGGATAAAGAGATAGACAGCCATTGTGGCAAGTTTTATGCTTTTGCCACAATGAACTTCAGTTTATCAGTGTCGAATATGACCACATGTAGCGACAAAGGCCAACTTTTCACATCCACTCATGTTGTGCGTGTTATATTTGTATATGAATGGAAACATGATAGCTGGCGTGCAGATCTTGCTCCACCAGTTGCAAAATTTCAACGGCGTTTTCAGTGACTTTCAGTGCATATTTCAGTGCATCTTTGATATGGAAATTTTGGGAACGGAATCGAGCAAACCACTCCTGGGCCTCACGTTCATTCAAGTGTCCTTACCGTAAACCAGTTTTACCTTTTCTATAGTAATAAAGCATCACATAGCGTATTTCTTCAGATATTTCACTCTTTTTCAAATCAATGTCAGTTTTTACACTAGCGACACAACTTTCTTCACACAAAATGTAGGCTTTAGGACTACACGGACTAGTGCTGCCAGATTTGTTGGAACCAATACCAAAAACCGCGGATACCTTTTGTCTCTAAATATAAAATACTAAAACCTAGATCCACACAAGATCCATACCATTACTAATCTCTCCAAAAGTACGACATCTACACACTGATCCAGAAGTTTCAGCTTTATTGTAATGAAGTGAATTTGATATGAACTGTTCTGCTGTAAAAAAATTTAAAAAGTTCAAATATAAAAAAATGACATTTGTGGGGCATACAACTTATGCCTTGCCACAGCTTACTTAATAAGTTGAATATTTGCAAAGCAATAGCTTTGAAATAACTAATTTATCAAAAACGGTCGCATGAAAGTGTCCAATTTACTATTTTTAGTCAATTCTTGATTAAATATACACGAAATTTGTTAAACTTAATTTCGATACTACATTAAATGAAGTGTAATTGGTTAAAAAACCAAATTGAATCTAAACCGTACATGAACGAAATCAATTACAAACACAATAAAAAACTTTACTTCACAACTTCGTTTACTACTTCGTATTAGGATGTAATTTTCGCCCATCTACTTAATACGAAATTAATCAAAACATTCTAATGATTTACTTGCAGAATGTGTTTAATCTAACACACAGCAACAGGCACACACAGCAACAGCCACACACAGCAACAGCCACACACATTCCAACTTAACACTCTCTCACAAAAATTAACAAGAATAAAATTAACTTTCAACACGACCACCACTTGGCATGTCATTTTAACATTTTCCAGAACTTGTTTTCTCTTCAAAAAATTTATTTGTATTTATGAAGTTTTTCATTTTCTGTTTTTTTTGTTTCTCATGAATATTTTGGTAAGGGCATGTCATGTTTTGGAGCTAGCACGAATACAAAAAAGGAAAGGAAAGGAAACACGTTAAACATGGCTGAAAACGAAAGCAAAACCGAGCAAGCGAAAAATAAAAAAAAACATATACAAAAACTTAGACAAAAGTACTAGTATCTGTGCCTCTCGGTTTGTGTTTCAATACAAACTCACACACTCATACAAATAAGTAGGTATGTATGTGTAGAATATAGAGTTCGGCTTACAAAAGATGACGATGGCGTGTTAAATGGCGGCGTGACGAGCATTTTGTGGCAATTTAATAATTTTCGTGTTATTTTTCTTATTCACTAACCGCACACAACATAACCAACAAACAAAAACACTCCCACACACACACACACACACACACACACACTGACACACGAGTATGTATGCTATTATGAATGTTTGCATAGATGTTTCTGTTAGTTTACTTATATGCATTCAACTACACTAGTTCCTCTACCACTACTACAACCACAATTGATTTTAATTTGCAGCTAAACGCGAACGTTTAGCATTTTGTGTGCGCGAGAAAACAACAAAAATTTATGCTGCCTCTAAAAAACAACAAAGAAGAGAAAATACAAAAAAAAAACAAAGGCGGATGTCAAAGTTTAACGACAGCTGTCAAAAGCACAATAACAACAAGAAAATGGCAAATACATGTATAATACACACACACACACACATATACACAAAACACATGCACATATACTTATTTATATATGAACTGAAGTTGCATAGCTGAAATTCCTGGAAATTATGTGAGTTCGCTTTCAATTGTGTGTGTGTGTACATGTGAGTGTGTGAGTTAGTGTTTTAAATGCGAGAGCAACATGAAAGCTCCACGATTTTGCACTTTAATGGTTTTTAGTATTATTTTTCAAGTATTTAAGTTGAAGTGAATAGTGTGTGGTAATAATTATTTAAAATACAAAATGGCCAACTAACACGTTAATTTTATTATATTTTTTGTTTTCTTTTATTTTTGCAACTTAATTAGAATAATATTAAAATACAATGAACCCATTTTCTTTAATTAAGATTAGGACAAAGTGAAACTTTTGCTCCTTTATAAAAATTCGATAAGATACAAAGGTTACTTAAGTAACTAAAGCAAACAAAAAAACTAAAGTTTATACGATCATGCATTAGCCTTGAACTTCACAATTGACAAAGTAATTAATTGCACTGTACGACAAATTGAGGGCGACAAAAAGTGATCGCATTTCAGTTTTTTACTTCACTTGTTCATTTTTTACTCATGGTACTTGTAAAACTAAGTTTACACATTTCGATGTTCAGTATCCTATAGTAAAATTTTATGAGTAATATTTTTCTACAACATATTTATTGACCATCTGTGGTCAACAGGGTAAAAATTAAATTTTTCTTGAAAAGCGCAAATAATACCCATAAGGGAAGGAGATAATGGATTAAAATGTTCCGAAAAAATGTTTTACATAAGGTGCTGAGCATATAAACGTTCTCTGATGCAAAATTAACCAAGATATCTTATGTTTTACTCTTGCTTCGGTAGAACATATACTCTAAAATTGGAACGATACAGAGAAGATTAGCATGGCCCCTGCGCAAAGATCACACGTATATGTTTTATTATATGATACCATTAATCATGTTCAGAAATGGGCAAACTTTAGGACCGTCATGTTTAGGCTAAAAACTGACTTTGCCACAGTACCCAGAAGCACTTCGGCTATCCGATTATTTTTTGAATGTCGCACAGTGTTATTATTGTTATGGAAGAAAAAACTAAACATTTTAAAGTCGAAATAAATAATGCGAAACTGAAAAAATATGCTTAGTTTTTTATTTTTGCAGTACGAGAAACATTCAATTGGCAAGTGTAATAAATTTAAATTTTTTTTACAACTAGGTGATGCGTTGAAACCGGTTAAATTTAAGAAAAATTAGTTATGGGATAGGACTGACAAGGAGAAAGTAAATTTCAAACGGAAATTTAAATAACACTGTCAATAAGACTGCCTTGATAAGAGTACCCATATTTATTTTATAATCAAACATTTTATAAACATTAAATTTTCGTCAAATAAAATCAGTCCAAATCCTGAAATACAATTGGGAAACTGTATATTATTATAAATGGTTTCAGGCAGTGTTCCATTGGTTTCCAAAATCTGAGAACCTGAAAAACAGCCGGTAAAATTTCTCAACCGACTCTTGCCAATCTTAAATATGACAGCCCCGAAGCAAAAACGAAGTGAAACTAGTAGGAAATCTATGATCGTTCTCACCCGATTTTTACACCTTTTCTGCATTTGATATTTACTGCATAACATTTTTTTTTTATAATCTTTCCTTTGCACAGTATTTTGAAATTTCACTGGTAGGCGTGACTTAAATTCTCAATGCAAATAATAATATTTCAAAGGTGTGCACCGAGTTTCGTTTAATTTGCATCGCTATTTCCTTTGATATTGCTATTTAAATCTTTCACTTGCATTTGGAGGTAGGCGTGATTTGATTGTAAAGTAATGCCAGTAACAATGTTTAGCATCAAGAAGTATGCTTTAACAACCAATGTCTGCTTACTTTCTGCATGCGTTAGACTAAATAAAATTAATTTTTGCTAATACAAATTAAGTATTAAAACTTTCAAATGCCTTAAAGTATGCTTAGTTATAATATAATAAAAGCTTATTCCTACATTTTTCATTTCCATATGAGTGCATAGAGCAAACTTTAAAAAATAAAGAAAAACGAAAAAATATAAATAAAAATATACATTTCGGCCATAAGCTATAAACAGAACAGTTAATTTCCTGCCCAAAAATATGCATTAAAATTTTAAATTAAATTTACACAGTTGCTGAATTGAAGTCTGAAGTAGCTTGAAGTAAACGAAATTTTTTTTTAAAAAATGTAAATTTATTTACATTATTGAAGTTTTTATTGAATTGTGAAGTAGCTTGAAGTAAACGAATTTCTTTTTTTAAAACATGTAAATTTATTTACATTATTGAAGTTTTTGTTAAAGTGTGAAGTAGCTTGAAGTAAACGAAATTTTTTTTTAAAAACTTTAAATTTATTTACATTATTATTATTAATATTACCTATTACTTATAACTGTTTTTTAGCTAAGCTATAGCTATAAAATAGAATTTACCTATCTAACATTTATTTATCATCTATAAATTTCAACTTAGTTTAAAAATATTTAATAATCATTTTAAAAAAATGTATAGGTACGTAAAAAATTATATAAACAATTTAAACTCCTGATCATGAATTTTAATAGAAGTCATTACTGATTACTTCCATTAAAAACTCATCTCACACTCAGTGGCCATATGTGATGAAGTAGGAAAGGTTAGGAGGGTCAACATAATTTTTATACTAGGGAAATCCCTTAATGCCAAAACTTTCTAGGCACTTCTTCCAATCCGTGAATCACTTCATATTCGCGCAGCTTCAAAATAGATTCCTCACGATCCACAGCACCACGACCCAAGTGCAGTGTAGTCAGAACCTGAATCAGAGGAAATCCTATTTTCTAACTCTTCGCTTATCTATTGCATTTAACACGAGTATCAATCGCCTTTTTGTTGTAGAAACCTAAGTTCGAGTACGACCGAACTTTATATACTTTACACAGCCTCTGAAATGAAACATTTTTTGCATGGATTAAATCTTTTAGCTATACAATTATTTTAACTGTTCCACTCGCTTCACTATTTCCTTAGGTATTGCTCTTTGAACATTTCACTTGTACGGAAAGTAGGGAGGACATGAAGCAGCTAAATGTTTCGGATCAACAGCCGAATATCTTGAATGTGAGCCAAGCCCCCTCAACATCGCATAACTATACTATTTGGGAGCCATTCAACATGCAACTGCCTCGACCTGGAACTTTATTTGTTTTAAAAAAATATATACTTGATTTAGCCATTATATTAATTATTATATTTTTTCTAACTATAAACTTGGGCCCAAGCTATTGGAAGCAAAAAAATTTAGCTAATAAATTTAGTAATAAAAATATGAAAGACATTTCTTACGTACCTAAAAGTGTACTACAAAATTTTAGTACATTTACTTAAAAAATTACTTAAATACCATTACAAAAAAAAAAAAAAAAAACAAATCTATGTACTTCTGCAAACAACTAATAAAAAAGAAATGAAATCATAACATGTGGCGCCAAAAAATATGCTTTTAAAAATGTTGTTTCTATTTCAACCCTTTCTGTTACTTACTACGTGTAGGTAGTGCATAAAGAGCAGAATGTTGCAGCCAAACAGCACAGCACACATGTTAGTAATTTCACGCGCAAACGACAAGGAGTAAAGCTGCTAATGACTTTTAAAGTACTTTTTATACATACCTACTTTTTTTCTTTACTCAGTTTGTTACATTTGCTATTTTTTCTGCTGCCTTTTTTTCGAGTGGAACTGTACAACCAGCATACTTCTACGTAGACTTGTACGTAGGTATAGTATGTAGTAGCAGAAAAAGTACCTTTTCTACTACAAAAAGTATTCATACATATACATATGTATAAGTATTCACACATGTATTGTATATACCTATGTATGTATGTATAGAATAGTTAGTAAAATTGGTGAGCCATTAGAGAAGGAAGGGAGAAGGTAGAGAGAAAAGGAAAGAAAAGCAAGAACCATTTAGCGACAACTTTAGTTTGTGGTGGTACCAAAAAATATGCAAAACTACGACTTTATTTTATTTGTGTATGCTGTAGAGTGTCTGGCTGTGTCTGTGTGTGTGTGTGTTGATTGTGTGTGTGTGTGTGTGCTGCTTTCAACTTAATAGGCTGCAATTTAGTGCGCGCTGCAAAGATTATATCGAAGGGGTGCAGCACTTGCATTTGTATTTTGTTTTTGGATTTATTTCGCTTATTTTTTTTTAATACTTTTTTATATTGACGTAAAAAATTACTTTGTAACACATGTGCACATGTGAATGATATTTTTTCTTTTTTTTTTTTTTTTGTTTATTGTAAATTTTTGTTTTGATAAATGTTTTACAAGCAGAGAAAGGGTTGGCAAGTTGAGTTGAGTTGCTAGTTAGAGTTTTTTGTTATTTTTATTCACTATAAAATTGTTGGTAATTAAGCAGAGACTGAAGAGACATTAAAATAGTTGAACATTTTTATTTTTTATTATTCCTGTGCGTTTGCTTGCACACTGCTTGCTTGTTACTTTGTATGCTGGCGCAAAAAGTTTATGACAAATTTGTTTGCTCTTATTTTTTCCCATTTTGTCACGTTTCTTTTCGTTTTTTTTTTTTGTTTATTATTTTAATATGTGGTAATAAATAAAGTTTATTGCCTAATACATTACTTAGATTAATCAAATATTTACTGCGTTTACTTTACGCTCTGTGGGAGTTCTAATTTTACTACCAAAATCCATATACCAGTATTATATAACCTTAGTCTAGTTTCAGTTGTGGAAATCCTACTTCTATTTTGCGCTCAAATGCCCGCATTTTTATTTCATTCAACACAAACCCAAACATTCAAATATCTTTTGAAGTAAATTTTTGTAAACATAAGTATTCAAAGTTTTCGACCACATACATAAGCCTTCAAAGACTACATTCTAAAAAAGAAAAAAAAAAAATATTTAGAAAGTTGAAAAATTTATTAATTAGCATTTCAGACGCAGCAAAATTTTCCGTTGCCTCATCGTTACTACTCTCAGTTGCACCCACATAGTGGAAGCTTTCCCACTCATACCACACAATCTACTTAAATTACTTCACTTCACAAATGAGCTTTATATTTGTGGTGCAGTAGAAGAACCAAAAAGAGAGAGAGAGAAAAAAGACACGTAACATTTTTCGTAAAGTGTAGTACATACATATAAATGTAAAAAGAGGCCACTTGAGCATGACTTATTTCGAAAACTTGCGGTCGACTGATGGTTGGTGGTATGCTACTTTCGGTAATAATGCGACAAGTCTTTGAAACACATGGTTATAAGAAACTTGCTGAATCTTAACCTGAGATTAGACTTTTGCCATTCTATCGACAATATCAAAGATTCTGTCGGAAGCGAACAATATCATCGAAAGAATATTCCAACCCATCCTCTTTCAAAAGATATTAAAGTGCAAATACCATAATTTTTGGCTCTGAAGAAGTCTTGGAGTTAAAAGAAGACCTAGCGAAAAGGAACTTCATGAATTAGCGCATTAAATGATTAATTTACTTCAAATAATATACTCCCACTAACTTCCTCTACATTGAGGGTGCCTTTAACAAAGATCGCAACGAATAGTTTGCGGGTCGACAATTGTTCTAGCGCTTGAATAATATCCATCCTGAGAGCAAGAATAAGTTATGTTAACTTTGGAAACAGCCAAGTTATATCACTTTTGCTCTGGTTCACATGCAGCCTGACTTGACGTTTCGTATAATGATTTCCATGACATCGACAGGCTCTAAACTTTGAAACATAGAGATATGTGACTGCCCACCTCTAGCAAGACTTAAAAACTTTGACAAACATTCCTCTGCGGTATAGAAGAAGAAGCTGACATCAAACTCAACATTCTACTCAAATTTTGTATTCTCACTAAAAGAGTTTGTAGATCTGACTGTGCGGCGCTATTTGGTTTCTCCATGTAAGTGGAGAAGCAACCACTTAAACTAACGTAACGTCAGGAACAAAAGGCATCTGGTATTTCATCATCTGGTATTATATCACCGAGATGCCTTCTGAAAGTATACATGTGTGTAGGACACTTTCTATCTGTCCAGTAGTCCCTACCACTTTCCTTGGTTTTGGTACAAATTTAAGAGCTTCGCTACCTTCCACGCACGAGTGTAAGGAATGGTACAGTTCCACCGTGTCATAGCCCCCATTATCACGATTAGCCGGCAATGCAAAAAAATCTAGCCTTTGTACTATCCAGAATCAGATAGAAAATAAAATTTTCGGTTCAAAGGTTCCTTTTAGTAAAGCATTCGAATTTCGGTCCGTAGTGACTCTATATTCTGAAGTTTGTTGACTTTTTTCGAAAGTTCATGATTAGAAGCAATTTTGACCTTCAGTGTCCAGAGTGGTTTTGACATTCAATGGCTTCAAGTATGGATTTTTCCAACAGCTTAAGCACAAGTTGATTATTGCTAAAATAAAAATGTTTGCATTTACAGGTTAATTTCTTTAAAAGAAATTGTACTTCGCTCGATTTGACCTTCATCTTCCCCATTCGTTATTCAACAGATACTGATTTTACTAAAAATAAAAATTTTTACGTTCAATTGTTAATTTTTAAAAGGAATTTAAGTTAGATCGTTTTGAACTTCATTTACCACAAACTATTCTTCAAAAGATTATATTTTCATGAAAGACTACTATAGGTTTCCCTATGAGTTAAGAGTTAAAGAGAGGAGAAAAGGTGTTGTGGGACAAGTAAGTTATATTTTACTTGTTCACTTTTAATAAACAAATCTTGTAGGTAAAATTTGTTACATAAGGCAAGGATATACAAAAATTATTGTTTTTTGGAAGATGATGCAGAGAAATCATGAGTTCAAGGTCGGAATCACTTGACGCTGGTGTTTGTGATTAGCATATCATAAAGACTCTGGATTTTGGTAGAGCTACTACACAAACATAAATGATGATTCAACGTTTGTAGCGTATCCAAATGCTTAACAAAGACCAAAAATAGTATGTCTTTTCTTTTTTCAATTGGTGTTTTTTGTCAAACTTCCGCTTATGAAACGCAAATAGACTTGACTAACCGACTACTCACTCAACTTATGTACAACTCATCCATCCATCCATTAGTTGTTCGCTCCATCCATCTACCAGTTACTTCATAATTCACTCAATTGTGAGTTGACGACGAACGAAGAATTTATTTTATGATTTTGATGATGAAGTTTTCTAATTCCTTTTTTTTCGCCTACTTGTACTAAAAGGGAACGAGGCCGCGCAGTTTTGCTTTTTGATGTTTTGAATTTCCTTTTTGATATTTCCAATGAAGTTGTTTTTTTTTTCGTTTAGTTGCGTTGAGTTTCTAAAGTGTCCACAGAGAAGGTGAAGAAAAAAATGAAACCACAAAAATAGTGCAAAAATATCAAAATATATTTTTCCAAAGTGTTCGCAAAAAAAAAAAAAAATTTAACTTTTCAACATAATTTTAAACAACACACACATTGATGCATACTCGCACACACATACATGTATACAATATCCGTTGCACTTAGAGAGCTAGCCTCTTAGTATTTTATCACTGCTAGTTAAATTTTTTCCTGCGACATATTTGTGGTTGCAAAAAAATGTGGCGCGTAATTTCTATTTATTTTATTTTTGCTTTATATACTTCATTCACATTTTTCATATTTTCAAGAATTTAATTAACATAATATTACAAAAACAACAAAATTACAACAACAACAACAAAACTCATACTGCTATATCAAAGGAAAAAATAAAGTTCCTTGGCTTTTTATTGCAAATTTTCTTTAGTATTGTATTGATGTTGTCGTTGTTGTTGTTGTTGTGTAAAGGAAGCAGCTAACAAAGAAGAAGTATGAAGTGAACTTGGAGGGTAACGTGGAAAAGGAGAAGGCGAAGGAGGAGCAATTGCAAATGGTTGGTGGTACCTTATGTCAAAGTCATTGAAATGCAGCGCATGCATAAACAATTGCTGCTTTATGTTTTCATTTGTGCTTGCTTTTTTTTTTTAATACTTGACAAAAAGGAGTAAAAATACTAAGGCTTGAGTTTGTAAGTACATATGTAAGAGTTTACTTTTTGTTTACGCTCTGTAAAAGAAAGTCCTTGAAAAGTTATTATAAGTTTCAATTAAAAGTGGCTTAAGCACTTTCTCCCTCTCTCTCTCTCTGTCTCTCTCTCTCTCTGTCTCTCTCTCTCTCTCTCTCTCTGGCACTCTTTCTCCCAGCCACTCTCTTCCACTACCGCACTTTCTCATTATATGAAAACGAAATTACCTAACACAAATGGTATTGCCATACCAGTTACTTATTTGTATACAAAACAAAAAGTAGATGATGGTATGTGTGTGTGTGTGTGTGTGATGTGATTCTGTGTGGTGCTGCTGGTCTCACTTTCTTCTTTTTGTACGATACAAAGCTAAACAGCCAGAGACGTAAAAGAGATGTTATTTGGAATGGTAGCAATGGCATTTTGTTGCTGATGTTGATCCTCATATATCAAAAGTTATGCATCTAACGCATTCAAATTAATTTCTATATTATAAAACAACATTCACATCAATTATGAGATTTTATAAGATATTTTGGTTTAGGTTTTACTTATACATACAACGTGCTAAAGCATTTACTACATACGAGTATCTATAATAATTATAGTGTAAGAAATTCTTGTGGAAAGGTCAAGGACATGCATGCATGCATGGACATGTACACTACTTTAAACCTTAATTACTTTGAGATGCTGCTTCCAGCAATGCATTTACCTCATACTGGAGAATAAAGTACTTACTTAATATGTAATATAAATACTTATACAAGGTCCGCACGCGATATGATGTGGAAACTGTCCAAATGAATGAGTTCCATATACAGCAGAGCATTTGATGTACAATGTCAAGGCTTGATTACGCATACGTAGCACAACGTAACGTAGCGTAACATAAACAATATGTTTAAGATAGAACTCTTCGCTGAGTTGCGATTTCGATAATCACTTGCTCATTTTACTGCTCATTTAATAGGTCGATATGTGACATTTGGCAAAGTTAGGATACGCTACGTTGGCAATCAAACCTTAACACAGTTGGAAAAATATATAGGATATAAGTAAAAATTATTTAAATACTCTTTTTTTTGTTTGGAAATGAGTTTGTTAAGAAAAATGGTAAGAACATAAGCAGACCAAGATTGATAGAAACAAAGAACAGCAAACAACATGTGCGTTTAACGCACATACACTTAACTTCACTTAAATGTAGCTGCACTTGCAAGATTCTAATTGACTTATTTTAGTTCTATTCTTACTACTTTTTTATTTAATTAAGAAGCATAAATTTACTGACTGAGATTAAGTTAAAAGATAAATGAGGGCAAGAGATCTTTCTGGTTTTTGGAATACATACTATGTTGTTGGTGTATTAAAATTATGTGAGCGACAAGAAAAGGCGAAAGCACTCCTACAATTATACGCGACTAAGGTCCTAACCCGTGCTGGTTAACGAGTTAATCTTTCTCGCATTAAATCGGTTATCAAGAGTGTACTAAATCTGACTAAAGTGTACTGAAAATGATATACTGGAATTTAAAATGTTTTATTTAATTGGTTTCATCACAGCTATTATGTAATAGCTAGTAGGAAACTAAGTTCGGTCGCGGCCGAACTTTATACATCCTACATTTTTTTATCATCCTTCACTATACCAAAATTCTTTTGTAATTGTACCATTTGTTTCTTATATATCCTTATATTATCCTTCAGTGGTCGCTGTGGCGTAGTGGTAGTGCGTTGGACTGCTACGCAGAGTGTCCGGGGTTCGAATCTCGGCACAGGCAAAATCAAAAAGTAGAAAAAATAATTTTTCTACACGGCACCACCTCTTGGCAGGCAATGGCAAACCTACAAGAGTAAAAATTGCTATGAAAAGCTTTTCACTTCGCCGTTCGGATTCGGCATTAAACTGTAGGTCCCTTCCATTCATGTACAAATATAACCCGCACAACATGAGTGGATGCGAAAAGCTCGGCCTAGGCCCTCCATGGGCTGTTGTGCCATTAAAAGTAAGTAAGTATTATCCTTTGTAGATATCACTTGTATAGAAGGTAGGCGTCGTGACGCTGTGAGATAGTTGGTAGTGGTCTGCTACACAGAGTGTCCGGAACTCAAATCACGGTACAAGCAAAATCAAAAAGTACAGAAAATATATTTCTATTCGGTACTATTCTTGGCAGGCAATGGCAAACCTAATAACAAGAATGAAAACTGCCATTTCACTTCGCCGTTCGGATTCGGCATAAAACTGTGGATTCCTTCCTGTCATGTACAAATATAACACGCACATCATGAGATGATGTGAAAAGCTCTGCCTAAACTCTCCATGGGCTGTTGTGCCATCGTGCCATCAAAAAAGAAGAAAAAAAAGAAGATCATAAGTGGGTTCCATTTGTTTCATTATTATGCCCTTTGAATATTTAACTTGGGGAAGTGGGACTTTTTACTCTTTATTGTAAAACTTATTCAAGAGACTATTTCAATGAAGCATACATAATTTGGATAAATTTTATTTTTTTAGATTTTTCTACAATATAATTTTATTTTTTTTATTTTTACTAGTATAGGAGGTACCAAGCTATTTTGGCCGAATTTCCCAATTTCAGAATATAGCTTGTTCCTCATTATAAGAATTGCCTGTACAAACAATGTACGGACATAGATAAATCGACTCGATTATGCACTCTAATCATTTCATAAGCCTACAATATAAGGGTTGATTTTTTTATTACTTGGTTTTTGACGTTTATATTTCTGACAGCTTACGCGTGATTCTTGACATGTGTCAAAGTAAAAAATGCTCAGTTTGGTTTGCCATTTCATCATGAATAGACTTACGCCTGCGCAACGTTTGCAAATAATTGACTTTTATTATCAAAATTCGTGCTCTGTGAAAAATGTGTTTCGCAAGCTACGTCCATTTTATGGTCGTCATAATCGACCCACAGAGCAGCTCATTGTGACCAAATTTCGCACCAGTTTCTCTTTATTGTTCGTACCGAAGAGAGAATATTGCAACCTACCACAACGTCGAATTTTTGGTGAATGGGCCTTAGGAAAGCTGGATCCGTTTTTTTATCGCAAAATTGTTTTCAACGACGAGACTAATTTTTGGCTCAATGGATACGTGAATAAGCAGAATTGCCACATTTTGAGTGAAGACCAAAGCCAAAGACAATTCAGCAGCTACCAATGCATCCCGTAAAATGCACTGTTTGGTGTGGTTTATGTGCAGGCGGCATCAATGGGCAGTACTTCTTTAAAGACGGTCAATGGGGAAAGACGGTGTCAGTCACATGCCACACTGCACACGAAACCATGCACGTTTTGGTGCAGTTGATTGGCCACCAAGATCGTGTGATTTGACCCCGTTAGACTATGTTTTTTGGGGCTGTGTAAGTCTCTTGTCTTCTTTTTTTTTATATTTACACATTCAACACACAGGGTCAGAGAATGAATAAGGGAATGCAATAACACAGGGCACCAATAAAGAGATATACAGCCATTGTGGCAATTGTTATTTATGCCTTTGCCACAATGAACTTCAGTTTATCAGTGTCGAATATGACCGCATGTAGCGCCAAAGGCCGAGCTTTTCGCATCCACTCATGTTGTGCGTGTTATATTTGTACATGAATGGAAGGGACCTACAGTTTTATGCCGAATCCGAACGGAGAAGAGATAAGCTTTTCATAGGCAATTTTTACTCTTCTAGGTTTGCCATTGCCTGCCAAGAGGTGGTCCCCGGACCCTCTGCGTAACAGTCCAACGCACTACCGCTACGCTACAGCGACCACATAGGAACAAGCCAGACACGATTCCTGTTTTGGAAGCCAACATTGAACGCGTCATTGGTGAGATTCCGGCCGAAATGTGTGAAAAAGTGTGCCAAAATTTGACCTTCAGAATGGACCACTTGAAGCGTAGCCGCGGGCAACATTTAAATGAAATTATCTGTAAAAAGTAAAATTCCATTCCATTTCTGTGTTTGTTTTTAATTATCAAAAACCAAGCTCTTAAAAAATCACCCTTTATATGAAAATTGGAGTCTACATTTTGTCATATTTACATATTACTTGTTAAAGCAAAATTTTTTCTAAATTTGCCTATCTACCTTTAATTCTTCATTTCCTTTCGGAACTATAAAAAAATTGTAATACAGGTAAGGATTTATGATTCGATATATATATGAGTTTAAGCCACCCTAATGGCCCTCTCCTTTTTGATTATTTTCTATTCTTTTTCTTTTCTGTTTCTATTCTTTCTTTCCTGTTCCTACCTTTTCTACTTCTTCATATATAACTTTCCTTTCGAATACCCATAACCGTACGGTCTATCCCAGCTCCTTATCTATTGTAATTTTCCATTTTTTTTTTGCTCTTTTCATTTTCAATAAAGTATATTGTAAAATTTCATTTCCCGGTGTTTCATTTTACTCCACTCAAATTACCCCCCTCGAACTCTCCTTCCATCAAGCCACAGAGCTTAAACAATATGTATGCTCGTAGAACTTTCAGCATCTGGCTTACACTTGTTGTTTAATTTTCATATGTTCCCAATAATCCAGTGGTATATTTTGAATCATCAAAGTGTCCTGACAAAGAACAATCGTATTGACAAATCCTTCAATGGTCCAACTTAGACCTAAGATTTTTTCACATTAAGTAATTGGATAACACATCAATTCGAATACTTTCAGTAGCATACACATTGCCAGATAAAGAGAGAGAGAGAGCGAAAATTAAAGAGAATACTTATTCTAGTTGGCGTAGGAACCTAAACTGAAATTTTCACAAAATAAAGCTTCTTCCGTCATCTAAATCAGCATTCAGACTACAACATTTTTGCGTAAGTTTTCCCACCGATTTCTCTTTTTTTGAAGAGGAAAGAAGACAAGAGTTAACGGGTACAAAATATTTATACCAGGGATTTTAGAATGATCTTCTAGTGGTTCCTTACAATATTTTCTATGTTT
Organism: Palloptera scutellata; assembly: GCA_958295655.1. Taxonomy (NCBI): domain Eukaryota; kingdom Metazoa; phylum Arthropoda; class Insecta; order Diptera; family Pallopteridae; genus Palloptera; species Palloptera scutellata. The sequence goes on from OY282449.1 coordinate 48,907,690, forward strand.
TCGATAAAGCGGTAAAAAAATTAACTGCAATCATCAGAGTTATAAAAAATGAAAAGAGCAAACATAAAAATAATATAAAATTAATAGTTGAAAATTACAGCGGCAACTCGTTCTCACATAGAACAGTGCTAAGTACATAAAAGGAAATGTAAAATCGCCAAAATAGCGTCATGTCTCTATGGAATCTATCGAAAGCCCGTAGTGCTCCTCGAAATACCCATCTGACATATGAAAAATTGTGAGTTATGAAATAGTTTCGGTGAATTAAAATCGCAACTACTTATCGTTTAATTCTCCAAGTGTCTCACAAATATCACTAAAGACCAATGTTGTTTTCAGAAATGAACAGCGGAAGTCTTCATGACTTCACTAAAGTCGATCTGTAGAAGCGATTTAAAACCTGTTACCTGCATCATAATCCTAATCAGTTTTGGTATGTATTGAACTTTGCTTAGCTTGTACAATTTGGGAGTCTAAATCAATTTAGCATATGTTCATTTTACCTGCCCAAATACATATCCATACACATTTCTTAACCATATTCCAAATTTGTACCACTCGACTAGTCACAGTTGGCAAAGTTGTCGACTATCGAATATAAAATTTTATAACTTTGTACGTCTATCAAACTTTATTAATACCCCATAATGAAATATCCCTTAATGAATTTCTGATTATGACCCTAAAAATTAATACATAAAAATGCAGATGAGTAATTTATGATAAGTATGGCAGCATGACTATCACCGAGAAATTAAATGTGATGTAAAACATTCAAAAAAAGTAATCCTCTGCCATCGCTGATACGCTCACCTACATGTATACTTTGCATTAATGGCAGTGTCAATGTTCTAGAAGAACAACAAAAACAATTTTAACTCATACTTACTACAAGCATTCTGACGCCCCCTTCTCACCATTATCTACATACCTAAAGCAAATAAGAATAACAAGAACGAAATCAAAATTCAATTGAATATTTCATAAGCTGCCAACAAACAAAGGGGTGAAAGCATTTAAGACCACAATCACTACATGAACTGCTGCTGCCACTGCTGCTACTGCTGCCACTGCTGCTACATATGTACATACCATACATGCACTTCAAAACTTTGGATAGAAAACTGAATACGAAATTTTGTTGCCAGCGTGTGGCTCTTAAGATCGCAAACAGACAAGCGCAAAAACAAAAACAACAACAACAACGAAAAGAAGCAAGTTGTGTGGCTAAAATGCCAAATATAGTTTTCTGTGTCTGTTCAACTCTTTGGCTGTTTGTGCATGTAGTAGCAATTGCTTGTACATGAAACTTTGCTGCTACAAATGACTTTGCTGCTGCTTCACTTTCATTGTTATTGTAACTATGTATTGTACTATGTAGTTGTTATTATTGTTTTTTTGTTACCTTGTTTTCTTGTTGTAATGATGACACTGATAATGGTTGTGAACTATGCTTGCTTTATTACATGCAAAAACCAAATCACGAAATGTAAAACAATAACAGCAGCAGCAGCAGCAGCAGCAGCATGTATAAAAAAATAAAAATAATATTAAAAAAACATAATGGTAAATTTTTGGATGAAAAGAAAGTTAAAAGTGGCACTTGACTACAACACACACATCCTCCGTTTGGTAATGCCTTCAGTTTAGCTGAGCATGAAGCATGGATTTCCAACACGATTTTTCTCTCTACCAACCTTTACATAGAATTCTGAATGTTTGAATTGTAATGGGCGTTTATTTAGTTGCATACAAGTATGTAGCTAGCATGTTGAAGTTAAAAGTCAAAACTACTTTATACTGGCAAATAGACAAAGCGCACACACACACAAGCAATCACACAGACCGATCCACAGACGGATAGACAGACCACCACAGAACGAAATAGATAAACGACAGGTAGTGAAAAGGTTTTGACTTTTTTGGATTGTGTAGGAGGTAACCACAAAATTTGATATGCAATTTGAAATTTTTTGGTATTTAGCCAAAATAATAGAATTTTTTTCCTATCTTATGACTTAAGAGAAGGGAGTATCAAATAATAGCAAAAACAATAATAAGAATGAGAAAAAAATCAAAAATAAGAACTGAGAACAATTGAATTTGGCAGTTGGAAAGTGAAAAGCATGCAGGCAACTTTTAGGCGGTTACTTTCATTTTAGCATAAAATATCAATTTGTCTACTTCGAAGGTAAATACCTAATAATAAAACGAAATTCAAAAACGAACTGAATTGAACTCATTATAAACTGATAGCAGTGAGGAAAAAATTATAACAAATACTTTGGTTTGGCGAAAAAAAGAAACAAAAAAAAAATGATTTGCATTTACCAAAAACACTATCACATACATTGGATTAGTATGGAGGAATTTTAAAGTTGAAAGGGTCATTCACTTTTTCGAAGATTTTAAAGAAAAGAAATATTTTTTTTTTAAATAAAAAGCTTTTCATTTTAATGTGTGATTTGAAAGTAATATGTGTAATAACTTAGGTTTTATGGCTAACTTCCAAATGGCACTTTACTTTAAAATGAATGTCATTAGGAAAAAAGTAATGCAAATTTTTTTTTCCTCATATCTTTTAAAATATTAAAATCAATCCATTCTAAAAACTTAAAATCAATCCATCCTAATATGTATATACAAAGTATTAGTGCTGAAGAAAATACAAAAATACAAAGTCATAAGTTATTCATTAAATCATTATATGCTTGGCATATCCTTGCAAACAATAGAGTATCACTTACAGAAATGTGGTTACTAACAACAACAACAAAACGACCAAGTAGCTATGTATACTAATAACTCATTGTTGGCATAAGAATGAAAGCCGTCCCTTTTTTGCTTTCAAAACATAAACCTTTCTTAATCATTTTATATGAGCGATACTCACGCATACATACATATACGGGTGTACTATACCTACCCCTGCAAGTGGGCGCCCTTATTTCTTTTTTTTATATTACAACAACTTTTTCTACCACTACACCAGCTTTTCCAACCTTAAGTATAAGTCAAAAGGTAAAATGCTTTTGTGTTAAACATTTGAAAGTACTATCCTCCTTTAAGAAGAACGAAGAAAAGGTCAACACATAAGCTCACCCTTATACCTACTTTTGAGTTGTTAGCTGCGGTAAAGAGTGGTACAAAATAAAAAGAATAAAAAACAAACAGTGAAAGAGTGAAAACGGAAGTAGTGGCAAAAACGTGAAGGTAAAATAAAACTCTTAAGCATATTGTTATGTTTAATGTTCCTACGCATACATACACATTTTCTTATGCATTCATTTACTGATACCAGCTGCTTTAGTATTTTCATAGAAAATTAGAAAGCGTTTAAGAGGTTTTCAATATTTTATGAGTACCACTTAATAGCAGCAAACATATACACAGACATAAGTACATATTTATTAGGACCTAGTAGTATGTGTTTGTTGTTCAGTTGAAGATATTTTCAAGTAGGTTCAGAAAAATGTACTTCAGAATATTGTTGGCTAGCTAAAAATTTTATAAAGGTATTATATGCGAAACACTTCACTTCGCCGTTCGGATTCGGCATTAAACTGTAGGTCCCTTCCATTCATGTACCAATATAACACGCACAACATGAGTGGATGCGAAAAGCTCGGCCTAGGCCCTCCATGGGCTGTTGTGCCATTGAAAGTAAAAAGTAAGTTATATGCGAAAATAGCAAAAAATGTTTGAAAGAAAATTAAAGAAGATTTGTAAAAAATTAACACAAAAAATTAAATAGAAATTCTTTGCAATTTTCAAAACTAAACATTCCGATTTGATCCAGAAAGTTCGATGTTTTGTTAATAAAATCTAAGAGTAGATTATTGATTACTCAACTGAAAGCCAAAGTATAAGCGGCTGGTGATCTTATTATCAGATTGCCAATTAGCTATTAAAATCTCGGCTTTCTATGAAATTTTCTGGCCTACGACAATCTAAACCCAACTAAATACTTAAGTTAACTACCAAATTGAGTTCTAATTGGCTCAATAAACTCCGAAATGAGAATTGAAAGAAAGCTGACTTTCTCAATTGAGGCAAAGATTGGATGAAAAAACCACACAGAATTTCCACTTTTCTTTCTATTAGACCGAAACAGCAAAAATATTTTTAAAATTTTTCCAGAAACTATTATGTGAAGGAAAACGAAAGAAAGAAAAATTAAGCTAATAATTAAGCCGCTGGGTCAACTAATGCTATTACAACTTGCTAGGAGCCCAAAGTTCTCAATTACCAGGACAGTTAACAGGTAAAGAAGAGCTACAGCGAACCACTGAGGGCTTAGCGTGATAATGGGGAATATATCGCAGCAGAACTTTTGTTTCTCCTAAATTTGTGAAGCTAATATGAGTAACACATTTTATTATAACTATTAACAAACTAACGGGTTCTTATACCGCAATCAATAGGATGGAGATAGTTCGCCCTATTCTGTCTGCTAGAAGCAGGAAAACTGCAAGATGAATGGAGGAGAAAGATAGCAAATATCAAAAGATTGATTGATAGGCACTACTGGACGGCAGCAAAATGAAATGTCTGATCAAGAATAGAGACTCAATGATAGCCTGATGCCCTAACAACAAGAAACATGAAAGCCGCAAGACTCTCGGAGCACGAAGGTAACAAAGCTGCATCAAAACAATGGAATGGAAATGGATAAGGATTACTGGGCGGACGGAAAAAGCCCTGCTCTTATGCACACTCGTTAAAGATTTTTGGGTGAGCATAAAATAAAAGATGTGAATTTGAACTTTGTAGAAGTAGAACAAATACTAAAATTTGTACCTGCTTATGGAAGTACCTAATGTCTTTAAATCTTACTTATATATACTTCCACTTTCTATCCACCATCTTAATCTGATTTTGGCTATTTGCAATCATCCTTATTGTTTTTGTTGGTTCGTTAATTAAGAGGAGTGAAATGACCTTTACTTTGATATATTTGGTGATATACGTGAAAGCCATAAAGCCAATCAGCATTGATTTGTGGAAAAAGTTAATTATCACAGTTTTGCAAAGCTTGTGATATATTATTGGCTTTAGTAATACACTATATTAACCTGAGCTTGGTTGATATTAGCTACTAAATATTGCACTAAAGTCTTCGATAGTGAATTTGGATGTAATTTTTCATGGTTTCCCATGGCTTGTTATAAAATCGATATAATTTTTCCGGAAAGCTTAAATTTTTTTTTACCCATCCATGCTCTCCTTATTTTCGATACTTTTCACAGTGACAACTTGTGTGTAGTTTCGTTCTTAATTTGACATTACATGTTTCTCGATAATAAAGTATTCGAAAGACGTGTATTGATTTAACTCAAGGTTCTGCTATTGAAATCAATCGCATAGCTAAACTGAGAAATGCACTTTCAAATAACAACTTCTTTATAACTTCTTGCTGTTACTTCTTATTTACCTATGTACTAAAGCATGTGCAGCAAAAGTAACCACAAAATTAACTTCCAACTTCTAAATCGTTTAAGACTCTATGAACTTAACGTTAACATCTGAATGTAAATCTCTTTTAGCAATTAACATATTAAGCACCAGATTAGCACCACATTTGCACCACCCAAAAATGAGTAAAAAATTATACCAGCGTAAAAAGACACAAATACTTCAACAAGCACACATGTGAAGAGAGAAATGCATTTAATGCATATACAGGCAGCTCCCTCACTCCCTTTCTTTCACTTTGTGTTGGCATTGCTGTAATTTCGAGGAGCCTTGTGCGTGAAATGCAACATATGTCAGCTTAAGGATAATACAGACATGCTAAATGTATGCAAATTAATGTAGGTTAGTATAATTCCTTGTTGAGCTGAATACTGAATGTATAGGCATACAAGATAATAGATAATGTATTGAATGTATAGTACACAGTTCAACACATTTTCCGACCTGAACCCGGCCAATTTAGGTCGAAAGTATTGGTATAGAGTAACAAAACACTCAACGGGTTTTGTAAGCTTAAGTAGTTTCCTTTTAAAAAATATAGCTCTTCAAAGTTTGTGGTATTCAATGATTTTTTACTATCAGCTTTTCGCTCGTAACTTGTACCATAAACTGTTCAATATTTTCTGTTACTGTCTCCACTTAAATTGTAGCTAATAATCGGATAAGCAAATTCTGTGAACAAACACACAGACCTAATAACAGCAGTATCAATGCTTTGGCTAATTACAACAACCATGTATCTTCATCTGCTTGCTTAGAAAAACTCGAATCGTGTTCTCCGATTTTTCATATGCTGTACTAGTACCAGCAATAACAATCTTTTGTGCCAGTTGGTAAGGTGAAGTGCAGTCAAGTCCCCCTGAAACTGGCATTATTGTCGGTGTTGATGCTGGCTCCAAGATAAACGAAATACTTATGTAATTGGCAACTTTACTTACTTACTTTAAATGGCACAACAGCCCATGGAGGGCCTAGGCCGAGCTTTTCGCATCCACTCATGTTGTTCGTGTTATATTTGTACATGAATGGAAGGGACCTACAGTTTAAAGCCGAATCCGAACGGCGAAGTGAAGAGCTTTTCATAGCAATTTTTATTCTTGAAGGTTTGCCATTGCCTGCCAAGAGGTGGTGCCCTGTAGAAAAATTATTTTTTTTACTTTTTAACTTTTTGATTTTGCCTGTGCCGAGATTTGAACCCCGGACACTCTGCGCAGCAGTCCAACGCATTACCACTACGCCACAGCGACATGTATTTGGCAACAGTTTCCCCATACGCACCGCGACTCTTTGTTTACTGCCAATGATATCAATATCATCAGCGTATGCTAGCAGCATGACACTCTTATAGGAAATAGTGCAGCTCGTGATACGAGGTGTACAAGTATTAAACCGATACTTTTTTTTTAAGAAAATACACGATTTATTAAGAAAAATGGTTATACATTCAATCTCCAAAGTAATGGCCATTGCTAGCTACACATTTTTCCATCTCTCTTGCAATTTGTGAATGCCTCGCCAAAAAAACTGTTCGTTTTTTGATTCAAACCATCGAGCCATTTTTTCACATTTTTGTACGAATCGAAGTGCTTCTCAGCAAGTGCGTGCCCCATTGATGAAAATAAGTGGTAGTCAGATGGAGCCAATTCTGGTGAATAAGCCGAATGGGGGAGGGATTCCCAGCTGTACGAATCTACCAATTCCCGAGTCTGTTTTGTTCGATGTGATGGTGCATTGTCATTTGTGTTGCTTGATATTCTGGAAGTTTTCGGCACAAAGCACTATTCAAATCGGCAAATTGTTGTTGGTAGCGTTGACCAGTAACTGTTTCACCTGGTTTCAGAAGGTCAAATCAGATAACACCTCGCTGATCCCAGAAAACATAGAGCATTGCCTTCTTTCCGAAGCGATTTGGCTTAACTGTCGATTTGGCCGGTGTATCGGGATTAACATATGATCGTTTACATTTGGTATTCTCGAAATAGATCCATTTTTCATCGCCAGTAACAGTTCGATGACGATATGAATTTCTTTTGTGCCTGGCGAGAAACATTTCACAGACAGTTTTTCGATTTTCTTGCTGTCCTTCAGCCTTTCAGTCAATTCATGCGGCACCCATCTTCCCATCTTCCCGCCTTCAAAATCAATCCCATGGCTTTTAAACGTTGAGAAATGCATTGTTGAGTCACATTTAATTATTCTGCAAGTTGTTCTTGCGTTTGACCATCATCCTCATCCTCATCCAGTAAAGGTTGCAATTCGGCATCTTTAAACTTTTTCGGTGGTCTTCCACGTTCTTCGTTTCTTACATCAAAATCGCCTTTTTTAAACTTATTGAACCAGTCGTTGCACTGTGTTTTGTTTAGAGCTTGCTGGCCGTAAGCTTCCACAAGCATTCGATGAGAATGAAACTTGATTGTTTATGAACTGAATATTGTTGACAGAACTAAATGCGAAGAAATGGCGTCAATGATTTGCTTTGACAGAGCGTATAGTTTTACCTAGCGACACAGAGATTTCATACTTGTACACCTGGTATATACGAGATTAAGTTAGCTTATCCCACGACAGTTACGGTAGTTGGCGCAGATATTGGCATTACCTTTCTTGTAGATAGGACAGATTACGTCGAGATTCCAATCACTTGGTATGCTTTAATCCGACCATATTCTACATAGAAGCTCGTGCATGCGTTTTGTGAGCTCTTCACCTGTAGACTTTAACAACTCAGCAGGCAGGCAATCTGCACCTGCAACTCAGACCTCCCCATAGTCGGATGGTGATACTTCACCGCCGTCAATGATTGGGGTTTCCGGAGCAGATTCCGCAGTGGCCGGATTATTGCCGTCATCGCCATTTAGCAACTGCGAGATGTGCTACCTCCGTAAGTCAGTCGTCTTATTCTTTCGAAATATTTTCTTTTGTCTTCTCTTTTCTTGCGCCTGAACAGACGTTTCTCCTCCCTCCTAAACTCTTTCGATCGCTCCTCAGCAGCTCGCGCTGCAATTGACTGCAGGGTGGCTCTATACTGATGTTTTTCGTATTAGTAGTATGGCGCCACTCTTGGTAGTACCACAAATTTCTCCGTTAACGGTGATAGCTTAGCACCTCTTCGGCGGCTGTATGCATAGAGTAGCAATTGAGATCCACTGCGCGCATATATTTTCACGCTGGGGCATGTTTTGCGATATGATGTGTGAGAGTCGATTGGCGAAGGCTTCGGCGTGAATCGCGAGACTAGGTGACGCACTCTTTTCTCAATGGTAAATCCAACACCAATATATCACCGAATGCTCTTCTGGTGCAACCCTGTCCCGTCCAATGCATTTCCTGTATAAAGGTGATGTCAGCTGATGTCATCTCTCGAGGGGATTTACCAGCTGAATAGAGGCACGTTCCCTGTAGATAGTTCGGACATTCAAACTCCATATCCGTAAATCATTTCCCTTTGGGCGTTTGTGGGGGGTCATCAAAATTAGGGGGTTTCCTTATCCGAGGGTATGTTGATAATTCATTTGAATTGTTTTTAACGTGGTGGGTACCAAGCGCAAATCACAACAGTTGATTGAAGATCACGGGATGTTTTAAATCCTTAAATGATTGCAAAAACTATCAAGAAAACGCACTCAAAGCCTATAACGTATGCACTCGTCCCTAAGGATGGATTATTTATTTGGTTCACCGGTGACTCATCGTCAATGTGTTCAATGAGTACACTTACATTTTGCCCATAAATTTTACACGATCTCATCTGCTTGCTGTATATTCTCAATTCCAATGTTCACTGAGACCTTATCGGCGTCTAATAACATTGTAGAGACATTGGAATCGAGAATATTGCTCAAAACCAACTATGACGGTAATTAATTGTCAGTTTTTTTATTTAGAAGAAAGTATCTTTTTGTTGATCAGTACTGCGCATATATTATTTCATAATAAAGATTAATTGTGGATTTCCTAGAATTACAAGATTTATATACATATCATACACATAAAGTTGGACCACTACTTTATACTTATATTTAAATTAATATACCAAAAAAAAAATTAATTCAACTTGGTATCCCTAACAGCAGACCGTGAAAATAGAAATAAATCTAAATTGATAGAAATTTAACGCGAGAAACCGGTTCCTCTGAAACTCTGTGCCGTTTCACACAATGAAATGCATTTTAATTTTGACAGCGGGTAACTGAATGTAAATGTCACGTTATCCGACTATTTTTTTTTTTTTTTTTTTAAAATAAACTCCTTAAAACTCCAATATTTGAAACTTAAAAATTTAAAGATTGTTTTTATTGTACTCACTTGCTATGTGCTCGTTATGAAAGGCCAACATTTGGGCGTAGTCTTCTTTTACAACTTTCGGTGCTATGAAAAGCCAAAAAAAAATTCCAAAACAAACGAAAAAATTAATTCATATATTCACCACAACGGTAGGAACAATCAGGAAAAGAAAACAACAAAAAACACAAATGTGTCCACCTGTCAGTTGATTTCCTTTTCGCAAATTCTTTCCTTTAATGCACTTTTCCTCGCGGCGTGGAAATGGGGGAGAGAGAAACACACGGAGAGACCGAAAAAGAACACCTGCAACGAGAATAAATAGAGAAAGAAGTTTTAGAGAAAAAATTTCATAAAATTTGCTTAAAATGGGAAAAAATTTTTGTTTTAAACAGTTTAAAAAATTCGCATTTACTTATTTTTTGCATTACAGTTCAAAAAAGAAAAATAATATTGTAATGAAATGCAACCGTTTTCTTTTGCTGTTGCTTTCTTTTTATTTTTTTGTTAGCGTGAACAATTTGAGATATGAGTGCAACTTTGTTGCCTGTCAACATTAGACGTAGTTAAACAAAAAAATTCAACGAAATAAAAGAAGAGCAGCGCCACACACCCACACGCTGAAGGAGAGTTAAAAAAAAAACAACGTTCTCGTGTGTGTGCTCGCTCTCAAAAAAATTACTTCGGCAAGGATTTTCTTAGACAAATAAAGATACTCAGCACCCAAAAACAAAAACAAAATAACAATAAAAACAACAGGATAATGCACGAAACTTGTTTTTATTCGTATATGTCGACAAAGGATTAGCTTCACACCACGGTGAGAAAAAGAGCTTCAGAGTAACACACGCAAAAGAATGTGATATATGAAACAAATTAACATGAGCAGAGAGTTACAGTTAGTGGGTAAGTTTAAGAGAGAAAGAGAGAAAGGGATTTATGTAAATAATAACCCAGGGTTTTAGATTTTTAACTTTACATTTTTTGGAATAATCTTTACTGGAATTCTGTGAAGACTGTGCGCTTCATATAGAAATTAACAGTTTATCATGCAATTCCGACAAAATTTGGCAATTGGTTGTCTATTTATTTATATAGCGGCGGAGGTCATAAGCTATACTTATGTACTTCTCCCATACAACCCAATAGGTATTTCCCCGAAAATATTTACACTACAGTACTGATATCTCATTATAGGATATCTTAGGAAATATTTCTGGTTTGATACTAAGATTCAATATGAATTATCATTTATCAAAGTCTTCCTGTTGAAAAATAAGAAGTAGACTTGGAAAAGTAGGCGTGGCACTTTCCATACAAGCCTAATGCTTTTTTGGTTGCAACTTCTTAAATACTAAGGACGTTTGTTGACCTTACTACAGGGATTTCAGTGACCCTCGCTCTCCATACGAGACTATACCGATGCCTCATGTTTTTGTATTTTTAATATTTTGGCTGTATTTTTTTTTTTTCGATGTTTAATACAAATTTTTTATGCCATGATTACCAAGTGGTACATTTTCACGCGAAGTTTCAGGGAGTTTGTAACAAAAGTTAAAAAAAAAAATTTTTTAAATCTTTGAGGCTGAGGCATTTTAGCTGAGTTGGTTTTTCCAGTACAGACGTAACGAGATTTCTGCTCTCACGTAATCCAAAGCAAACTATTATGATTGTGCAAATATAAGCCTTAAGTTCTTTGAAGTTTACCCTTTTAGAATCGTTTTTCTATTACATATACAAGGCGATAAAAGATGATAGTGACAAAACGGAAATAGTCACGGAAATGAAGGGCAGCGCCCTCTATCAATCAAGTAGGAAACAATTTAATATGCGTATACCTATATACACAAAAATGATGGGCAGAACATACGAATCAACAATGCACCCTCTATCAATCGATAGAGGAGCCCCCTATCCCTTAATCAATTGATAGAGAGCGCTTATGCGCGTATAATTCATACTCGAATTCCTACACAGGGAATTTTACATTTCAAACAAAAATCGTTAAAAATTTCTAGAGTTGAAAGAAAGAGCGAGTATAGATTAAAAAAAAAAAAAACAAACGGAGGCACAAAAAAATGACGATTGTGTTACGAAAAAATCTCCAGCAAAAACTACGACTCAAAGACAGCGAGAATCGTTAAAAATTTCTAGAGCTGAAAGAATGAGCGAGTATAGACTAAAAAAAAACACATAATCGTGAGGCACAAACAAATGGCGATTGTGTTACCATTAAATCTCAAGCAAAAACTGCAACTCAGAGACAGCGAGAATATAGACTTCATCGGCAAATAGAAGCCCAACAAAATTCATATTCTACTAACGTAAAAAAAAAAAACAAAACCAGCACCGAGAGATCGCGAGAGTGTATATTTACTTCGCAAGCTACTTGAGGCAAAACAGAATTCGAATTTTACTGATGAACTTATGACGGAGAGACAGCATAAATGGCAAATGAGTTCATTAGAGCCAATAATTGCATAAACGCTCATGTCATTGAGTCCCGACGAAGGTCCTCAGATTAATTATACAACATCAGGCATTCATTGAGGTCGCCGAATTCCCAAGTTCTCAACGAAAGAGAAGGAAAACAACTCGCATCAATACAACAAAACAAAGACGAGACTTGCCAAGTTTCTAGTCAACCTCATAACATTCGCAATTTCTCAGACCGGCAAGTGTCAAATTTTCCACGTGTTGAGATCACACAACCTGAATATTTTGATGATGATTATTATAATTATGATAATGATGGTAAGATTGTAATTATAATGATGTAGCAAATAAATGCTTTGAGTATAAATATTTTGATGGAGATGATTATTTAGCAAAGGGTGTTACATGCATTGGAAATGCAAACGCTCAAAATGATTTCAAAACATGTTCGTTATAAATTCCTTCGGCAACGCCTGTAATGTCTGCGATAGACTCTGGTTTTTACAAGATTACTAAACCTAACCAGAAAACCCAAAACGCAAACGTTCTGAAGAAGTAAAGTTCTGTTGCTGTTTTTATTTAACTTCAAAGTGTTGTATAATTAAGCAGAATTATACTACATTAAACAGATTAATTATGGTGATTAATCATTTATTTTGAAATCTGTTAATGTTTGGCATTAGTGATTTTTGATGTATATATTTTAAAAATAAAACACAAAAATATATATTTTTCTAAAATAAATCAAAATAACTAAAAATATACAAACTCACTAAATATACAATAAGAAAATATGTGCTTATCGGATCCACTTCATTCATTTATTCTCTTCAATTTTTATTCATATTTAGATAAATGTTTCAAAGTGAATTTTTCTACAATTTTGCCAGTTCAATGTGGAAATCAGAAAAAGATTTTTGAGTTAATAAATTATATGTAAATATTATGCAACATGAAGAATAAAAATATGTAAATAACGGCAAGAATAAAATCAATGCCAGTACTTAGTTAAAACAAGTATGCATACAGCATACGTACATATGTATGTACAGTGGTGTGCGATGAAATAGAGTCGACTCTAAAATAAATTTACAAAGCAAAAAAATTTTGGAGCCTAAACAATAACAATTAACAAATATTGAAGTTAAACTCACCTTTGTTTTCAAATTTAAATGAAATGTACCGTTAAGCGCTTCAAAAAAAAAAAATTTTTCTTCATTGACTCTATTTTATCGCACAGGTCTTTACACGGCCTTTACTAAATTGACACTCACCAAAAGAAAAGAAACGCACAAAGTATACTGAAAATAACGGTATTATATTCAGCAGAGAACCGATCACTCAAGTACAGAAATAATTGAGATGAAACTCATTGCATTAAAGAATTAAAGAGAGTTAAAGTTTTGAAGAGTGGATGACTCTATTTCGTCGCACACCACTGTATACATATTTGGCAATATACCCGGAAACTAATGTTGAGCAAGTGAATTTTTGCAACTTCCGTTTATGGCGCGCAAACGGCAACGCATTTTATGTATGTCGAAAATATGGAAATATTAAACTATACTTGACAGACAGACTGACATTCTGTGAGTGCAACACTCAAATTTTGAAACACACACCAACAAACACACTCAAATAACAATAAAATACAAGTCCGTTATGGTGGTAAAGAGTTAACAAAGCAAGAGAGTGAGCATAGGAGAGTGAATATGGATAGTTCAGTTACCTGAAAAGTTTCGTTGCGTTACGAAACGAACGGTGTCGATTTTATTTATGTTCGAATGAAAACTTTAAAATTGTGAGAAAGCATAACAACAACAACAACAATATCAAATAACACCAGGACTCTTTTGGCAAATAAAGTATTAACACAAACAACAACAAGCACATACATACATACATGAAAGTGAATAAATAAATGCAGTAAGTTGGTTTATGTGTTCTACATCCGGCTGCCGGAAGTTAATGAAAGCGCTTTAGTAATAAAAATTATTTAATAACAAGAAGAAAAATAGTAAATTGAACTTGCATACTTGAAGTAAAACGTACATATACAGTGTCGGACAATCAAATAAGAACACCTTGATCTGAAACCAAAAACATTAAAAAAATATTTCTCTAGGCTTATGATATTTTCATTTTATTCATTTATTCGATAAGTTTAATTTTTTCTTAAAACAAAAACAAAATCAATTCAAGAAATTTAAAAGTTTTACATAAAATCACATTTCAAAAGGACAAATCAATAAGAACACTTCAATTTAAAAAAAATTTTTATAAAATATTGACTCAAATTGTTCATTAATGCTAATATTTTGTGGAATAGCCTTTGTTAATTAAAACCGCCTTACACCTTTTAGGCATTGATTCCACCAGAGACGCGCAAGTAGCCTGGGGTATGGAATACCACATACCACGCTCTTTAAATGCTTTGCCACGATTCGTCTTAGTTTTTAGCTCTGATACTGCCAATCTTCTCTTTGACAATATTCCTTAAGTTTTCGATTGGATTAAGGTCAGGAGATTGTGCAGGCCAGGTCATAACGGGAATTCCATTATGAGGAAACCAATCTCGCGCAAGGATTGGGGTGGGGTTTGAGTTGTTATCCTGTTGCATAAGGAAGCATCACCTCCTGAAAGATGTTTACGTAAAGAAATCTGTCCATCGTTTCTTTTATCCAATACAGAGGGCCCACACTATAACAAGAGAAGCATCCCCATACCATGATGCTTCCACCTCCGTGCTTAAACGTCTTCCTAGTATATTTTGGGTTCAATTCTGAATTTTTCGGGCGTCTAACCCAACGTTTGCCATCACTTCCAACAAGATTCACTTTGCTTTCGTCTGTCCATAATACGTTAGGCCTCAGCGAACTCTATGGGATACTTTCGATGTCTTTGTGTCAACATTGGTACTTTTCGTGCTGCTGATCCCCCATACATTTTTTCCCCCACCAAACGTCTCCTCAGTAGATCAAACACACATTTGAACCTCTATCTTCTCGCTAATTGCGGCAGCTGCCTTAAATGGATCGCGTGCCGCCAAAATTTGTATGCGATTGTAATCTGCACTTGTAGTTTTGCGGGGCCTACCTCTCTTGCAATGAAATTTTTGAGGTAATAAAAATTGGTAGACAAATGTCGAGGAACTGCTAAAAGTTTTAGCTATTTGACGGATGCTTTGACCCTCATTTCGCAGTTTTTCACCAAATTACGCTCCTCCTTGCTACAGTGCTTTGCTCGACCCATTTTGCTGTTACATTACGGAATAGTTTACATTTAATTGGTTGAATTACCCTCAATGCTACAATTTAAATCCTTACCAGTACAAATTATAAACAAATTTAAGTTTTCTTTTTAAAAATATAAATTTTTTCGTCTGCTGTTCTTCTTTTTTAATTGTCCGCCTTCGAACGCTTTGCTTCAACTTTTTTGTTTGGGAATCCCCAAAAAATATTTAAATGTAGTGTTGCGACCCAGAAATTTATAAAGTATATACCATACCATTTTATTCTCTATAAAAATTGTTTGCCATAAGCAGTCCGAAAAAAATAAAAGTCAGTGGAAGTTTTATAGTGCAAGTTGTTCTTATTTATTGTCCGACACTGTATACATATTGAAAATTAAGCAACATAACTAAAAAAAAAGTGGTTGTAACTACCTTAAAAAAAAATTAATTTTTTTTTATAATGAATCTCAAAATATTTCTATACTGAGATTAATTTTAATAAAGTTTATTTTTTTTTATTTTTTATATGAAGCCTAAGGTGCTTTAACATATTATTTTATATACTATGGTGTTTACAGGGTGTTTTTTTTTTAAGTGTGGTTTTCAAGAAGAAATAAAACGCATAAATTGAATGTTATGGCCAAGAATTTAGCTTTATTATAAACACAAGGATTTGTCATTATGTTTTAAAAACGATTTCGGGCAAGTGGCCGCCGCGGCTGGTTCGAATAAATTCCAGCCGAGAAGCCCAATTTTCGACCACTTTTTGCAGCAATTCAGCAATTGGGGCCGTATGTCAGTAATAACGCCGAATATTCTCTTCCAAGGCTTCAATCGTCTCGAGCTTATCTGTGTAGACAAGCGACTTCACATAACCCCACAAAAAACAAAAAAGTAGTCCAACGGTGTTAAATCGCACGATCTTGGAGGCCACGCCACAGGCCCACGAGCCGACGACGCGAGATAATGCGCTCACCAAAAGTTTCCTTCAATAAATTGATTGTTTCGTTGGCTGTATGGCTTTATGGCATGTAGCGCCGTCTTGTTGGAATCAAAGGTCGTCCACATCAACATCCTCCAATTCAGGCACGAAATAGTCATTAATCATGGCCCATTGACTGTAACATTCTGACCAGCTTCATCTTTGAAGAAATATGGACCAATGATTCCCTCTACTCATAGAGCACACCAAACAGTGACTTTTTGAGGATGTAAGATGCGTCTCAACAATGGCTTGTGGATTATGATCACTCCAAATGCGACAATTTTGCTTATTAACGTACCCATTCAACCAAAAGTGAGCTTCATCGCTGAACAAAATTTTCTTGTGAAAATCACGCGAAGCATTAATTTGGTAATAAATTTGCACGATTTGCAAACGTTGTTCAGGAGAAAGTCCATTCATTATGAAATGGCAAACCAAACTGAGCATAAATCAAGTGAGATCTGTCAAAAAGACCAACTCCGAAAAAAGTATTGCCAGATTGGCACAACAGCCCATGGAGGGCCTAGGTCGAGCTTTTCGCTTCCACTCATGTTGTGCGTGTTATATTTGTACATGAATGGAAGGGACCTACAGTTTAATGCCGAATCCGAACGGCGAAGTGAAAAGCTTTTCATGGCAATTTTTACACTTGTAGGTTTGCCATTGCCTGCCAAAAGGTGGTGCCGTATAGAAAAATTATTTTCTACTTTTTGATTTTGCCTGTGCCGAGATTTGAACCCCGGACACTCTGCGTAGCAGTCCAACGCACTACCACTACGCCACAGTGACCACACAATTAATTAATTCTTAATTAGTGTAAATTTATTTGAAAATTTTTATTTTTGGTTAAAATTTATAAATGAATTTTTGGCGAAAGAAAATATTGGAAATTTTATGTATTTATTATTCGAAGTGACATAAACTTAATAAATTCTAAGAAAACTTTTATGAAATGCCTCGCAATTAGCGTTTGAAATAAGGAAATCTGGCTCGAAATACTTAAATCCATTCAATCCCAAACTATATTTATTGAAGCAAATTTATTTTAAAAAAAATTTAATTAAGTTTGCACTCTGTCATCAACGATGTCAACATCAAGAAGTACTCGTAAGCGTGGCAAACAATTTGACTTTAATATCTGAAGCTAAATTGACATTTAAAAAATGTTGCCAAACACACGTAAGCCTTCTCTTTCCCAAGCTCCTTGAATTTCACTTTCTCTCCCTCTCTCTCTCTCTTTCTTTCATTCTGCAACTTGTTTTCCAGTTTTGTATGCCTAAAGGTCGTATGTTAAAAGGTTAAAATTTTTATTATCATTTACTACATACGTACTTAGATACATAAACACATTGTTGTTGTATTTTCTTCCACATAACTGTAGAAGATTATTTGGCACAATTGAGCAGGAGAGGTAGCAGAAACAGCAGCAGTAAAAGAAAATTATGAAATAAAATCCAACAAATTTCCACAAATATTTCGCGCATCAAACAACTCCCCCGCCCGCGGCTCATACGTCACAAACAGAAATATATATATAGTACATATGTATGTATATGTACTTGTGTGTATATGTATATTTGTTGCTGTAGCCTTTTAGTTTCTTAATGAATTTTTACGTTTTAAATTGAAATGAAATCAAATCATATTTGAGCGGTTTTTGCACGAAGGCATTCTGCAAATTGCTTTTGACGTGTATTTGACAGCATTTTGATTAAGTCATATCAAGTTGAATTGTATCTCTTTTCGGAAAGTGCCACCAGGCAGAGAAAGAGCGAAAAGTACATTAGATGGAAAAATTGGCCGAGAATTCTGGTTAAATATGAAATTAAATCATAATTAAAAGAAAGTAGTTGCATGCGAAAAGTTCAGTCTAGCCCTCCATGGGCTGTTGTGCCATTAAAAGTAAAAGTAAAGTTGCATGAAAATCAGATTTGGTTGCTTGTTCTTTATTTGTATACCACTCATCTATGTAAACACTATGCAGGCAAATAGAATTGCTCTATGCAATTTCATCATTCAAATGATATTATTTTCAAAAGAGTTAACACTTACAGTCATGCGCAGAGAGAATACATCTGACGTTATGTTTTTAATTGACCAATCAGAGTGGTTGGCTTCTATTAAGTGCAAGTAAATATATCTTAAATATACGCCGAAGAGAAACATAAACTCTAAAGGTAAAGGAAAAGAAATACAAACTAAAGTTTTACAATGTTTGGACAAAAGTCAAAAAACTTTCTATATCCTTATGAGATGATTTCGCCTTATATTAGGCAGAAATTTGCATTTTTTGACCACTGAAGAAATGAACAGATTTTGAATTACAAATTTAGCTACTTTAATGAAGATGTCATTTTTCATTTCAAAAAATTTATCATTTCTTTTTAGCCCTTTCAGTAGATTTGTCCAATATATGGGACAAAATACGAACTTAACTCCTGGTTTAATAAAGGATTAAGTTTAATAGTTTCGTAATTGTTCAATTGTGATGAGCTCAAGGCCAAAAGAAATAAAAGGAAACCGGTAATATTCTCCATAATAGGTCTTGCATGCTTTCTGTGAGCTCTTTGCTTCCATTCTTCTCAACTCTTAGTATCATTTCAGTTACATCTGACTGCTGGGTAGCTCGGTAAACTGCGAACACTGAGACAAGATGTCTTAAACTCGTGCCAACTTTCATGATTAGATTGACCCTGTCCCGTCCATTGCATTTCCTGGGAGGATATCTGCCAACTGGACAGACAACTTCCATGCAGACAGTTTAGAACATCCAGGCATACCTGTAAGTCAATGACCTTTAGGCGCTTCGGGTGCCGCCAACATTGGAAAGGTTCATTAACAGAGGCTTGTTATGAGGATTCATTAAATATTTTATTTAACCTGGTGAGTTTCCAACCGAATACACAACCAAAGAGATGATGGCACGAAGAAACGGACACAAACTTTAGTTAGCTCATTGACGGATATCGAATCACTACCCAGAGGACACCACTAGGAGGTTGTGTATCAAATTGAGACGATGGATCCTCAACGATCGATAGTAAACTCACTCGTTTGTGAGGCTATCATGAATTCTGTCTTGGGTCCTTTCGCAGTAAGCCAGCATAAATTTACTTACTTACTTTTAATGGCACAACAGCCCATGGAGGGCCTAGGCCGAGCTTTTCGCATCCACTCATGTTGTGGGTGTTATATTTGTACATGAATGGAAGGGACCTACAGTTTAATGCCGAATCCGAACGGCGAAGTGAAAAGCTTTTCATAGCAATTTATACTCTTGTAGGTTTGCCATTGCCTGCCAAGAGGTGGTGCCGTCTAGAAAAAATATTTTTTCTTTCTGATTTTGCCTGTGCCGAGATTCGAACCCCGGACACTCTGCGTAGCAGTCCAACGCACTACCACTACGCCACAGCGACCACATAAATAATAACGCCAGCATAAATAATAACGTTAAAAAAACGTACAGCAAGTTTAACAACCAAAAAAAATTGCTTCTACTACTCGACACTACAATGAGAAAAAAAAACTCATAAATAGCTATAAATTGTACAACCTTTTCCTTACCAAAAGTTATTATTTATAAAATATTTACTATATGTTTTTTAATAAATACTAATCGAAAAATGATGAAATGCCAAATTCCATTTAATTTCCTGTTTTGTGCAGTTCATTTCATTTCCTTCTCCATCTTCTTCAATCCCAAAAACCTCCTCTCTCTTTCTCTTTCGCTCATACTCCCTGAGCTTCATACTTTAAATCCCTTCATTGACTGCTAGGGCATATTTAGTACATCGTTATATGCATACACACACACACACACACACACTCTCAAACATACATACATCTCTTAGTCCTATTTATAGCCTATCATAAAAATTCACGTTTAGCATTTCAAAAACTCTATTTCACCAAGCAACTAACTGCACACACATATGAAATAGCTCTACCTACATATCATCATTTTATGCAGCCAAATGTCCTTGCAAATCAGTGAAAATACCTTTTTGCTAAATAAAACACATCGTGCGCCCTAAAGGTTTGTATTGGTTGTAAAGAGAGTGCCAGAACTGGTGTTGATGTTGGTGCTGGCGGTGGTGCATGTAATAGCAACGACGAGATGGTAGCAGATGTGAATGAATGAAGACATTTATGTTAAAATTCTACTAGGCACTAGGCTTTGATGAAAACGGCAAAGGCTGCTGAGTCTAGTGAGCACTGCTACTGCTGTTGCTGCTTCTGCTCCACGACGACGACGATGATAATGGTGGAAATGTCTGAAAATTATGACATTACAAATTCACGTATCCTGTTGGCAGTGGAGGCTGAATCTGTATATATGCATACATATAATGGCAGCAGGAGCAGCAGCAGCACCAGACAGCATCTGAATATTGTGCGAGCAAAGCGAAAGAGTGAAAGACGAAGAAATTCCCGAATTTCAATCATGGTTTATGAAGCGAATTCCGTAGTAAATAATGGTGTAAAAATGGTATTGAATTGTAATGAATGAGAAATCGATTTTTTCATTTGTGTACAACAAAAACCCTGCGCTAAGCACGGAATCATTGCACGAGAAGAAATAAATGGGAATATGTAGGTAATCTTTTCAGAACGTACGATTGAAGTGATGCGGAAGTGCTTTCCATTAAAACAATTTAAAAATATTCATTCATTTAAGAGTGTGAGGTCATAATTTAAATGAAATTTGTACATTTACATATACTATACTCGTATATTGAGAGTTTAAATTTAGATTTTTATGATTTCTAGTTAGTTTCTTTGTTAGATGAAGTACCTCTCGTGCAACCGCTGCCATATACAAAGTGTAAACTAAACACTTTGTTCACTGAAGATACGATCAAGATACCATCAAGTACTCTTGATGGTATCTTGATTATCCATTAAAACTAATTGAAAATCAATTTTTTTATAACATATTAACCGGTCCAAAAATAAGTTAGGGCGCATATCATACCAATATCAGCTGCGCCTCTGCCGACTTTCCCAGATGTCGAACATCAGTATCATTCCGATATATGTACATCCGAACAGCTAAATGTAACGCTGTTGAAACTCGAATGTCGAATTCGTTAAACGATTTTGGACCACAAAATAACTGGCGCACTATTTTTTAAAATGGGTATGTATAGAATCTGGTGAGATACAATGAATATAACGGGTGTTTTCTTATCAGTATGGTTTTCAATCTGGCAATACTTTTTTCGGAGTTGGCCTTTTTGACAGCTGTCACTTGATTTATGCTTACTTTGGTTTGCCATTTCATAACGAATAGACTTACTCCTGAACAACGTTTGCAAATCGTGCAAATTTATTAACATAATGCGTCCAATATACGGTTTTGGGTGAATGGGTACGTTAATAAGCAAAATTGTCGCATTTGGAGTGATCATAATCCACAAGCCATTGTTGAGACACCGTTACATCTTCAAAAAGTCACTGCTTGGTGTGCTCTATGGGCAGAGAGAATCATTGGTCCATATTTCTTCAAAGATGAAGCCGGTCATAATGTTAAAGTAAATGGGGAACGCTATAGAGCCATGATTAATGACTTTTCGTGCCTGAATTGTAAATTGGAGGATGTTGATGTGGACGACCTTTGGTTCCAACAAGACGGCGCTACATGCCATACAGCCGAACATCCAATGAAACAATCAATTTATTGAAGGAACTTTTGGGGTGAGCGCATTATCTCGCGTCGTGGGCCTGTGGCGTGGCCTCCAAGATCGTGCTATTTGGTCTATTTTTTTGTGTGGTTATGTGAAATCGCTTTTCTACGCAGATAAGCCCGAGACAAGTAACGCCTTGGGTGGTCGCTGTGGCGTAGTGGTAGTGTGATGGGCTGCTACGCAGAATGTCCGGGGTTCGAATCTCGGCACAGGCAAAATCAAAAAAGAAAAAAAAGTAGAAAAAATAATATTTCTACACGGCACCACCTCTTGGCAGGCAATGGCAAACCTACTAGAGTAAAAATTGCTATGAAAAGCTTTTCACTACGCCGTTCGGATTCGGCATTAAACTGTAGGTCCCTTCCATTCATGTACAAATATAACACGCACAACATGAGTGGATGCGAAAAAGCTCGGCCTAGGCCCTCCATGGGCTGTTGTGCCATTAAAAGTAAAGTAAGTAAGTAAGTAACGCCTTGGAAGAGAATTTTCGGCGCGTTATTACGACATACGGCCCCAATTGCTGAATTGCTGCAAAAAGTGGTCGAAAATTGGGCATCTCGGCTGGAATTCGAACCAGCCGCGGCCACTTGTCCGAAATCGTTTTAAAAACATAATGACAAATCCTTATCTTTATAATAAAGCTAAATTCTTGGCCATAACATTCAATTACTTATATGCGTTTTATATGTTCTTGAAAACCACACTTTCAATAAAAACACCCTGTAGTATAGTAGTAGATATTTTTCTAAAAACATTTAGATCTCAAGAACACAGTTGTCACAGTACTAAACTCTCAAAGAGAATCATAGCCAAAAGTAAAGAACGCCCACCTCGTTTCTCTCTCATTTTAGTTGAAAATTCCATCCTATCCATAACTTCGTCGTGGAAATCAAAGAGAAATCGATTATGTAATTTATTGGTATATGACTTCTTTTTTTTTGGTATGCGTACCCTAATGATGTACCCCCATAAGTTTAGGAAGGTTTTCCGAAGGTTTTTGGCCAGTTGCGTTCAGGCATTCGCCGTGAAAACTGACTCTACTTTTTTTCCTTCGGATGTTTGTAACTACGACGCTAAGTGATTTCCATTTTGGCCGCTTTCTCAACGATGAGGTGCCATCTGTCTTGAGATATCTTTTCGGGTTTTGTTGTTAATTCATTATGACATATTGTAGTTTCGCTATAACGCTTTTCAAGTCCTGCTGTTTTAAAAATTTATTAATTGCACTTCTAACTGAGCTTGGTGGTATGAATGCTAATCCAGTCTGAATCGAGTTCCTTCTGCCTTTTCTTTGCCCTCTGTGTACTGATATCCGGAGACCCATAGTATGGCAGCACTTTAATATCAAAAAGGGTCCAACTAATAATAGTGGTCGCTGTAGCGTAGTGGTAGTGCGTTGGACTGCTACGCAGAGTTCGAATCTCGACAAAGGCAAAATATAAAAAAAAATTTTAAAAAAATATTTTCTACACGGCACCACCTCTTGGCAGGCAATGGCAAACCTACAAGAGTAAAAATTGCCTATGAAAAGCTTTTCACTTCGCCGTTCGGAATCGGAATTAACCTGTAGGCCCCTTCCATTCATGTACAAATATAACACGCACAACATGAGTGGATGCGAAATGCTAAACCTAAGCCCTCCAAGTGCTGTTGTGCCATTAAAAGAAAGAAAACAAAAGATATTGATCTCGTAAATACCAGCCGCCATCTGGTAAAACTAATTTTGGCAACCTAAATGATATGCGTGTAGTAAACTTCAACGAATTATTGTCAAGTTCCTAAATTAAAGAAAATGGATTTTACATCGATTATAAATCATTATGCAAAATAAAAGAAAAATACTTGATCAATATCCTCGAGAAACCGCAGCGGGGGACTGCTTTGAAGTAATCTCTAACGACCACTTTAAAAAAAATATCACAGTTACGGTAAGATGCTGAATATAAATTGACCACCAGCTTTGAGAGGCTGTTAGAAGTATTCAAGAAGAACATGAGTTGAATGAGTTTGGAACCATGAGCTGAATGAGCTGCACACTTACATTGACGTACTTAAGTGCATAAAAATCCATTAAGGCTTCCAAAACTGATTGTAATGCAAACTTGCTTACATTAGTGGTTGTCCTATAGTAAGACATACTTTGGCCAGAACGGCCTATTGTGATACCACATGGTAGGACCTAAAGTTTAACGCCGGTTCCGAACGGTACGGTGGCAATTTGTTATTACATTGTGCTTATACCATTGTCTACCAAGAGGTTTACTTATACACTCTTTTATAATTCTCATTCACTTCATATCGGTAACAATGTAAGAAGGTTATGAATGAGATTTAACCTTTAGACCAAGACGAAAATCGAACCTGCTACCTGACGGATGAGACTCTAGTACTCTAACCACTAGACTCTAACCACTAGACTATCAAGGTCGTAATGCCAATTAAGGAAGTAAGTAAATCTAGTAAGATGTGAAAGAACTAAAGTGGTATATATACTATGGCCGAGGTCCGAAGTATCGGTAAAAATATATTTTTTGTTGCTTGCAGGATTTTGTCCTCATGGGATTAATCACACTCTTCCACATTTCCCGATCTCTTAAGATAAGAACAATAGTTTAAGTTTCTGGCTTGATAAAATTTCATAGTTTAAATATGGTACATATTAAAATAAATTTTTAGTTCAAAAACTCTGCTCAAAATTTAAATCATCAAGTCGTTTAGAATTTCTTAAATTCTATGCAATTTCTATTACTCTCTCTCTGTTCTAAATCACTCTCCCGACCTTTCTCCCTCTATCGCTCGGTCGCTCTTATTTTCCTCCTATTTAAACTTGTATGAACAACTGATTTTTTTTTGCATCGATTTTTCTGTCAATTCCTAATTGTTGTTGTCGTTTTAACTTTTTTCCAGTTATTGATATTTGTCGAATTGAATCTGCTGGTATCACATACTTACCTGCAAAATAAAATCAAAATACTGTGTAAAAAAAAGAGAGAGAGAGACAGGAAGCGATAGAGCGAATAAACTTTACTTTCGCATAACAGCATATTGCTCTCCATTCCAATTCCTCTTCTTCTTCTTCCTCCTGCTGTCATTGTTGTGTTGTTTTTCTGCATATTACATTAGTTGTTGTTATGTCCTCGTTAGTGAAAATATATATGTATAAAGGTAATAGTGTAAGAATAGAAAGAAGAAGAAGAAAACGAAGTAGCAATTCGATGAGGACGAAAGTATTCAGCACAAAACAACAAAAACAAAATTGTTGGCTTGCAATATTTCTGTTTGCATAATTTCTTCTTCTCTTTCCTTCATTCCCAAGTCTTTTCTCTGTGCCTGTGTAACTATGTTGGTTTTTATGTGTACATTCCCTTTTTTACTGAAAAAAAAAACTCTAGTCTGCAGTTAAAAGATTGTAAACCTTTAATGATTAAGTTGTTGTTTTAGTTATTGTTGTTGGTTGTTCTTGCTGTTGTTGCTGTAGCCGCAGTTATTTGAGCCAAGTCATACACATATTGACTTGTAGCTATTTTATAACAGATGCGAAGTAAAGGAAGTAGATCGGAAGGTGGAGTACTGGTAAACGTATTCATATACGTAAAATGTAATGATTGGAAAGCGGAGAATGTTTGCAAAATAAATGGAAAATTCATGTATTTTACATTTCTCTGACAAAAGATAAAATACCAACAAGGATCAATTAACACATCAATAGTTAAAATGTTATTATATATGTATGAATATGTCGGTAGATATAAATTAAGTAAATTTTTGGCTTGAATTTAAAACGAATAAATGAAGTGTAATTTTTGTGATTTTGGGTAAATTTGCTAAAAATATTCAGAATAGAATTGAAGATTAAATGCACGTAGGTACTAGTGAAATAATTTTAGTTATGGTAGTTAATAGAGTGAAAGTAATAGTTTAAAAATATTGAGTGATACTATGTATCAGTTTTTCTAGCCACGCACAAAACTATTTTTTGTCAGTTGCAGCTTTTTGGTTATAAGTATAGGGTTGTCCATCCAACATTTTTAATTTGAACTACTGGTTATTTTGAGTGTGGGAACTCTAATGTCATTTGTATTATGAAGGAAAATAAGTTGTACTACTGTGGGCAAAAAGTAGTAAGACTTTGTTCATAATTTCAAATTTTTTTGTTCATTCTTCCAAATCTATTTCGTTCCCTTCAAAGTAATCCCCCCGGCCCCAATACACTTGTGCCAACGTTATTTCCAATTCTCGAAACAGTTGTTAAAGTCAATTTCCGGAATAGCCTTCAATGCGCTTAGCGATTCATGTTTAATGTCTTCAATTGACTCAAAACGGTGTCCACGAAGCGGTTTTTTGAGTTTAGAAAATAGCCAAAAGTCGCACGGTGCTAAGTCAGGCGAATAGGGTGGTAGGGTGGTTGCGGAACGATATCAGTCGAATTTTTGGCAAAATGGTCTCGTAAAACCAATGCAGCGATTTTGCTTGCCAAAACATGAAGCGTTTTGGAAATTTGGTATATTTTGCTTCATAGTATTTTCTGGGTATTGCATCCCTATTCTTTGTTGTGAAATAGGCATTCCCAGGCAACTGGTTGAAGTCCACCTTACAGTAGGTCTCATCAGCTGGAATCACTAAATCGAATTTGGTTAGGTTATTGTCATACAGCTTTCGGACACGTGTCTTCGTTATTTTTTCCTTTACTTCCAAATGGTCAGATACTTTCTGCTGTTTGTAGGTCCTCAATCCTTGACTTCCCTTATATCGCATTACAGTTGATTGTGATGTACCAGCTGTAGCTGCAACATCTCGAGTCGACCTCGTAGAATTAGCCCGATATGTACTAACACCCTTTTTCAGCACTTCTGGGTTATTTAGACGCTTTTTTCTTCGGTTCTACAAATGGAGTTTCCCGCGTTGTAGTTGTTTATGACGCTATAAACCGTCGCTAAACTCGCTGTACTTTCCCTTGTAATTCTTAGTCTGGACTTCGTCTTATCAGTTAAGTACATGTCCGGTATTAATTTGCGGCTCTATTCTTGTTGGCTCGACATGTTAACTTAAGTAGATCCAAGAACAAAATTTCTAATATAGCAAAAAACTGCACTAGTTATAGATACTTTCACTTGAAGATAACTCTTGACAATTGCGTATAATGGATACGTAAAAATTTTAAAATTTTTCTTTTTCACCCCTTATATAGTTTTTAAATATGTAGTGTTAGCTAATTGAAGTTAATCTCTTCTCGCTCCCTCAATAAAAACTCATACCAATCATTCAAAAACTCCTAATTAAACTTTTCTCTCATTTTGTGTTTACCTCAAATAGAACAGTTTAATTAAAATATGCGATATGAATGCAAAACAAAAAGCGAAAATATAAATTAAGGGAAGAAAAAAAGAAGTAGAAAAATATGAAATACAAAATTCCTTCATATTCAATTTCATGCTCGGCTAGATTCTCACATTTGAATTAATATCACATACACACTCGCCCATACAAACACATCTACATATACACCAACACATAAACATAAACATCTATACATACATACATATGTATGTACATACACACGAAAATTTTAATTACTGGCACTTTTTCCTGAAGCACACATTAAAATTTCATAATTACTCGAGGTAAAGTGCACCTACTTTTCTTTATTCGTACGTCACCCCGTTGCACGCCTCTCGTCGCCTGTCTCTACCACGTTTATTCTATAAAATTGTACTTCACTCTTTGACGCTGATATGCACTTTACATACGCGCAAGCGACCACAAACTAAATGAACTTTAGTTCTGGTTGTGTCTGTGAGTGTGTATGTATATATGTATGTATGTATGTATGTGTGTGAAGTAGTGGTGATGGTACTGGCAAGTGATGATGGCAGTGGTATTGACACAGGGAGAGCATATACAAATGCAAGTAAATGTTGAACTAATTTGAAACGGGGAGTAGTGAATAGCTTGGAGAGGAGTGAATAAATAGAAAGAGATGGATGTAGTAGGTCCTACTTTTCACATTCTGAAATTATTAAACAACCAAAACAACCAAAAGCCTAAGTAGTCGCACTCCTGCTTTTACATACATATAATTCATATACAAACATACACATACACAAATACAAATGCGCTCACACACCAACTAACATGCATATGTACGTATGTATGTGTATGCAAAGAAATAGAAGAAAACTGAAAATCCTTCACGAGTGCGCACGTAATTAAATTTATTTCGAAACAGAGACATACACACAGCCACACAGCCATGTACAGTATAGAATTGCTTTGCACATGTGTGTGTGTGTGTGTGTACAATGACTTTAACGCTGACTGCGGCATGTAAACACAAATAGAGTCACGTAGTGTAAATATATGATATGTATGTAAGTATTTTGTGTTTTGCAAATATGCAACGGAAAACGGATATGTTGAGCTAAAAATGTTGGTAGCTAACGTTTTCATATTTGAATTTGTTTTACTCTTTTCTCTTTTTTTTTTACTTTACAAATTTTAATTCAATAAATAACCTTTTTAGATCTTATTAGTAAATTAGTACATATGAAGATACATACGTATAGAAGATATGTATACAGTATATAAGGCAGTATGTGCATGCGGTATGTCTCTTTCAAAAACTTTTATTGTTTCGGAAAATTATGAATAAATAACTATACAGTAGATATGAATAAGCATGTTTGAACATAAAGGAATTAGGGTTTTTAAAATTAAATATGTACCATTTTGAATCCTTTTTTTATAAATACTCCGGTAGAGAATTACTTCCATACTAAAGGGTGTTTTTTCTAGAAGTGTCTGGCAATACTTTTTTCAGAGTTGGTCTTTTTGACAGCTGTCACTTGATTTATGCTCAGTTTGGTTTGCCATTTCATAATGAATAGACTTACGCCTGAACAACGTTTGCAAATTATTGAAATTTATTATCGAAATTCATGCGCTATTAGAAAAAATGTTTCGCAAGCTACGACCATTTTATGGGCGTCATACATAATCAACCCCATAGCAGGCTATTCAGCTCATTGTGACCAAATTTCGCACCAGTTTCACTTTATTGGACTTCAATCCACCAAATCGTATCTATAGAGTGAAGAGAATATTGCTGCTGTATCCGCCAGTGTTGAAGAAGATCGCGATATGTCCATTCGGCACCGATCGCAGCAATTGGGTTTGTGTTATTCGACCACATGGAGGATTTTACGCAAAGATCTCGGATTAATGCCATACAAAATACAGCTGGTGCAAGAACTGCACATACCACAATGTCGAATTTTCGGTTAATGGGC
The DNA here is from genome assembly GCA_958295655.1 of Palloptera scutellata. NCBI lineage: Eukaryota > Metazoa > Arthropoda > Insecta > Diptera > Pallopteridae > Palloptera > Palloptera scutellata. The sequence continues at coordinate 48,937,075 of OY282449.1, forward strand.
CCTTTTTATCGCAAAATTGTCTTCAGCGACGATGTTCATTTTTGGCTCAATGGATTCGTGAATAAGCAGAATTTCCGTATTTGGAGTGAAGACCAGACAGAGCCATTCAATAGCTACAAATGCATTCTGAAAAATGCACTGTTTGGTGCGGGTACTTCTTCAAAGACGATAAAGAATGAAGGCCGCAACATTACGGTCAATGGAGAAAGGTAACGTTCGATGAAAACATACTTTTTTTTGCCGAAAATGCAAGAATTGGACTCGGCCAACATGTGGTTCCAACAGGACGATGCCACATGCCACACTGCACGCGAAACCATGCATCAATTGAGAGGCGAAATTGGTGAGCAGTTAATTTCACGTTTTGGTGTACTCAATTGGCCACCAAGATCGTGTGATTTGACCCCGTTAGACTATTTTTTGTAGAGCTATGTTAAGTCTCTTGTCTACAGGGAGAATCCAAACACGATTGCTGCTTTGGAAGCCAACATTGAACCTGTCATTTGTGAGATTCCGGCCGAAATGTGTGAAAAATGTGCCAAATTGGACCTTCAGAATGGACCACTTGAGCGTAACCGCAGGCAATATTTAAGTGAAATTATCTATAAAAAGTGAATTATCAATCCAAATAAAAATTTCATTCACTTTTGTAATATTTTTGTGTTTTTTTTTGTTCATTTTCAAAATCTAAACTCTTATTAAAATCACCCTTTATGTACTCAGTTACTCAATTTTGGATTGCCCTTCTGGTTCAAACATTATTGAATGAAGCCAAGTGCAGCTATTCGGAGATATCGAGATATTGCATTTAAAAAGTCATTAAAGCAAAATGTACATATATAGAGATAATCACAGAAAATAAAAGAATAAGTACCACTGATATTTTTCTGTCTTCATTATTTCGGTTTTATTAAATAAAGAGCAAATTTTTTAAGTTGGTTCATCGGTCCAGTATTCAATGGATAGCTACTCTATGTACAGGTAAATAACTTCAGTTGAATTGCGATTGCCTTCATATATTTTCTAGTGCAAGGGAGGGGTCTCATTATTGTCTAACCTGATTAGGTCTGAATAGTTAAGAGCCCAGGGTTTGTTCTTATTTAACCATTTGATTCTCAATATTATTATTATATTAGATCTGTGAATAATCTGGACAAAAAAAAGACTTCACTGCTATGGAGTCTTTTCTTCTGCAGGCCTCGACATTGACGCAGAAGGTGATTTATGGATTCCTTCTCTTCTTTGTCGTTGCAACTTCTGCATAATCCGTTTGCTTGGAATTTGCCAGTCCTGGAGCATTGGGCTACAATTTGAGGTGAGCAGCCAGAGCAGAGCATGGTACTGTGATGCAGACTTTGGCTTAACTATTTCAGACTCTATTGCTTTGAAAACAGCCTGGCTGTCCCAGTTGTGACACATTGAATAAGTTTATTTTCGATTGCAAAGATCTTTGATGGAAAGCTATTGCAGTCCACTAAATGCAAAGAAATAACAACATTCGAGCAATATGAGCCCAATTGAAAATTCTTAAATTCTTTCTTAAGTCCTTTCTGGAAAGCAATACGACCGTTGCTATCATCGATGCTCATCATCTGCCCAACACCAAACAATCATCATATTAATGGGCACAGACACATTCATAAGAACTTAAGATTTGTGATAAAATACATACCTGGGTCGATCAATAAGTACCCGTGTGTGAAGACAAGTGGCGTTGCTGAGGGAAGTTGACATTACCGTCGAGTACTGCTTCTGTCACACGACACAACACTAAATTTCAAACTGATTCATATGTTAGTTTTTATTTGGCAGCCATTCGAATCACACATGTTTCGTGTTTCGCGATAAAATGAAAAAAGAACAAGATCGATCCGTAATTCGCTTTTTATTTTTGGATGGAAAAACATGCGAAGAAATAAAATCGAAGTTGGATGCTTTCTATGGGGACCCTTCACCATCTATGACAACCGTAAGATATTGGTTCAACGAATTTAAACGTGGTCGTACATCTGTTTTTGATGAGGAGCGCCCAGGCCGTCCGGCAGACGAGGTTACCGAGGAAATCGATGAAATGGTCCGCGACATGATTCTCGCTGATCGCCGAACGATAGTGCGCGAAGTAGCAGAGGCCGTAGGAGTGTCGTACGGAACGGTAATTAATATTTTACATGATAGGTTAAGAAGCATGAAAAAGGTGTTGGCCCGATGGATGCCGCGATTTCTTACGGTGGACACCATGTGGATACGGCAGTCAATGTCGAAGCAGTCTTTACCGTCACCTGATGAAACCTGGATCCATTTTTATACACCACAGACCAAGCGACAGTCAAAACTATGGATGTTTCGGGGTGAATCTATTCCGAAGAAGGCAAAGACGTTCCATCGGCCCGAAAGGTCATGGCCACGATTTTTTGGGATTCCAAGAGAATAATCCTCATGGACTTTTTGCAGAAAGGAAGAAAGGAACTACAGTGAATTATTGGGCCGATTCGATACAAAATTTAAGGGGACATGACCCCATTTGTCTAAGAAAAAAGTGCTGTTTCACCACGATAACGCACCAGCACATTCATCCGGAATTGTCGCGGCCAAATTGCGCCCGACTTGGTTCCCTGCGACTTCTTTCTGTTCCCCGGGGGAAAAAAGTTCAGATCAAAAAGGAGGTTATCGTCGAGCCAGAATCGTTTTTTGAAGAGTTTGACAAATCGAATTTTTTGGAGGGGTTAAAGAAATGGCAGAAACGTTGGGAAAAGTGTATTGTACTAAAAGAAGATTAGGTTGAAAAATAGAAAAAAAAAATTTGTGAAAAACTTGCCTCTTCATTCCTAACACGGGTACTTATTAATCGACCTCGTATAATTATTATATTTTACTTTAACTTCTTTTTAGTTTTTTTTTGCCACAATAAATCGATGAACCGCAAAATTGTTGACATTTTAATTTTGCATTTAACATTAAACAACTAAATCAATTAAAATTTTATGTAATAAATAAATATTTATTTTTTATTGTACTCGTAGTTTGTTTGTGTTTGATGCTGCATTTCGTGCGCAATTATTTTATATTAATTTTGTATAAAAATTTTGCGCAAGAACTAAATTCCCAAAAACAACAAAATATTTTTGCCATTTGTTTGTTTGTTGGTATTGTTGAAATGTGTCAAATGTTATCAATAAAATTAAATTTTAAATTTTTCATTTGATTTCACAATGAAACACTCGCCTGTCCGCGCACTGGATTTCATTCGTTACCTACTACTACATACATGCAAACATACATACATGCAAACATACAAACACTAACAGCTCAACCAAAATTTAAGCTAAAAGAGGAAAAAAAAAAATACATAGATATACCTATCAGATGCAAATTTCAATTCATATGCAGGTATTCACACATATTGAATGAAGAGTATACATAACTTATTTATTTTTATATGGTGGCAAATTCTAATACGATTTCCCTTTGAAGCACATCTAAAGTGCTTCTTTTCACAACAGATGGGAAGCTGGTGAATGATGTTTAAATCAGTTCCGTTGCTGAGGTATGTATCACACAAGCTTGAAAAGGCAACACCTACAAGGCGCTAATTGAAATCTTTAGTAGGTGGATCCTTTTTGAAAGCAATCTTTCCATTTCCTTGGAGTCATACCATATTAAAATGAAAGCAACATAGTAAGCTTGAGCTTGAAACATTCTTAAAAATTATTTCCACTAATGCGCATCCAAATACCTTCTGATGAGCTTCCATCTGCCGTTGGGTATTTACTGAATATACCGATTTGAATCTGTGAATGTGCAATAGAGTAAAAAGTGAAAAAACTGAAATCCTGCAATGAATGCATTTATTTAATTAAATTATAACAAAAGTGCTAGAAAAATGAATATTTAATTAAGTTTTATTGAGTGGCAACTTGATGCATTTGTATGACATATGCACAATAAAACAATCATGAATACATACGTACAAATGTTCTGATGATTTGTATATGCAATAAAGTTAAAAAAAGAATGAATATTTTAATTTTAAATATCTGTAGAATATCTGTAGAATTCGTACAGCAAGAATACACAAAGTTATCAATGTTTAACTTTACACAAAAGTTATCAATGTCTAATTATGCTGGTTTTAAAATTGCATTTACAGAACTTGAAATTATTAGCTCTCACCTTGCTCAAAGGTCAGGTAAACATATATCGTTTTTTGGAAGGTTGTTTTAGAAAAGACAAAAAAATTATAATATATTTAATTATCTGGCATTTAAAATTCATCTGGACAAAACTTCACACTTGATGTACAAATTATAGCCTCGTAGGTCCCCATATAACTACCGTGGGATAAGCCTTCTTAATATTGCATATAAGGTTCTGTCGAGCGTACTGTGCGAAAGACTGAAGCCCATCGTCAACAAACTGATTGGACCTTATCAGTGTGGCTTCAGGCCTGGTAAATCCACCATCAACCAGATATTCACACTACGCCAAATCCTGGAAAAGACCCGAGAAAAACAGATCGACACCCATCATCTATTTGTCGATTATAAAGCCGCTGCCGCCTTCGACAGCACGATTAGGGATCACTTGTACGCTGCAATGTCTGATTTTGGTATCCCTGCAAAGCTCATTCGTCTTTGCAAAATGACACTGACCAACACCACCAGCGCAGTGAAAATTGGGACAGACCTCTCCGCACCATTTGATACCAAAAGAGGTTTCAGACAAGGTGACTCCCTATCGTGCGACTTCTTTAACCTTATGCTGGAGAAAATAATTCGAGCTGCGAACATCGACATCTCTGGCACTATCTTCTACAAGATTGTCATGCTGCTAGCATACGCTGATGATATTGACATCATTGGCAAAAACGCTCGAGCAGTCAGTGCAGCATTCCCCAACCTGGAAAGGGTGTCTCGTCGTGTGGGTCTAGCGGTGAACGAGGACAAAACGAAATACCTTGTGTCAACAAACAAAGAGTCACGGTGTCTTGGACAAAATGTCACTGTTAACAACTACACTTTTGAAGTCGTCAAGGATTTCGTATATCTAGGATCCAGCATAAACACCAACAATAATGTCAGCCTTGAGATCAAGCGGAGACTAACTCTTGCCAACAGACAGGTGTTACTACGGGCTCAGTAGGCAATTGAGAAGTAGAGCCCTCTCTCGACCGACGAAAATAACGCTCTATAAGTCCCTCATCCTTCCCGTCCTAATGTATGGCTAAGAGACGTGGACATTGACCATCAATGATGAGAGGCTGTTAGGAGCGTTCGAGAGGAAGATACTCCATAAGATCTACGGTCCAGTATGCGTGGACGACGTGTATCGAATAAGATGGAACGATGAGCTGTATGAGCTGTACGCCGACACTGACATAGTCAAGCGTATAAAACTCCAGCGGCTTCGCTGGCTGGGTCAGCTAGAAGGGTGATTTATTCGAACCACGGTGGAGGAACACGCAGAAGGGGACGTCCTAATCTCCGTTGGAAAGACCAGGTGCAGGGCAACCTGACTGCACTTGGCCTTATCAACTGGCGCCAGCGCGCGCATAGCAGAAGTGACTGGCGAAGCTTTGTGGAGGCGGCCAAGACCGGTCATCGGTTGTAGCGCCAGCTAAGTAAGTAAGTAAGGTCCCTATATATTTTTAAAGACTACAACTGACCAAAAATTTTGTAAAAAGAAACATATAGAAAAATATAACAACCTTCTAAAATTTACAACATATTTTCTTACTTTCTTTACCGAACTTTTCGCATATTTTCTTACATTTAAGCTAATTTCAAAATACGTAGTATCAAAGCTTCTGGTACCTGTTCAAAAGGGGGTAATATTTAAGTATATCTGTGGGAATATGATAAAGTAGCCTATGTTTGAAAATGTAGTTTTGGGAAAATAAGCCTTCTTTTAAGTATATACATGTAAAGTGGTGTAAAGCGGTTAGAGAGAAAGAGTCAGTTGTCAAAAGTTGCCGAAGTCGTATATAAGTTGCAGTCGCGGTTAGAGAGAAAGAGTCAGTTGTCAAAAGTTGCCGAAGTTGTATATAAGTTGCAGTCGTCATAGGAGTCATCACTCAGAAGCCGAGAGTTGTCGTCGTGAGCAGTATAATATTTGAAGAATTGATTTTTGTTTGTATTAAATAATTATTTGCCATTTATTTTTATTATTATCAATTGAATTTAATAAAATTGCATTAAATTACATACATATATGGGGATCTTCGAAGCAGTATACCTCTATTCTCGATTATGTCAAGTTAAGCTACTCCACTCCACCTGCGATTTGCCTCTAATACCTCTCTTATTTCATGCTCCCTACTTCACTGAGCATACGCAGGTAGAATAGGGAGAAGTTTCTCCCTCTCATTAGAACAGTGATGGCCACCACACAGCTGAACAGTTTTTCCATAGAATTGAGCCAGCACATGTAGGTCTAAAATGTTCACGCGCACGTGTCCTGTGGAGTGTTTACCAATGCTAAATAATAAAAGATTCCAATGGTCCAATGCTAGCGCCAATTCTGGTGATCTCTGTGGAGGATTTTATTACTTCGCTCATAGCACTATTCTGGACAAAACACTTTCATGTAGTTTTTTCGAACATGGGAGAAACTCCCATGGGGGATGGGACTGGAGAAAAAGTGATGACGTCATCGCGTTCAGCGTACCTAAATTATATGAGAACAACTTTCATTTAGACTTGTGCATGTTCTTGAGGTCAATTTTTCTAGGTACCTCAATTTTATAAGATCAATTTTCAAATTACTTACTAATTTTTGATTGTTGTTCATTGTGATTTATTTATTATTGTGAATTATTAAAAGTTCTTTTTTGTGTAACAACTCACAAATTAGATATAAAAGACTTTACGTTTTCGCCCATCCTTTTTTTGTGTAACAAATCACAAATTAGATATAAAAGACTTTACGTTTTCTCCCATCCTAAACCAAGCTCCTGTAGGCACCCCATACTCGCTACCATACACTCTAATTCTCTCTCTCCCCCACACACTCATACTTACTTAGCCATCCAAAATAAAATACGGTACTTTATTGTATTTTATTTTGTTTTTTGATACTTTCAAAGAATATATGAATTACGTACTGACAGGAGGCCATTAGGAACATTGAGAATGTTGGAGGCATAAAGGAGTTCGTCATTATTTGAGATTCGTTATAAGTTTTTTTTTCAAAATAAAAAGATATTAATTCTAGCCCTCCTGAGTCATACTCCTGAAGACACTCACTAACATTGCCATTTCCTCCCACTCCCACTCTTCCTCTCTCACACACACACACACACACACACACACACTAATACATAGTTAACATTCCAAAATAAAATACAGTTTGTACTTTATTTCCGTGTTGTTTTTTAACACTTTCAAAGAAAGAGAACAGTAGCAACAACAACAAAAACAACAAAACTATATGCATTGCATACGAACAACATAAGAAAGCGAAAAGAATGTAAAGAAGAGTAACAAGTTCTGTGTAACTTCCCATGGCTGCATTCAGCATTATGTACGGCAGCAACAGCAACAGCAACAATAACAACAAGAAAATTTCAAATGTTGCAATTTTCAATTATTGTTTTGAAATTGATGTGTGCTTAAAGTCGACATCCTTTTTGCTGTACAAGTACAAGTACATATTGCAATTGTTGCTGCTTTTCATGCTACGTACCAGAGCTGTGTGCATAAGCAGAAGCAACAGCAACAATATGTGCTGTTGCTGCCGCATCCACTTGCACTGTAAATGTTAGGTTAAGTTGAATATGTATGTACTTATGTGTGTGTGTGTGGATGTATGGGTGTGTGTAAAAAATTATGCTCGACTGCGCTAACAAGAAGTTGAGCAAATACAAAAGCAGAAAATTTATATAAAAAAGTATACGTACATACATACATATATATGTATTGTACATATGAGAAAACATGAGCAAAACGATTTTTAACGTTAAACAACTTAAATAAATTGAAAATGTTATAGCAAAAATTTGTAACTGAAATGTGAAAAAGAAATGCACACAAGAAAGGAAAACTCTAGCCGCGGTGGAACAATCAAAAAACAACATACTATATAAAAAAGGAGAGAAAAGGGTACGAAATTTAAAATAAATTTAATATTTGTACTTGAGCAGACGTAAAATAATGTGAAGGGTGATGTTTGTGCACCAACGCGACTTTAACACTCGTTTAAAAACTACACGCAACCTACAGCCGGATTTACGTCCATATGTAGCAATAATTAGGTGTATTTGATTTGCATATATTGAGATGATTTTTTTATTGCAATATTTTTATTAAAACCTAATGAAAATTAATCAAAGACATCTGAAAGCATATTTTATTGTTAATTTTCCTTATCTCTACCTCTCTCTCTCTCCTTCTCTCTGAGTGTATTTGCATACAATATGAACGAGGTATGATAAAAAAAAACCGTTATTATCAATTTTTTCAAAAAGTATTTATTTATTCATCAACAACTATCTTGTCCCCTTCAAAATAATCCCCCTCAGATATAATACACTTATGCCAGCGTTTCTTCCAATCCTCGAAACACTTCTGAAACGCGCTTTTTGGTATCGCCAACAGCTCCAACAGCTGTTTCGATTTTTCTTTTATCTCCTCAATCGTAGCAAAACGCTTTCCTTTCATCAGTGTCTTCAGTTTTGGGAAGAGGAAAAAGTCAGCGGGGTCCGGGGGCCAAGTCCGGTGAATACAGTGGTTGAGGCATGATAACGGTTTTGTTTTTGGCCAAAAACTTACGCACAAGCGACGTTGTTTCTGCTTAAAATTTAGCAATTTTGGAACAATCTTCGCTGCCGCACGTTTCATGCCTAAAACATCCGTAAAAATTGCTTGGCATGAGCCGAACGATATGCCAACACCATCAACAACCTCTCTGATAGTGATTCGACGATTATCCAAAACCATTTTCTTCACTGCGTCAATGTTTTCATCGGTTGTTGACGTGATCGGGCGACCAGGACGAGCATCGTCATTGACATCTTCTCGGCCTTCCTTAAACCGGTTATACCACAATTGAACTTGTGTTCTGCTCATAGTAGACTCGACAAAGGCCAAAGGCCACAGTCACCATTTCAAATGTCCTTGCGCATTTAATTTCATTTTTTACACAAAACTGAATTCAGTTCCTTTGATCCACACCAAAACACGACTAACCGTTTACTCTGTCAATAACAAACTGACAATCCAAAATGGTTGGTATTGCCAACAATACCAATCATTTAACAGACATGTGTACCAACATAACAGAAAAAAATGCGAAAATCGAACATACGTAACTCACGAAATTTGAAAATAACGTTTATTTTTTGATCACACCTCGTATATGTATGTAGCTTTTTTTAATCGAATTAAATCATAATAAGTATGGCCTTATATCGAGCTTAAATTTATTATTCTATTATTAGACAAACCCAATTAGCTCTTAGGCGCCGCTTTAATGCCGCATCCTCATTATGCATCTGATTAGTTTGTTAGTGTGCACCCCAAACACCATAGCAGCACCACATCGACCACAATTGCATATCTATCTTCTTTGACACTTTTTGTTGAGCCTCATGTCCAAATTTACATAAGCTGAAGTGAAAAATTAGACAATGAAGGTATAAACATAATTGCAACGAATCGGCGTAACACTCCTACTCTGCCCCATTCCATATGATTACATATGTATGAGCTACTATTTGGCAGCGTGTATATGCCGATACGATGCAACCTTCGGTTGCAGGAAATGTATTGAAGTAACTGCGAAAGTCTATACATCTTTAGAATTTGATAATACCACTTTGTTCGGTTGAAGTAGTTTCAAAAAGATTATTTTTGCTAATTTCAGACAGCTCTTCAAGACCATCAAAGAGAGTTTTTCCATAAAATTTGGAATTTGGAAATAGACCACTGAAACTTATAATGACCTTCGCACACTTAAAGCAAACGCTCATAACTATTTTGCCCTCCTTCTTACTCTCACCTAGCAATCTTCCTTTCAATCAACAAAATAAATAAATAGAAAAAGCCCAGCATTTAACCTTCAAATACTATGAAAAATCCATTATAATTTTTTCTTGCGCTTATACTTATAATTGCAAAGTCCTTGTCTGACATGCATAGGTGACATGTGTATGCATTGTTCAAATTTGAATAGATATTCTAATTATCACCACAATGACAATATCAAACGAAAAACAATCAATCAAACTCTAATCACGTATTTACTTCCTTTGTTCGTTCCATTTTCCGTATTATCTCAGATATCGATTAATCACTTAGATGCTTACCTAAGCTCTACGGCAATCAATTGGTGTCTCTATCTGTCCAGGCAGCTTTAGAAAGTTGGTATTTTGATAAAACAGAGACGCTTACAAGCATGCTTTACTTCTTACGTATGTCTTAATTTATAAATTTATTTATAAAATGTAAACACGTTTTAATTGCTCGATTTGCATGCTTAACTTGTAGATATTTACATTTTATAAATATGTATAAATATCTACATACATATGTATGTATGTGCATTCTACATTCAATTTCAATTATGTCCATTTTCACCATTTACATATCTACATACTTCTAAGTCTATGTACATGTAAATGTATGCATGTATTTGAATGCATTTATTCATTGTCGATTCTTCTCAATTTAAAACGCTCTATGAATTTATTCAATTTTCTTATTGCAATCATTGTTTCCTGCCAGCCCGCCTTCCCGCCTGCCTGCCTGCCTTTTTCTTGTTGCATCGATAGCAGCACCAGCAGCAGCAGTAGTAGTTAGCAGCAAAATTTCTATGCCATTTTATTAACCTGCTCACTCCAACTCTGTTGCTCTCCCATTCTGCTACTTGCTCACCCACCGCTTTTCCTACTCTTGCTTTTACCGATGTTAAACAATTGACTTATATTTAAATAAAATTAGTTACATAAACAATAATTGACTTCAATTGCTTTTTGTTTGCATAAAATTCAATTTTCAATTCCAGTCGATGGTTGTGCTGGCATTTTACAATTTTATGCAAAACTAAAAATAAAACTAGAAGAGAAATACAACTAGAAACGAGAGAGTGTTAAAGAGAGGCTATACCTATACATATTATTAAAGAAATGTAACAAAGGAGAGTAAGAGAATGAAACAGCTGTATTAGTTGTAACAGTAGCAGTAAAGGAAGCGGAACAACAGCTAGAGTAATAATGCGCGCGGCATATCCTTCAGTCGTACATATGAACGAAATGTACGAGTAATGTTCAATGAGCCTGCCCACACGAGAGGAATTATGCTGGGTAAAAACGGAATTTCTTAGGCGAGAGGGAGAAACGTGTGTAATATTTTATGCCAGGCAGTAGCCTGATGCAAGAAGACTAAAACATGTGACAAGCGCAGTTGTTCTCGTGTTTCCAGGCTCAATGTCTCTGAAATGTAATGCAAAGGTTACATAGTACAGCGTAGAGAACGAGAATAGAAGTGAGGAGTAAATGTGGATAATATTTGCTTTAGTAATGACACGATGCCATCATCATCATCATCATCATCATCATCATATGAATGCCCACAGATACAAGTGCATTTGTACTAGTGCTTACTATCCCAGTAGAAAACTTTAAAACAGTTTAAGGTTTTATTTAAGCCCTACTTAGTGCTGAAAAAAATTAGCTCTTAATAATGTATTGTACAGTGCTATAATATGATCCTTCTATAAGCTGTAGAAAGTCTTATAATGTCTGTGCTTAAGAATAGGGTGATCAATACAAAACTAGGTAGCTCGTCCGTGCATAGGACTGTAGTAAGAGTTACACCTCAGTGAGGGTACTTTCACCATTACTACGAACCCTGGTTGTAAGTGATCTGGAGTATGCAGATGATGTAGTTTTGCCAGATTCTGTATAATTTCCAAGCACTTTTTTTGGAAGTTTTAAACAAGGCCTTTGCAATTTTAACTAATTGTGGCTTTGGAGGAAACTCGAGTATTTATCACCGTCTTCAACACTCTGGTTAAAAATGGGTTCACTTTAATGCTAGCAGAAGAGGCAAATACTGAATAGCCAATATCCTGTTTAGAAGGCAACTGTGGACCTCTTCTCATGCAAGAAAGCAGTAAGCAAAAGATGGAGTCTATAACATCGAATTGTTCACTGGTTTTACATTGCACTCATTGGACTAATTATTTTTCATGGTGCAACTGTTTGGTGGGCAGCACTTCAAAAGAAATCCAGAAGAAGGGCATAATTGTTGATCGCAGTTGCTTCAACAACAACCTTCATTATCCATTAATAAGTAACATTCTTTTCTATTTCCTGAAAACCTCTAAGGGAAGACGGTCACAGTCACATGGCTATAAGGGTAAAAGAAGTTAGTTCCTGGTCTGAGCTTTTCATAAGGGATACTAAAATTCTATACACAAGAACATTGACTACACCTTACCCACACCCTTTTTCAACAGCCACTTGTATTCCTTCGAGGTAGGATGTAATTAACGGTCGCTACCAGCAGTAGGATGCAGTGTCCATTTAAACCGACGGATCCACACTGAATGGAAAGGGGTTGAAGCAGAGGTATTCTCTGAGCTATTAGGATCAAGCCTAATTTTTCATCTGGCTGATAACTTTAGCGTTTTTCACACGGAAATTATTGCTATACAGGCAACAGAATCCTGAATGAATTGTAATAAAGTCTCATTACATAAAATGGCATCACCAACTGCCAAAAATTGCCTTCCGATCTTCAGATTTTACTAAATGAAGGCAACGGTCACCTAGTGTGGGTTCCAAGCTATAGTGTTTAATTTGATAAAGACAAAGCTGATGAATTAGATAGATTGAGCACAACAATGCCACTTTTACAATATAAAACCACAATGTATACCACTGAATACCTTCAAGTACGAAGTTCAGACAGCGATCTTCAACCAGGCGAAGGTGAGATATCTAACTGAACCCATGGGCAAAAATACCAAACATATAATGCCGGGCATAACTCCCAACACTGAAATAAGCTAAAATTCCGAGAAAGAAACCAGTAGTTGGAATAATAACTGGTCACTGTCTCATCGACACGCCCTCAGAAGCTGCACAGATGGAGAGGAGGAGCTGTTCCTGCCCAGCTTTGGCAATCTGTTTGAAAAATACCCTAGGCCAATACTTTCTAAGCGACTTGTCCAACTTGGCGTCGGTTGACTTCGGGGTCCTACCAACGTAAGTAGATAGCACAACTCAATTGGTTTGAAGCTCACATGGTATCAATCTTTGATCTAAGTGTCAACTACCACTTAATCTAAGCTAGTGCTGAAAACAATCAATAAAACTAATTTGTTTGTTGTTTTTTTCAGAATTCGGAGAGCTTTACCGGTATGCCTGCCATTAGCGACTTTACTGTAACTTCTGAGGCTCTCTTGGCGGCAGCATTCCACTTATTTCAAAAATCTTCCATGGATTTAGGTTCTTTGTTTGTTGCCTTTAATGTTCTTTTCACTAGAGTCCAATACCTCTCAATAGGTCGAAGTTCTGGGCAATTTGGTGGGTTAGCGATTTTTGGTACCAATTTGATGTTTTGGTCTTCGAACCATTTAAGGGTTACTTTACTCTAGTGGCAGAATTCTAGATCAGGCCAAAAGAAAGTAGATACATTGTGCTTTCTAATGAAGGGCAGCAATCTTTTCTGGAGGCACTCCTTCACATAAATTTCGGCGTTAACAGTGCCACTTGTTACGTAACTTTTACTCCTTAGCCCACAACTACAAATCGCTTGCCATACCAGAAACTTCTTCGGGAACTTGGGCTTTTGTTTTATCCTAAGTCTTTCCTCAACTCATCCTCGTTCCTTTGCGATATAAAACTCTTGACCAGGCAATTGAGAAAATTTAGACAACACGTATGTTTCATCGTCCATAACACACCAATCGAATTTTTGGAAAAAATATGTCTTGAACTTTTTAGCTCGGCTCTGGGCTACCAAGTTCTTAGTAGCGTTCATGTTGGGTACTGAGTGCACTTTGTATGTTTTAAGGCTCGCATCTTTTTTAATTTTACGAACTAAATACTCACTGCAATTCGCTTTTTCCGCCAATTTTCGATTAGACAACGCTGGATTCTTCTCTAAGAGAGCAACGACTTTATTCGCCTTTTGTGGAAGTGGAGACACCAAACCGCATTTCCTTCCAGAATCATATTTTCTAGCAACTGTTAAGTCGGTATTAAATTTTTTAAGAATCATCGAGACAGTGTTTTGTGCATCTTTCGCCTTATTTGCATTGTTTTTCTGGCTCCACTGCGGACTTTCTCGAAATAATTCAACAACTGTATCTCGTCTTTCCACTTCCGATGCCATGACTCAACTGAAAGTTCACAAGTCAAAAAACATGTGATTGTATTTCATCAGAATATCTCCAACGCAAAGCCTACTGTTTGAATTTTCTCATTCAGATGAAGAGTTTCAAAGCAGTGGTCTTTCAAAGTTATCCGATTTTTTCGATCTCACTCCTTATCCCACTGGGATGATGTAAATGGTTTTTAATATACACAAGTACACAGAACATTGATATAGCATGGGTATAAAGGGTATGTGTTAAATGAGAGAGAGATGAATAGAATATGGGGTGACGTTTAATTTTTCCTATTGACATGAAGTAAATATTTGCAAGTAAAACTTAAAAAAAGAAATGTTGAAAAAATATTAAGAGTGCGACTTTGTTTAAATTACATTTGGTAATTTTTGAAAATTTCTTCGTACTAAAGACATTTGAATATTTGGCTGCTGTAAAATGAAGCCATCAACAAACTAAACCAATGTTATTGCTCATTATCGTGCACCATGCCCAAAAGTATGCTTTAAAAAATTAAATTAACTTTAATGCTACTAATGTAAAATTGTTTTAAGCTTGCTGCTGTTATCACCAAAAAAAAATTTACTTTATAATTAGAGCAATTAAAGCACTTAAGAAATAAAAAAAGTACTTCAGAAAAGAAAAAAAAACAAAAACTTTTTATTCCAGTAAAAATTAAACTCAATTAAATTTTTAAATCACGCTTTCATTTCATTTCGTTTCACTTCGCAGCTCTATTCTTTTTGTTGTTGTCTAGTGGTTTCAATTGTTCTTCATTACAGTTCGTTTGTAATGTTTTTTTTTTTTCATCTTCCTTCTTCTTTTTCGTTTTCATGTCTGTTTCTCATTATCATTTAGTGCTGTTGCTGCTTCTAGCTTTTATCACATTCATTTTAATTTTTTGCTTTACCATTTTGCTCTTAGAATAATAATAAAATTAATGTTACTTATTCTTCATCACCGTCGACGTTATTCTTATTTTTTTGAAAAAAATTTCTACACAGCATTTTGGATATCGTCCAAATGTGTTTTCTCTGCTCTTAAAATTTGTTGTTGTTCTCAATTAATAGATATTTTTTATGGTATTTTTATATTCAATACGACCGACGAATGGAGCTTACAATGTCCTTGGCCCTTATATTGCCAGCTATTTGCTCTGCCTGCTGTGGCTGTACGTAACTTATCCATAAGATGCCAATTGTGCCCGTTCTCATTTCATTCATAGTTGCATTCTTATATTATATATGCATGATATATTTTTTGCATTTTTTTCCAGTTCCCTTCTATTTTACCCCCACTATGTGCCGGTTTTATTTTTATACATTTTTCTATTATTTTGATTGATTTTATTGTTTCGTGATCGAAATTTATTGTCATCTTTTCCTTCACTCTCTTCATCTCTTACGTTCTCGTTCTTATTCTCATGTCAATCTTTTGCTCAAATTTTTTCCCGATGTCCTCGTGTTCAAACTTTTTTTAATATTTATTGAGTGCAATAGGTGTATGTGTGTTTGTGTATGTGTGGCGGCCAAGACCGATCATCGGCTGTAGTGCCAGTGAAGTAAGTAAGTGTATGTGTGAGTGTTGGAGGGGCAGAGGCAGTAGAAATGCTTTTGTCATTTTCATTATTGACAGTTTCAGCATGATTGTCATTTGTGTACCTATAAATAAGTATACACTATTTTGTATACGTATGTAAGTATAAAATATTTATTAATGCTGTTGTAGCTATTTTTTTCTATTTCCTGAAATAGAAAAAAATGTAGAAGCGGAAGTGTACTTTCTACCCTTCCATTTCCTAGGCCTCATGCTCAATCCTCTTCTTACAACTTTTTTATTTTCCCCACCCATCACTCACTCATTTCTGCTTCATACACTTCGGTTCACTTGTCATTTTCTCAGCACCAATCCTGAGCATTGTTATTATCAAAATTTTGGTGGTGTTATCTATCAATATTTTTACTATGTACTTCTGTGCTAAGTTTTCACGTCTTATGATTTCTCATGCATTTAACGCTTCTCCTACTCCACCTCCGCCTTCCTATCGTCCTTTTCCATATTTATGCCACAATTTAAGCTTTCACCTTATACTTGAGTATATCTAAAGTTCTCTTATGATTGTAGAATTTAATGTAATATATTTATTGCTTTCTTTAGCGTTCATTTTATTTCGTTTCTTTTGCAGAAAACAAAGAAAGTCGGTCTCTTTACCAACCATGACTTGCCTGACTTTTGCACGGTTTGATGTTTTATGTATACAATTTCTTTTATTTATTCACATCATTCATTTCCTCATTCTTTATTCCTTACTACACAACTACTTACTAAAGGGTGTTTTTTTTTGGTGTGGTTTTCAATGTGGCAATACCTTTTTTGAAGTTGGTCTTTTTGACAGCTGTCACTTGATTTATGCTCAGTTTTGTCGATTTTCACAAGAAAATTTTGTTCAGCGATGAAGCTCACTTTTGGTTGAATGGGTACGTTAATAAGCAAAATTATCGCATTTGGAGTGATCATAATCCACAAGCCATTGTTGAGAAGCCATTACATCCTCAAAAAGTCACTGTTTGGTGTGCTCTATGGGCAGAGGGAATCATTGGTCCATATTTCTTCAAAGATGAAGCCAGTCATAATGTCATAGTCAATGGGGAGCGCTATAGAGCCATGATTAATGACTTTTTCGTGCCTGAGGACGATGTGGAGGATGTTGATGTGGACGACCTTTGGTTCCAACAAGACGACGCTACATGCCATAAAGCCATACAGCCAACGAAACAATCAATTTATTGAAGAAAGTTTTTGGTGAGCGCATTATCTCGCGTCGTCGGCTCGTGGGCCTGTGGCGTGGCCTCCAAGATCGTGCGATTTAACACCGTTGGACTATTTTTTGTGGGGTTATGTGAAGTCGCTTGTCTACACAGATAAGCCCGAGACAATTGACGCCTTGGAAGAGAATATTCGGCGCGTTATTATTGACATACGGCCCGAATTGATGAATTGCTGCAAA